>CM037780.1:13497722-13523914 GCA_021229015.1 Solen grandis | reverse complement strand
AAATGCTAAGTTACCGGTATATATGCAGCTTGTCAAACACTTTTTCCACTTGAGACACACACAACTTCAGTACCTTCAGCGCTTTGGGTTTTATTTTTCTGTCGTTTAAATATAGATCTTTCGATATAGAATTTGCTCGCCCACTCAGGTTAGGTCCACCCCCAGTTCGTTATACATGTGTACACGACGAAATGGAATATAAAGAGAGGTTCGAGATGCCTTCTGGAGTTTTTCTTTTTTGCGATTTACATTAATATAAGTTATTATGTCGTTCTGCAGTTGTATCTTATAACCATACACCTCATTTAGAAATGTTCCTCATTATGAGAATCTAATTGGGGCCACACGAACCGGTACATTTATTACATACAGTAACAGCCCACAAACAAATATCACATAAAACACAATGAAAAAGGCTAGTCGCATTAATTAATGAGCCGCTCGGCGCGACACGATATTTTTGGTACTGGTTGTCATGCCTCTGCGTCTCATGTCAAAACCACCTAAAACTGATCGAGTGACAATCAGAATCGGTGATTTGATATTCTTTTCGTCAATAACACCTGATACGCCTTTTTACCGTGTCGTAGATTAAATATATTAAAGCGAACAACTGTTTTGTGTCCGAAAACATTCATTTAACACTTATTTTTTAAAAGAAATCAAACATTTTAAATAATAATCAATTTCCGATTAAGCCACGCCTTCTGCTTGCTGTAAACAAATCAAGCACGCGCACTCCAAACGATGTAATAGAAGAATTAATGCAGTCAAAGATAGCGTACCTCTCTCTCTCCCTCTCTCTCAGCATATCTTTTCTGATGATCAGCCAGCTGATGAAATCATCAAGAATGCTTTGAGGCAAAAACCCATTCATTTATTTTCTTATGTGGCTGGGTTATTAATATAACATTTTTTATTCATTAACTAAAGAAAGCGTAACCAGTACCAAAAATATCGTGTAGCGCTGAGCGGCTCATTAATGGGATTAATATCAGCCATAATCGAACTTGACCGAAAGATTATGTTTTTGAACATTGTTATAAAGTTTGAAGAAAATTGAATAAGAATGAAGATGTACATGTACACACTACACTGCTTATAATACTAGCTGTTGCAAGTAACATATCATACAGTATATCATCGATGACAAAATGTAAATTAGAGTCAAAGGATCACGCATAACATCAAAAACATAATTAATTAGTTTAGTCAGTGAAATTTTTTATTATCTTTAGATGAACTAAAACGTTGTATACTTACATTTGCAGGCAAAATCAATCGAGCAACAAAATATCCGGAATCCACTTTCGGACCTTTTACAAGTTATAGTAATGCGGCGGAGTTTGACGTTTTACGTCACAGCACCAATCGTAACTACTCGGCCTTATCCGTCGGTGGTCGGGCGAAATAGACTCGAGCCTTGTGGTACATTCGGAAACACCTCGCCCATTTCTACGGAAATTATTGCATAATCCAGCCATGTGTTCTTCTTTTTCCCTCTTCTTCAACGCACGTTGATTGTTTTTGTTTACATTCTGGTATCTCGCGCATGCGCATAACGCTGGGAGAGCATTAAATGTAGCCACAGCTTCGAATTGGCCAGGGAGGATTTCTTGAATAGGGTAAATATTCTGGATTTAAATGGCTGTTTGTCTTTTAAATGCTTTTTTAGCATCAAATTTGTTCTTGTGACTTCTAATATGAACTCTGGCAAATTCGAAAACAGGGCCAAGAATCATTTGTACATGCATGAGAATGTCATGGACGCCATTTTCTGTAAACAGTGCTTTTCGTCTGCAGGGTGGTAAATATCAAGTCATTTTACAAGGGGTACAAACTTTTAGCAATTGCCAAAATTTTCATGTGTGAGCACCACTTTTTTGGGGGATAGTTTGCAAGTATAGGGAGTTGCTAAAGCAGAAACACTTGTTTAAACCCCTTCTATTTGCAGATAATTTTTGCCAGAGTGACAAAATGTGGTGCTTGTGGTCTCGGCGCACAGTAGATTATACTTTAATTAAAAATGTAAAATGTCTCCCTGGTATTGCAGATCACAGTATTGTCTCTATTTTTTGCAGATATAAAGCCGCAGGAGATAAAACAACCTCCCAGACATGTTCCCCTCTACAAGAAAGCAGACTGGGATAGTTTTAAAAATTACATGGACCTTGTAAAAAATGATATTTTGAAACACCATGTATCTAAATCAGTGAAGAAATTTGGTTAGAATTTTCAAATGCTATTTAACAGGTATAGAAAAATTTATTCCATAAAAAGAATAGGCAACAAGAGGTCACTTCCAGGGATCACCCAGTCTATAAAAAGGTTAATGAGAAAAAGAGATAAAATTTATTTCAGACTCAAGAAGGGAAGGGAACAACAAGACGAGGGCGCTTTTCTAAAAATGAAAAATCACATAAAAAAACAAATTAAACTGTCTTATAATAAATACATTGAATATATTTTAGGCCTGGAAGACAACATAAGACGACAAAGAAAAGAAACAGCTTTAATTCAAAAAAACTTTTCAGCCTTATCAAAACGCCAAGCAGGATGCAACAGGCATTCCCCCACTATTTGACAAAATTTCAGGTTCCATCAAATCAGACAACAGTGAAAAAGCAGATATTTTGAACAGACGTTTCAGTCAGTATTCACTCAGATGACACCTATCTCACTTGCTCAATCTTGCTTCGCAGCTATTCGAAATATTAATACGCAAGATTTTTCTTTTTACGGGAAGTACCCAATCATGCCTGAAGTTACCATAAACATCAGGGGAGTGGAAAAACTTATATCAAATTTAAGACCAGATAAAGCTGCTGGACCAGACAACATCAAACCATTAATTTTAAAAAATCTTTGTCAACAAATCTCACAAATCTTGCTAATACTATTCCAAAAGTCTCTTGATACAGGTACCCTCCCCAAGGTATGGACATCTGCAAACGTGACCCCCTATTCAAGAAAGGAAACAAAGAAGATCCAGCAAATTATAGACCAATATCTTTAACATGTAATCTTTGTAAGGTGCTTGAACATATTGTAGCTTCAAATTTAACAAAGCACTTCAATAAGCATAATATACTTTATGACTTACAGCATGGTTTCAGAGAAAAACGTCCTGTGAAACACAACTCTGCAACTTACTGACCAACTAGCGAGAAATCTTGTTAATGGACAACAGACTGATTTAGTTCTTTTAGATTTTAGTAAAGCTTTTGACAAGGTCAGCCACTTAAAGTTATTGTACAAATTACAGGAACATGGAGTCAATAATTCAACCCCGTTGTGGATAAAAATCTTTTCTCATAGGCAGAACACAAAAAGTCGTTTTGGAGGGAGGATGCTCATCAGAAGTCCCAGTAACATCAGGAGTACCTCAGGGATCTGTACTTGGCCCACTTCTCTTTCTGTTATATAAAATGATCTTCCAGATACCATAACTTCTCAAGTTCGTTTATTGCAGATGACACTGCCGTTTACCTAGCTATAAACAACAAGCAGGACTGTATTACACTTCAGAAAGACCTCGACAAGCTGGTGCGTGGGAAAGAAATGGGAAATGGAATTTAATCCCAGTAAATGCATTGTTTTAAATATTAATAAAAAGAAGAAAAGCACTTTCCTTTGATTACAGATTACATGGACAAGCTTTAGAAACAGTGGATAATGCCAAATACTTAGGAGTTACAATATCAAAAGATCTCTCTTGGAATAAACATATTGACAACATTACTTCTTCTGCTAATAAAACTCTTGGTTTCCTCCACAGAAACATCCAGACAAAGAATAAGGAATTAGAGAAGCAGCTTACAAAGCATTGGTTAGACCTCAGTAGAATATGCCTCTACAGTCTGGAGTCCTCATACACAGACATATATAGATAAAATAGAAAAGTACAACGCAGAGCAGTCCGATGGGTTAATAATAACTATTCTTATTACGACAGTGTCACCAGCATGCAGAAGGAACTTGACTGGCAAACCCTTCAGTACAGACGTGATGTCACCAGACTTCTTATGTTTTACAAATAGTAAATAACCTTGTTGCTGTCCCCTTACCTGCATATCTTGAAAGACCAGCGAGGATATCCCGCCACTTACACTCTTTATCTTACAGGCAAATTCATACCCCTAGCTACTTTAAATATCCTTTTTTCCTTATACAGTAACTTTTGGAACACTTCCCAGAAAATTAGCTCACAAAATTGTTCTTTAGCTTAACAAAAGCCCTCTCGTTTCAGATGTAACCGTCCCTAAATCAAAAAAAAATTTTTTACCAATCAAAACCCAACATTTTCCCCTTTTTTCAAAAAATTTTTTCTACCCTAACAAAAATTTTTTTTAAAATTTTTTATCCTTGCACAACCGCACCCTGCCATAATACCCAAAGGGAGTTTGTGCATAAAAAATAGATAGTTTAAATAGAATTTTTCCCTTTCACAGGAAAAAAAATCACAGCTTAGTACTGCCTACCACTGTAAATGTCACTTTTTATTGTTATTTGCAATCAATACTAATATGTTATAAATAAATGGGTCTTTTTTTTCCAGTTTTTGTATTTCGGACAGAATTTTTGGACACTTGCTTTGGGACTGGACACAAAAGTTGGATTTTATGTGATGCTCCCTAAAACCCCAAAAAGTTTTAGTACTTGGCATTAAAATCCAAAGAGATTTTAAACTGTCAATCAAAAAAATTTACCATTGTATGAAAAATTTAGCCAAATAAATTACATAGAAAGTTTTATAATTGATGGGGTTTTTTAGTGTTTTAATTCACGTTTTAAAAACGAAATAAATCACAAAGAGGGAAATTTTCCTTTTGGTTCGGGGCCTTTTTACCAAACAAAAACACCGAAAAGAAAAAATTACCCACACCCTGGGGGTGATGGGGAGGGGAAGAGAGAGAGAGAGGAAAAAAATGAACATAAAAATAAATATCTTATCAAAACCGAAAATTATTTTTATTTAATATTTAAAAAAAAATATAATATACTAGAATCTATTTATATTTTTGGAGACAAAAACTCAACTGCCAATTTTTAATTAAGAAATTTACTAACCCCCTTTTAAAATATAACCCCCAAAAAAAGGCGACTATGCAACAAGAAAACCCAATCTTTTGAAAGAAAAATTAACTGACGCAAGCATCAAAATATACTTAATCAACCTGAAGTAAAGTGACATTTAACAACAGTAAAACCAATCACCTCTAAGAACTACATTTACAACCATTTTAAACCCCAAAAAACCGCAATGAACGACATTAGCAACCTTTTAAACCCAACACCGCAAGAACGACATTTAGAACCCAAATTTAAACCCAACCAACCGCTAATAAACTGACTTTTTATGCAACCATTTAAAAAACCCAGATAACCTGCAAATGAACGACTTTATCCCCATTTAAACCCAATCAACCCTAATAAACTGACTTTTAGCAACATTTAAAACCCCAAACAACCTGCTAATAACGGACTTTTACAACCATTAAAAACCCCCAGATCAACCGAAAATAAATACTTTTATTACCCACTCAAAACTGTTTATAAACTGACATTATCATCCATTTTACAAACCCAATAAACCTGCAAATAATTGACATTTCCCTAAAGTTTAAAACCCAATAACCTAAAAAAAAGTGAGTCTAGCATCCTTTAAAAAACCAAGATTAACCTCATATGAACACCTTCACAACTTTTATAACCCAATCAACCTGCAAAATAACTGATGTTAGAAATTTGTGAATTCAAGAACCGGGCAAATAAACTGTTCGTGCTTTGGGGCTAACAATCCCCCCCATACCCGGGTCAGGGGGGGTTTCCTGTTACCTATAAAAAAATTAACCCTTCCCCCAAAGCATTTCTTACGATCCCTTATGGACCTCTCCTCCTATATATATAATAAATATGTTTGTGTGTGTGTGTGGGGTTGTGTGTGTGTGTGTCAAAAGCTAATTCTTTAAAGACATACCCAAACAGAATTCTTCACTCTGCACCTTAAAGGAATTACAAAATGTTTTTTTTAACACGCTGTAACGCATTGGGGGGTTTATTTTTGGAGGTTAAGTTTTTTTTTCATAAATTATTGCAACAGTAACGTACATGTGGTAAAAGAAAACAATACCTGGAAAAATGGACTTATTTCGATCACCTTACTACGCACTATAAAACCCCTATCAACCTGAAAATAACATTTTTATCAACAGAACGAAAAAAAATCAATTCGCTTTTAAGGGATGTCTATCATTTGAACTAAAATTCCTCCTCAAATTCGTAACCACATAAATTTAGATAAATTAACTACATTAAAAAAACCCAAGAAACCCAAAATTATAACCAAAGACAGCTGAAAGAAAAATACTTCCTTTAATAAGTCGTGTACTTCAAGAAGTTTGTTCATAATTTTGGTAAAATTTAAAAAAAAAAATCTCCTCTCCGGTTTTGTTGGGAAGTCTTTTTTTTCTGACAAAATAAAAATTGAACGTGTGGTCACATTGCATCATTTTCCCAAAGAAAAGAGTTTTCAAATTTACTTCGGGGCACCATTTTGGAACCCAAAGAGTTTTAAAAAACACTTAACATCCATAAGGAACCCAAAAATTTTTTTATATATACTTATATCATTCTATAAGGAACCCCAAAGAGTTTTTATTAACTTAACTTTTCAAAAGGGAATCCAAAGTTTTTTTTACCATACTTATTCATTCTATTGGGAAACCCAAAAGATTTTTTATATATACTTAACTTCCCAAGGAACCCAAAAGTTTTTTTAAATACTTATATTTCTATTGGGGAATCCAAAAGTTTTTATACATACTTAATCCCCCTATTGAAATAAAAGATTTTTTTTTAAAAACTTATATCTTTTCTATGAAACCCAAAAGATTTTTAATACATATTTAATCTTCTTTTGAAAGCCAAAGAGTTTTTATACATACTTAATCATTCTTTGAGAACCCAAAAAGGGTTTTAACAATTTATATCATTTTTTGAAAGTCAAAGAGTTTTTTAAAAATTTATTCTTTCATTGAAAGTCAAAGATTTTTTTTATACATATTTTTAATCATTCTATTGAGAAGCAAAGAGTTTTTAAAAAATTTTTATATCATCCTATTGAAACCAAAAGAGTTTTTAACCCTACTTTATCATTCTATTAAACCAAAGGTTTTTTATACTATTTAATCATCCTATTGAAAGTCAAAGATTTTTAACATACTTAATCTCCTTTGAAAAATCAAAGAGTTTTTAAAACTACTTATATCTTTCAATTGAAAGTCAAAGATTTTTATACAATTATCATTCTTTTGAGAATCAAAGATTTTATACAAAACTTATATCACTATTGAAAAAGTCAAAATTTTTTTAACATACTATACATTTTTTTTGAAAATAAAAGATTTTTTATAAACTTTATCACCCTTTTGGAAACCCCAAAGATTTTAAATACTTTCTTATAATCCTATTCAGAAGCCAAAATTTTTTAACATACTATACCCTATTGAACCAAAGATTTTTATAATACAACATTCTATAAGGAATCCAAATAGTTTTTTACTCATACTTATATCTTCATTGGGAACCCAAAAAGGGTTCTTATATAATTTTTAAAAACATTTTTTTGAACCAAAGATTTTTAAAACTATTTAAATTCATTCTATTAGAAATCCAAAGATTTTTTATCATCTTATATCATTTTTTTGAAATCAAGAGTTTTTTTACATATTATATCACCTATTGAGAAGCCAAAGAGTTTTTACATATTTATATCTTTCTTTGAAATAAAAGAGTTTTTAACAACTTATATCATTCTTTGAAATCAAAGAGTTTTTATACATACTTATATCATTCTTTTGAAAGCAAAGAGTTTTTAACATACTTTATCTTCTATTTAGAATCAAAGAGTTTTTTATACATACTTTATCACCTATGAGAAGCCAAAGATTTTTTATACAACTTATTCTTCTTTGATAAGCAAAGAGTTTTATAAATATTTAATCATCCTATTGGAAGTAAAAATTTTTTTATAAAACTTATATCATTTTTTTTGAGAAGTAAAAGGGTTTTAAAAATTTACTTAATCATCCTATTGAAATCAAAGAGTTTTTATACATACTTTTTCCCCTTTTGAAAGTCAAAGATTTTTTATACATACTTATATCTTCTATTGGAAGCCAAAGATTTTAACATACTTAAAACCCCTATTGAAAAGTCAAAGATTTTTATACATACTTTATCACCTATTGAAGTCAAAGGTTTTTATACATACTTATATCATTCTATTAGAAGCCAAAGATTTTTATACATACATTCATCCATTGAGAAGTAAAAGAGTTTTTATACATATTTTATATCATCCTATTGAAATCAAAGATTTTTTATACAATTTATATCATCCTTTTGAAAACCAAAGAGTTTTTAAATTTTTTAAAATCCCTATTGAGAATCAAAGATTTTTATACAATTTTTATATCATTTATTGAAAGCCAAAGAGTTTTATACATATTTATATCATCCTATTTAAAGTAAAAGGGAAAATTTATACATACTTATACATTCAAAATTGAAAGCCAAAAAGTTTTTTTAACATACTATATCATCCTATTGAAAGCCCAAAGAGTTTTTTATACTACTGATCACTATTTAAAAGCCAAAGTGTTTTTTATACATACTTGTTTCATTCTTTTAGAACCAAAGATTTTTTATACATACTTAATCATTCTATTGAAATAAAAGAGTTTTTTTACAATTTGTATCATTTATTGAAAGCAAAAGTTTTTAACATTTTTAATATCATCCTTTTCAAAAGCCAAAGAGTTTTTATACATACTTTATTCATTCTATTGAAAACCAAGGTTTTTATACATACTTATATCATCCTTTTGAAATCAAAGGTTTTTATACATTTTATTTTTTTATTGAAAGTAAAGGTTTTTATACATACTTAACACCCTATTGAGAACCAAAAGTTTTTTAACTTTTTAAATCATCCTATTGGAATCAAAGATTTTTTTAACAACTTATATCTTTTAAAATTGAAAACCAAAGATTTTTATACATATTTATACACCTATTGAAATTCAAAGAGATTTAACATACTATACTTTCATTGAGAACCAAAATTTTTATACATACTTATACATTCATTGAGAAGTCAAAGATTTTTTATACATATTTGTATCATTCTTTTTGAAAAGCCAAAGTGTTTTTATACTCTTTATCTTAAAATTGAAACCAAATTTTTATCATCTTATATCATTCTATTAGAAGTCAGAGTTTATACATACTTGTATCATTCTTTTTGAGAATCAAAGATTTTTTTTTATACATATTTATATCATCCTATTGAAACCCAAAAGGGTTTTTTTATACTACTTAATCATTCTATTGAGAACCCAAAATTTTTTTTTAAAACCCATATTTAACATTCTATGAAACCAAAAAAAGCAAAAACGGGCAAACAAAAAAAAACAGCATTTCGTTTACCAGAATAAAAAATACTTTTTAAACTTTTTTATGCTTTTATTTAAGGGTGTTTATTTTTACACATTCTGGTAAAACATCATTTTTACAAAAACTTTAAAGCATATTGCGATCAGGGAAAAATTGGGCCCAACGCCAGGTTTTTCTCACATGAAAATCCAAGTACCAGCGGGGACCGCACTCAAAGGGGCGAGGGGGTATGATTTTTTTTTTCCACTCATAAATGCAAATAATTTTTTTGCTAATTTTCATTTTAAATGAATACAGCAGATCTATAAAAGAAAATTTTTTGTTGCGCAGGGGAAATAAACACCCTGATCAATTTCTTCAACTGAAGTGTTTGTGTCTTGGTGGTGTGTGGGGTTTTGTGGTGGGGGGGGGGGGGGGGGGGGGGCACAAATTAAATTTGGGTGAGACTAGTATGTCGGGGCATCTTCCCCAAAAATGTTCGGGACATGGGAGAGCATTTGAAGAGTTTTTTGGCCGGGGGGGGGGGGGGGGGGGCGCCCTATTTTTGTTTAAGCAACTAATGTTAAAGGCCCATTTTGTCGTTATACAAGTTTCATACCACACCCTTAAATAGGGGTAGTCCCAAAAATTTCCCAATTTTTTTCGCATACAAACATAGTCTACCGGGGCTCGAACCCATAGCCCCCTATCAACAAGAGGTAAAGTCAACAAAAGTTCCTTTTAAAATATTTTTTATGTATTATTTATGTAAAATAGTGCCAAAACAATTTTTATGGCACGGGCTGAAAGGGTTGCATTCGATTGGGGGGGGTGATTTTTTGTGATTTTAAATCCCTTTGAATTTACAAATAAAAAAAAACATTAAAAATAAAATAACAACAAAAGTACAATGAAAAAAACGATAAGTTATTTATTAAATAATATTTGTTTTAGGGGATATTTTTTTTACACTGCTTTCAGATGTGTGGGTTTTTTTTTTTTGTTTGTTTCTTAAAAAACAAAACGACATAATTTTATCGGTAAGCGCTTCAGAACCTTCTAAATATGCAAAATAAATCAAAAAATTTTCAATTTAAAAAATCATTGTCGCATTAAACGCTTGTGACTTTCAGACGTAAACTTTGTTTACCATAAAACTAAAACATTGAAGATCCTTATAAAATTTAGACACACTGACGTTGCCGGGTGAAGCGGATGCAAATCACAGGGTTGACCTGTTGATTGACGGGGGGCTAATTTATTCATAAGGTCCACTTTTGGATTTCCACACAAAATGATACCAACCCTGAAAATTTTTTCATCAAGCCAACCCCTCCCCCTAGAAAATCCAGGTCGAAACTTATAACATTTAATTCGATAGTATTTCCCTATAAACTATCGAAATCATAGGTTTTATTTTTTAAAAAAAAAATATGCAAACAATAATAAAAATAAACCGTTAGGCTAGGGGTTTAAACACTGACCGAACAGGTGGTTTTCCGGGGTTTTTTGAAAGGCCTGCGCTTTGCATTACGACACGAGTACTAACCACCATGGCAACGTGACACAGTAATAAACAACGGGGAAAATAACCATCACAACAGCTAAAACAATTATCCATATGAATAATTCATATTGTCTTGGACGAAGAAGCGGGATCTTTTATTTTGAAAAATCAAATACTTTAAAAGTTTTCCGGGGTACACGTCACCTGTTGCAGTTAGGGAAAAAGCCGACCAGGGGGACGACGGATCCCTTTCTTACAGCATGACAATAAACAATTTCCCGGGGTTGTGTGTAGGGGTTTTATTTGATTGGGAATAAAAAAAAAAAAAGGGGGACTACGACCCCATAAAACTAGATTTTTCTTTTTCCAAGGGTTTTTTTTTTCACTTTTATTTTAAAACAATACTTTTTCTTTCACCACATCTTTTTTTATGTTTCAAAAGGGGTTTCCTTTTCTTTTAAAATTTTTTTTTTCATATTTTGTTCCATATTTTTAATCCTTTTATTGTTTTTTCGTAGGTTTGAACCCCCCACTGACAGTATTTCATCATTGGAACTACCTATTTGAGGGAGATATATGCGGGCCACATACAGTACCACACCCGTCACATTACTGACCCCAGCAGCCATCCGGGAACTATGCTTATAAACTGACCCAAAAAGGAACTTAAAAAAAACCACTTTTGGCACCGGGGACAACCCACAACCTCCCTTTCCCGGGGCAACTTTCTCTTTTTGCTATATTTCATTTTCTTTTTTTTTGTCATTTTTTTTTTAATCTTTAAGTTACAAAAAAGTGTCTACACTACTTTAAAATTTTTTTTTTATTAAATTTTGCAAAATTTTTTAGACCAAAATATTGTCTAACAGGGGTGGTTTAGTTGAAAGAAATACACCTTCAAAAAACGGAAAAACGGGGCAGAATTTAACTAATAAAAACTGCTTATTAGGGGTGAAAAAAAAATACAAACAGGTACATCGAAATTTATCTTTTTAAACTTTTCCACAAAAAAAAGGCAAAATGTAAAGATTTAAACTTTAAGGTATAAAAATTGGCTTTTTTTACATTGAAAAACCCTTGGTCATGGAAAACAAAAGCCTTCCCCTTACAAACTCCCTTTTTTTTCCTCAGTATCTCATTACCTTGGTATCCTTTTATACAATTGAAAGAGAAATTACAAGGGACGCACAATATAAAATTTAAATTTAAAAAGACAAGGGACGATGAATCTTTTATTTTTATTGACTTAACATATTTTGTCAAATTTCTATTTAAATAGAATATGTGATTTTTGAAATAATGACCAACTTAGTAAAATCCATTTTTTTCCAGCCATTGAAATAGCTTTTTCTCATCCAAATTAAAAAAAGGGCCAAAGGGCCCAAACACACCCCTGAAAAAAAATTGCCTTGTCTGTATAATTACAAATTTAAGCAAAGTTGACGAATACAAATCCATGAGTTTATTTCAATTCCCAAACCAAACGTAACGTGGCAAATTTGAAGACAAACCTATTGGAATTATTAAAATGTACATAAACTATCTTTAAACTTTATCAAAAAAACTTCAAAACATCTTAAGAAAAAAAGAGGCTAAAAGTAAAACTAAAATTTGCTTTTTAAATTTAAATTTAAAGAGCAATAACCGGCCTAATTATCTGAATCACCATAGTCGAACTTGCCAAGATTTTATTGCTATTAACATTATCAAAGGGTTTTGAAAATGTTGCCAAAGAAAAAACATGCAAATGCAAACAAATTTAAAATATGCAAAGTTTAATTTTAAAGGGGGCATAACCCTGACCTAATGGCCGATAACACCAAAAATTAGAGGTCAAATAATAGGCTTTGTCAAAATTTAAAGAGAGTTTAAGAAATGAAACTAGAGTGCAAACAAAGGAAATCGGGCATTTGATTTTAAGGGGGCATAACTCCTACCAACCACTGATCCCAGCCAAAATCAAACGATCAAAAGTAGGGAAGAACATTGTCATAAATTTTGAAATATTTTTTTAAGAAAAAATTTCAAGAGAAACAAACAATTGGATACGACGACACAGACATTTTTTAATCCTAAAAGCTCACCTGAGAAAGGGTCTCAGTGACAAAAAAAAGAAATTTCCCCTTTTTTCACAGTTTTGTAATAAAATTTTTGTATATCACAGAGTTGCATTTTTCCTACTGCCAGCTTAACTCCTGCTGTGGTCAGGGACAAAAGTGAATAAAAAAAAATTCCACTCTATTCATTTTTTATCTGGTTAAAAACTTTGTTCTGCTTGGGGTTAAATTTTCCCTTTTTATAGTTATAAAACTAAACCATAAACTATAAAATAATTTTTATACTAGATAAAAAAATATGTATACACATCTGCAACTTCTTGTTTTTAAACCCCTTTAATAAAACTCAACCAAAAATGAAAATGTTTTGAAAAATGTTTCCCAAACACAATCAACAAAAAAATGTTTCAAGAACATTTTCTAAAATTTTATTCTCTCTCCTACAATATAATCAATAGACCAAAAAATGCTGTTTTTCAGTGAACCCCCAAAATTTATTTTAAATACTGGGAAAATTTATAAGGGAAAAAAAAAAAAAAAAAAAGAAAGTATCCATTGGACCAAGGGTTCCCCATTTTTTTACGATGGGAACAGTATAAAAAAAAAGATTTAAATCAAAATTTATGAACTTTTACCTTTCCAATTTTGACCTTGACCTTCAACTTGCAACCCTTTTTTGTTTTCAACACTTTTTTTTGTCGATTATCCATTCTATTTAAACATACCATACATAACAATGTTTCCTCGGGGCATATTTCTTCATAGACACACATCTCCTCTGGGTTTCTTTTCATGGGCAGGCATAAAATCAGACCGCTACTTTTAAAAACACAACCTTTGCAAAAAAATTACACAGCATGCAACCCGACTGTCAGACTAATTCGCAAGATGAAAGGGGTGCATATGAGTAAATATTAGGTTTTACAACTTATAAAACCCAAAAAAAAATACACAATTTCCCTTCCCCTTTCACACTAAAACTTTCTGTATTTAAAAAACAACAGAAAAAAAACCAAAATTTTTTATATGGCAGAAAAATAACAAAATTTTAACCTCCTACCACCAATGATAAACAAACAAAAATATTTCCCTTTAAATTCACATGGGGAGGTCTTACCACATGTGCAAACACATTAAAAACTAACATATAAAGTAATTCCTTAAAAAACATATCAACACACCAAAAAAATTTTTAAACAACAAAAACAAATTCAAACACAAACCCTTTCCAAAACTTTACATTTAAATTCATGAGGAATTACCCAGGTAATTTATATTATCTAATATTATTAATTATCAAATAGTATTTTAAAATTTTTTTTTTTCATTCTTTCACAAATTAAATCTCACAATAATAATTTTTAAAATGTCATTTAAAAGTGTCTAACTACTGTTTGGCATTTGGCTAATTCCTCAGGGAAGGATAAAGTTTTAAATGGAGTTCAGACTAAAAGACATTGGTATGCTGTACCTTCAATTTAACCAGATAAAAAAAACAAGTATTTAACTTATCACCTAAATGATAGTTTAAAAAAAAAAACCCATCGTTACAGCAAAGAAAAAAAATACTTTTATACTGGAATTTTTAATTTGCCACATAGTTTCTTACCATCACCCAAATTTAATGAAGAATTGAAAAAAAAAAAAAAAAAATTGTCTACTGAATTTATAATACAAAAAAAAAACCCACCATATCTACCATAACAAGGCATCCCAAAGGGCAGCTTTTTCCCCCGCCCGGGGCCAAATTAAATTTGTTTGGTCATAGGATTATGTTCACCTTTAAACCCGGCATGGGGTTTAAACGACATAGAAATCAGTTTAAGACAATTTAACTTCCCGGTTATTATGAACTCAAATTCGGGGGGCACATATATTTAAAAATTTTTCTGCCCGTTTTTACATGGGGAAAAATACAAAAAGTGAACTCAATGAAAGATAGATGTGTTAGTAACCACTTGGGGTTTTAAAAACTTTATAAAATTTAGACTAATTGTATGATTGGAAATGACACAGAATCGAGATACCTAAAAAATGGAGGCTTAAAAATTTGACCTTCAAGATACCTTGCCTTACCAGCAGACCCCTCTGCCTTCTCACATCAGCTCAAAGAGGTTAACATTTTAGCCGGTTTTAAGAAATTGTGTCCAAGCGTTTATGAATATGGGGCGGGCACAAAAAAAACATTTACCTTCAAGGATACCCTTTACCTGAGCCAGCATAAACCCCCTCATGCCTCTGCCATCATCAAAGGGTTTAACATTTTTTCCGATTTGAAAAAATGGTCCAACATTTTGAGAATGGAGCGACAAAAATAACATTTTCCTCAAATATACCTTGACCCCAAGCCACGTGCTGCCTCTGCCTTCCCCCCCCCCCCCCCCCCCCCCCCCCCCCCCGCCCCCCCCCCCCCCCCCCCCCCCCCCCCCCCCCCCCCCCCCCCCCCCCCCTTTAAAAAATTCAAGGCAAATGAGGGTTAACTTTCCTTAAATATGACCTTTTTGACCTTTGAGCCAAACGGACCGCCTCATGCCTCCCGCACCCTCAAAGAGGTTAACATTTTTTCCGATTTTAAGAAAATTGCCAACGTTCAGAGATAGGAGCACACGAAAATAACATTTTACCTTTAAGTATGACCCCGACCTTGGCCGGGTGACCGCCTCAGCTTCGCACATACCAATGAGGTTAACATTTTAAAACCGATTTGAAGAAAAATGTCCAAGCTTCAGAAAGGAGCGGACAAAAATTAACCCTTTTACCTTCAATATGACCCCTTACCTTGACCAGCGTGACCGCCTCTCCTTTTTCACATCACTCAATGAGTTTTTAAAATTTTAGCCCCATTGAAAAAAAATGTTCCAAGCTTCATAATAAAGGACGGACACGAAAATAACATTGACCTTCAAGGATGACCTTGACCTTGGCCACGACCCCCCCATGCCTTCTGCACATCAGCTCAATGAGTTAACATTTTACCGATTTTTAAAAAAAGTCCAAGCTTTATGAGATATGGACGAACGAAATAACATTTGACCTTTAAGGAGACCTTTACCTTGAGCCCCCTGACCGCCCATGCCTTCTGCACATCACTCAAGAGGTTAACATTACCGATTTTGAAGAAAATGGTCAAGCTTCATGAATAGGGCGGACCAAAATTTTTTCGATACCTTACCTGACACGGACGAAGGCATTCCTATAACCCCCCCTCCCCTTTTGCGGCGGGGGGAAACAACTTGATACTTTGACGAAAAGAAAATCAGTTTTGGGGATTTAAAAATTTTCTTAACTACAAAATATAGTGCATAAAACTTTAAAACAAAAAACATGGCTTTAAAACAAAAAAGTATGTTTTGATTTTATCAGCCATCAGAAGTTTTATGGCCTAAACAAAACGCAGAGGGAAACACACTCAAAATTTCAGTACCCTTTACATAATGGGTTTTTTGAACACTTACATGATCTGCTATCAAATGGATTCATCTTTAAAATTTAAACATAACATAAATCTCGAATAATCAAATTTCCCCTTTTTTTCCTACAATATCAACATTTTTTAATTTGCAGATGAGGGGAAGTATTAGGTACCTTGAAAGCCCGCAAAACAAATACCAACATCACCAATTCAATCTGAAATCTTTCAGCTTATCAATAACACTATGCTCCATTCATGGGCGCCATCCTTTCTTTTTTCACAAAATTTCTCAGATAATATCCCAATACATAAAATTTACACCTAAATGTGCAAAAACACGGGGAACATGGACCAAAAAAAGTTTTCCCTTTCCTTCATTAATTTCCCAAACTATATTTATTTTTTCTATAATATTGTTAAGTACTATAAAGACAAACAAAAATAACTCTGATATTCTTTTTAACCAGGTGAATTTTTTGTCTTGGGGGGGGGGCTCGCAAAAAATTGTACAACAACTCAAAAACCAAACTTAGCATCATTAAAATTTAAAAATTTGGGGAAAAAAAACTTGAAGAAATAAAAAAATTTGGGAAAAAAACACATTAAAAATAATATTTGTATCTCTACAACAGTTTTCCCTTTACAAAAATTTCCCACGCAAATAAGAAAAATTTGAACCACAACACCTTTCAGTGACCCCCCCTTACCCGCTTCAAGACCTTCTTTTTTGTTGCTTAATAATTTGAAAAAACAACAAACTGTAGAAATGACATCATTTCACGTCCTTTTCTACGGGGTTTTCTAAGTAAAATAATTAATTCCTCGTTTAAAATTTTTTTACGTTTTAAATACTTTATCAAATAGACATTAAACATTATTTCAAATTTGCTGCCCTTCATTCCTCACTTGTTGAGTCCCAAACAATAAATGATCATTTTACATTTAAAATTATTTCAGGGTTTTTTCCATAAACAAAAAGGGGAAATTCTCTACACGATTAAAATTAAAACAAGTTTATTAACAGAAACCCCCCCAAGGCTGCACAAATTAATCCCCATTTCGTTCTCCATCGAAATTTTGCCCGTTTCCGCCTCAAAAAACATTTGATTACAAAATTGAATATTGGTTTCCCGCTTTATGCAAGAATTTAGGGGTTTAGCCCCGAAACTTCTAATAGGTTAAATATTTAAGACATTTCTCTAGACAAAGAAGCCTACCTCCCCCGTCTTCTGTTGTCTGTAGAAATTCTTTAATATACTCTAACCTGTAATAATTTCCCCAAGTTTTTTTCCAAAATCTTAGAAGTTATATTTTTAGCTCCAACAAGAATTTTCTAAAATACAAGTAAAATTACGCTCTTTTGACTGCATTCCTTCTTCAACCTTATACACTAAAAGTTTCTAATTGCATCTACAATACTTTAAAGTTATACCAAACAAGAAATTGTTCTGAAAACAAAAATATGAACTAGGACCATTCTCAAATATGGGAAAGATTTTATTCTTTTTATTAATTCAGTTTCCCTTTAGCCTCTTTCACAAAACAAAAATTCAAAAGCAACCCATGTTTTAAAGGGAATTTTGGGCCTGACCCAAAAAAAAAAAAAGGCATAAATTTAGAAATGTTTAAATAACAGTTAAAGTTCTTGATCCTGCATTTCCTCCAAAAGACCTCTAATTTTTATGTATATACAAAGTTTCAACATATCCCTGTGGGGAAAAAATTTTTCCCTTGATAAAAAAAGTGAATAGGACCTGACAAATGGGTGACAGCAATTGCTTGACATTTAAAAAATTTTAAGCAAAAAAAGAAAAATTTTTTTAAAATACAAATTGATACATCATGTTTTTTTTTCCCCTCCAAAATTTTTTTTCCAACATAACTTAAAAAAATCAACTTGAATTTTAATAGATAGCCCATTGAGGAAATCATCACAAAATGATTACTCTCTACAGATTTTTGATATTTCCCTTGTTTTTTTTCAGGGTTTAATTTTTTTTTCTGGGGCAAAAGTCAAAGTCTTTTCGATATCAACTTAAAACTTCATGGGGATTGATCTATTGTGGTCAAGTGCATGCACAAGAATTAAACTCTACCCCTTTTATTTTTTTTATTATTACCCTTTTTTTTTTCCCGGCTAAATTTTGTCTTTACAAATCAAAAGTAAAAGAAACAACTTGAAAAAATTTAATTGATTGATCTCATTGAACAGTGCATGCCTAAGAAGATGATCTTTCCTTTTTAATTTTTTAGTTATTGCCCTTTGTTTAAAAATGATTAGTTAAGAGAAAAAAAAATCTTTAAAGGCACAGCGACCTTAAATTTTACCCTTTAACCCAAAAAAGGGGAAATTAGAGACTTCACAGGTTTCGTAACTTAATCACACATATTCATATAGCAACATTCGCGGGGATGGCCATGTAAAAAAGGCTCTTGTTTGTTTTTTTTTTTTATTGATCTTACATGACACTTCATCAATATATTTACAAAAGCATCCAGAGTGAATTTCAGAAAATAAATTTTTCCCGATGTCAAAAACAATTTTTTATACATAGAAATTTAAATACCCGGCTTGAGCACTAAAAAAGTAAGGGGAAAACTTTTTTTGACTGTCTTTATGAATTTGGGAGCCTTTTCCCTTTCCCCGATTCTTGTTCATTTTCCTAAAAAAAAATATTTCTTAAAGAATTAATAACAATTTACAATAAGATCATTTGATTGTAATAATACTAACGTAAACAATGACTTTTAACAATCGCTTTTTCACCATATTTTTCTAAATGTTGAATTAAAGTAAAAAAAATTTCAAGTAAATTTTGAAATTTCAAAATACATGCCCCCCCCCCCCCCCACACACACACTTTTTTTATTAGTAATTTTGTCAGGGAAAAGAAAAAACGAAATAAAAAATATTTTTGATCAAATAGGGGTACCCTACCTAAACCAAGGGGTTTTCTTTTTTAACCTTTAAGCTACAACCTGGGAATTGTTTGCGACACATTTTTTACCTGGGTCCCTATGCCCAACAATTCAAAACATGACTAACACAAAAAAGAGGCCCAAAATGGGCCTGGCACTCACCTGATAGATAGCTTCTTAGGGATATGACAAAAAAAAACTGGGATCTAGAGGTTTTTCTAACATTTGACTAGGACCTACATTTTTATCCTACCGAATTTTTCACTCAACTGGGAATTTATCAGTCATCATTCTACAATTTAATGAAATGGGACAAAATGAGGCCTCAGAGTGTTTTCAAATTTTTTTTAAAATTTGCCCGGGGACCTATTTTTGACCCTATTTGCCCAGTTTTTAATTTTTCGAGATTTGATTAAACAAAAATTCGACCAATTACTTTTTGGGTTTGCAAAAAAGGTCTCAACTTCACAAGGTTTTCTAAAATTTTAAACCGGTGACCTATGTTTTACCCCCCGACTCGGGCCCAACTCATCCATATACCCCTTTTAACAAACTCCGACCAAAAACATTTAAGATTGGGCCAAAAAAATTGGGCCCTAAGTTCCAAGTTTTTCTAAGGGTTTGACCTGGGGACCCAGTTTTGATCCCACAGACCCCAATTTAAAACTTTCCAAATATCATGTAGACAATACCCTACCACTTTCATGAAAAATGGGCCAAAAACTGTGGCCTCAGAATGTTCCAAGGTTTTTCTAAGTTTTACCTTGACCAGTTTTTTACCCCCCTACCCAATTCAAACTCATCGAAATCATGTAGACAAACATCCGACCAATTTTCATGAGATTGGGCCCAAAACTGGGCCTCTAAGGTTAACAAAACTAAATTGTTGACAACGCACTAAAACAATCAACGACACCCACAAAAGCTCACCTTTAGCACGTCTGCTTAGGGAGCTAACAAGGGACTCTTTGATAAGATTTATCCATACCTTAAACCGGGACGACTTTCCACGCCCCCCTATCCTACCCTGAGGCACTCTCTCACCTCATTTCCCAACTGAATAAGGAATGCCACAAAGTTAACCAATAGCACCCTCCTTTCCTAAAATTTTATACAAACCCATCCAAAATTGAATTCTAAAAAAAAAATTTTCATTAACAAATCAAAATTTGAAATTTTGAAAACTTTAGTATGTTTCTATTACTTAAGAAAAAATTAATAAAAGTTCAGGGTGTTAAAAGAAACTTAAAACTGAATACGACCTTATAATGTTACAGCCAATCTGTGAAATCAGCCGTTTCATAAAGGCTAAAATTTTAGCTCTTTCGGAAATGACAATTCACTCGGCCCCTTTCATGAAAAGGCTAAATTTTCGCCTTTTCATGAAATGGCTAAAACTCCTTCATTAAACAAAGATTTAGGGTTCGTTTCACCAATCTTTAAAATCCTCATCTGATTCCCCAAATTGGGTCACGCACAAAAAAATACTCCACAAAAAAAAAGGGCCGTGTTCTCGTGTCCAAGCTGAAAATGGTCAAAAATCACGGTAATCTAAAGTCTTGGGGAAGTAGAACAATTTTTATTCCTATCCCATGGGTTTTACCGAGGAAGGGTGACCAACAAACATTCTTGGGGAATTTTGGATTGTGAGAACAAAAATTACCTATTGCGTCAATCTGGAATAATAATTCCAAAACGCAAGGAATCAATTTTATCTTGTCCACAAAACGCTGACTAATTGTATTTTAAAAGGAATGTACATACACTTCGCCAAGCTGTGAAAGCAACATCAGGGGTCAAGGGATTTTTTCGATGTGATTTTAAAGGTAAAAAACAATGTCAAACCAACAATGTAATGTTTTAAGGCTGGGAAAATTTTTAACAGGAGCCAAACATCTCACGTGTAAGAAAAGTAGAACATGATGTGAAAATTAAAAAAGAACATTTTTTGGGGTGGTTTAAAATTACATTTTTTGATATTCTTCTAAGCTGATAAAGGTATGTTTTCTGATATTGTTTTCTTTTAAGGGGGGAAAGGGAAAAAGTTTCTGTCAAAAGGATTATTGGTTATTTAATTACTTTTAAAATTTGATGCAATTTAAAAATTTTTGCCCCAAATAAAGGAAAAAATTGTAATTAATTATTTGGCCAGGGAAGGGAAAAAAAAAATCTCATTATATTTCCCAGATCACCATGGGACAACAACGACTTTATGTGCTTACTAATTTTTTTATTATCTAATTGTTTATCCCAAGTTCAAACTTTAAAAAAAATAAAAATGGGTTTAAAATTCAGTCTTGCTTTTTTTTGTTTTTTAAAGGGTTGCTTTTTAGATTGCCTTTCATGAAATGACAAAACAAATTTTTAGCCATTCAGAAAAGGCTGAAATATTTAGCCGTTAAAGAAACGGGGATGAAATTAGTCATTTCACGAAAAAGGGTAAACATTTTAGCCCTTTCATGAAACGCTGATTTCACAGATTGGCTTAACATTAAAAATAAAAGCGAAAAGATAATTTTAATAAATATTGTATTCAAAAAGAAAAAAAAATATTAAATCTAATTCAACCCACAATTCCTAAGAAACTTTTAAACTTTTTATTTTTTTCATCTTTACTTTTTAAAAAATTTTTTTTTAAACTGTAAAAACTGTAAAATAACCATTTTATTTTAAAAAATAAACATGGGGGTCCAAGGGTGAATAGTTAAGCGACTTTTTACAATTAGCACACACCCTTGGGTTTTATTTCCTTTTTTTGATTTTTCATGGTCAGAACCTTTTCAAAATGGGTTACAGTGGACTGGTTCTACCCGGGGGCCTGTGTGTCAGGATCTTCCCCCCCCTTAATTAGCTGGAACATGCTGTTAATGAAATTTTGTTACGTGGGTGAAACTCTAATCAAGGCAATCTTTAAATAGAAAATAAAAGTTGTAAAATTCAAAATGAAAAAACTGAAAAAATTAAAGGCCCTTTTTAAACATGTTTTACAAAATTGAACTTATCCTTGTTTTGAAAAAACAAATAAATCTTGTAGGTTTTAACACAAATTTCCCCCGCCAAAATAAAACAACCCATGGTGCACAATCCAGCTGGGCTTTTTCCAATTTATTTTTTCAAAATCCTCCTTCCATGTTCCTAAGAAAAGCATGCACAGAACTTTTACCTGAAGAAACAACCAAGTCCAAAGGATAATGATTTTCTAGCTGCTAAATATGTCCCTTATAAAATCAAATGGCTCATGATGATAACTACATAAGCCAAATCAATTGTAAAGGGCATAAATGCAAATAATCAAATCCTTGGGAATGTCAGTAAATAATGTGTGATAATATTTTTATATCTTTATTGAAGTTTTATTTTATTATTAATCTCATTTCATGAAATATGTGATACATAAAGTTCAGAAAGTTATGTACTTAATATATTACAGCATATTGTACTGAATGTACCAAGTCTTTATCATATTAGGAATTTATTAGTTGTATTAATATAAAGGATGTTTCAGCAGGCTAACAATGATTTTTATTTTGGTACATTTTTTTTTTAAATTCTCATTTAACTATAATGTTAAAGGAAATCCCAAATTTTAAGACTTCTGTATTAAAAACAGGATTAAATGTATACTTGCCGAATGCTGAAGGTCTAAATAGTCACACATTAAACAAGAGGCCCATGATGCCCTAAATCGCTCACCTGAGATAAATAGGTTGACCCAAGGAACATCTGTACCAATTTATTTTAAAATCTGGCCAGTAGTTTTGAAGAAGATGATTTTTAAAGTTTTCATATTTTTTTTTCTTTTGTTGCCATGGCAACCACAGTTCTACATGGATCAAGTTTTATTTTAGCAACTTTTGTGAAGGTTGACCCAAGATCATCCCTGCCAAGTTTAATCAAATTCTGTCCAGTGTTTTCAGAGGAGATGTGTTTAAAGGTTTCTCTATATACATATAAGGCAAATAAGCCCCGCCCCTGGTGGCCATGTTTTTTTAACGGATCGGAATAATTTTAGCAAATTTGGTAGAGGTTGACCCAAGGAACATCTGTACCAATTTATTTTGAAATCTGGCCAACAGTTTTGAAGAAGATGATTTTTAAAGTTTAATTTTTTTTTCTTTTTGTTGCCATGGCAACCACAGTTCTACATGGATCAAGTTTATTTTAGCAACTTTTGTGAAGGTTGACCCAAAGGGATCATCCCTGCCAAGTTTAATCAAATTCTGTCCAGTGGTTTCAGAGGAGATGTTGTTTAAAGGTTTCTCTATATACATATAAGGCAAATAACCCCCCACCCCTGGCGGCCATGTTTTTTTTACGGATCGAATAATTTTAGCAAATTTGGTAGAGGTTGACCCAAGGAACATCTGTACCAATTTATTTTAAAATCTGGCCAGTAGTTTTGAAGAAGATGATATTTAAAGTTTTCATATTTTTTTTTCTTTTTGTTGCCAGGGCAACCACAGTTCTACATGGATCAAGTTTATTTTAAGCAACTTTTGTGAAGGTTGACCCAAGGATCATCCCTGCCAAGTTTAATCAAATTCTGTCCAGTGTTTTCAGAGGAGATGTTGTTTAAAGGTTTCTCTAAATACATATAAGACAAATAAGCCCCGCCCCTGGCGGCCATGTTTTTTTACGGATCGGAATAATTTTAGCAAATTTGGTAGAGGTTGACCCAAGGAACATCTGTACCAAATTATTTTGAAATCTGCCAACAGTTTTGAAGAAGATGATTTTTAAAGTTTCATTTTTTTTCTTTTGTTGCCATGGCAACCACAGTTCTACATGGATCAAGTTTATTTTAGCAACTTTTGTGAAGGTTGACCCAAGGATCATCCCTGCCAAGTTTAATCAAATTCTGTCCAGTGGTTTCAGAGGAGATGTTGTTTAAAGGTTTCTCTATATACATATAAGGCAAATAAGCCCCACCCCTGGCGCCATGTTTTTTACGGATCGGAATAATTTTAGCAAATTTGGTAAGGTTGACCCAAGGAACATCTGTACCAATTTATTTTAAAATCTGGCCAGTAGTTTTGAAGAAGATGATTTTTAAAGTTTTCATTTTTTTTTCTTTTTGTTGCCATGGCAACCACAGTTCTACATGGATCAAGTTTATTTAGCAACTTTTGTGAAGGTTGACCCAAGGATCATCCCTGCCAAGTTTAATCAAATTCTGTCCAGTTGTTTCAGGAGATGTTGTTTAAAGGTTTCTCTATATACATATAAGGCAAATAAGCCCCGCCCCTGGCGCCAAGTTTATTTACGGATCGAAATAATTTTAGCAACTTTGGTAGAGGTTGACCCAAGGAACATCTGTACCAAATTATTTTGAAATCTGGCCAGTAGTTTTGAAGGAGATGATTTTAGTTTTCAAATTATTTTTCTTTTTGTAGCCATGGCAACCAGAGTTCTTCATGGATCAACTTTATTTTAGCAACTTTTGTAGAGCCTCACCCAAGGAACATTCCTGCCAAGTTTCATTAAATTCTGTCCAGCTATTTCAGAGGAGATGTCGTTTAAAGCAAATTGTTGACGACGCATGACGCACAGTGACGGACGCCGGACAAAGGGCGATCACAAAAGCTCACCTTGAGCACTTTGTGCTCAGGTGAGCTAAAAAAAAGTTAAAATAAAGATGTGAGGTATATTTTTTTTTTTTTTACATTTTCATAAAGTCTTTAAATCAGAGGATTGAATCAGAAAATAAGGAAATCTGTCCTTTGAATTTATTTTTATCAAGCAAAATATATATAAAATGTCATAACTTTTGGGTAGTTTTTGCATATATTTAGGTCCACAATACTTTTATTTCCTTGCATGTTTGACAGTGTTTTCACCTATAACATATAATAAAAACATAATAGTTAGAAGTTACAAATTATTATAATGAGCATGGTGACCCCCTAAATATCTAAAGTACTTATATGCAAAATTTTAGAAAAATCTGTCTCATAGAAAAAATCTGCTGAAATGTCTTTCAGTCAGTACACTGACAAATGGGGTCCAAAAAAAAAAGTTCCGTTTCTGGTTGCTCGACCGAACCTATATTTTTACGTCCAACCCTAAAGGATTTTTTTATCCTTTCCGCCTAAAAAAATTGCCCCCAATTTTACCTTTAGTTTCATGTAAAAAAAAAATCCCAACCCTATTTTTTTTTTTTTGCTGGAGACCAGTAACGGATTTTTTTTTTTTTTTTTTGGCCTAAGGAAGAGTTAGAAGTAATATCTTGTAGAATTCTCAGTATGATAGGAAAATCAGGTGACAATACAGTATTAAGTTTGTAAGTAAGACTAATGCTGGATGATATGTGGATGATAGGTCCACCTTTTTTTTGACTTAAGGTGACAAGTATTCCTAAAGGTTTAAACCATTTTAAAGTACTTTCCATGCTTGTTTAAAATATGTGTTAAGTTAGAACCAAGAATAACCTAGAATGGACAGTTATGTTAGAATAGTTAGTGCAGAGAAATGTAAATTCACGTTTAATGATGGGGGAGCAGATAAATTCAGGTTAGGAAAAGGTTAAGAAAGAAATTAATGATTTATATTTATTAGATGTAAACACTGTGGTGCGCCTTGTTGCGACTGGAGGTCAGCCATTTTCCCCTCCAAGGTTTGTCACGGAAAGTTCAAACACCGTGAAAAACTTGGCAGGACTTAACACAACTTGTATACAGAATAAAAAATGACCAAAGCTCATTGGCGCTTGAAGTTTCGTGAAAACGGGTTGCCATGGCCGCTGAACATAGTGTAAACATAGCATAACGTAGTGAATCTCTACAAAATTGTCAAGCCATAGAATAAATTGTTATTTTTTAGGTTTGACATAAAGGGATAGCTGAGGTCCTGTTAATCATAT
>CM037780.1:13447622-13497622 GCA_021229015.1 Solen grandis | reverse complement strand
ATGATCTGTTGCCTATTTTTGTTTTAATTATTCCAAGCAATTGCAAACGTATGAATATTCCGTCGCTTTGTGATATCTCTTTTTAGTGGTATCATGCCATGTTTGCATTGTGATACTGATATGTAGCATGTATTTTGCAGTGTCTCAAGTAGACATCCTCAAAATACCTGAACTAATGTTTTTGGAGACCAAGTTTCTACAACTTATAATAATCTCTCCCAACAGTTCCTGGGTTGGACCAGTACTTTCCATATGGGAAGGTCATGGAATATCCTTCCCAAAATGTGTTCGAACCCATAACCTTTTGATATTCATTTTGGAATATTTGCACATAACCACAGCACACAAAACAATTTATACCTTCTTATATATAGGTAATATAACAAATACTTATTGTCTAATTTAGAAAACAGCTCATTCATTCAAAACATGATATGCAATAAAGGCCTATTTTGAGGTTTTATTTCTAACCAAAAATTAAAATCTTATAAGCTCATATTTTTTAAAAAAAAAGGTCTAGCTATTATGATGACTGGGTCGTCATCATTGGCGTCACACAAAAACCTTGATGTAGCCCATTGCTCTAAATCTTTTAAAGGTATCAATTCAAATCTTAGCATACTTTTTAATCATGACAAGACACAGTTGTAAGTCTTAAAGCTTTATTTTGTTAGATGTAGTTGTGTCCCTTTTTAACTTGAATTTACTTGTTGACATGTAGGACAGGCAAGTGTTGGTGCTGCTCTGCAAAGCTTTTGTTCTATTATCGTTGAATTGTTTCTTCACACAGATGAACAGGGCTTTATTACACCATACACTTCATATGACTTTCTTCTAAATAAGGCATGTGTCCATGGTTTAATGTATTGAAATTGAATGCCCAGAAATATATTACTTTTCAGTGATGGAGCCAAGGTTTAGACGCACCCAACATGGGTATTTGTCACTGGTGGACAGCATGGCAGCCCACTCGGTGCGACAAGAGCACTGAGAGCGGGACAGGACAGAATCTTAATCAGTGACAAGGGTAATCGCTGAGGCACAGGCCTCTGTCAGACGGCTTAGTGGGGACCCAACAACAGCAGGCACTTGTTGGGCCAATACACAATCCAGTTTGGCCAGTACCAGTAAGGTTATTTATAGAATTATTAATTTGTTGTTGTTGTGTTGGGGTTTACCGTTGCTGCGATAGTATTTCAATCATATAGCGACGTCCAGCTAATTACAGGTAGAGGAAGACCCCGAGTACACAAAGGTACCTTGGTAGAACCACCGACCTACCGCAAGCCAGCTGGAAGGCTTCCTCACATGAAAAATCCGAAGTCCCTACCTGGATTCGAAAGTTATTAATTTAAATAACATAATAATCTAAAAATGAACAAAGTCCTGTCACTGGTTTATTTGTTGTTCGTGATTTTTATGCCTAGACTAGGGGTGTAAAATCCCTTGTACACTGTTTAACAGCAGTATGAAAGTGTTGGTTACGAAACATATTGGGAGAAATCATGTAAACAGGTATGGTTAGAGTTATGTCCCATGAAGAATGACATCTCAGTTAGCAAATTCAACCTAAAATAGCCACAAAATATTATGTCTGATTGATGAAAAACAGAAAACATCACAGAAAATATGGATAAATTTGAAACTGTGTCCATGTGAAAGACATGATTGATTTTCAACTCCAGTAAGTTATATTTGCACGCTACATATAGATACATACTACAATATACAGAAACTTCAGTTTACTGCATACAGTTTTTGTAGTGCATATGCAGGCCTAGCACTTACTGTATTGTTTAGGACAAATTTTGCAGGCAATGAGCATTCCTTATGGTGGCTATACCAATGATAACCATTTTTTACAGCTATATTGTCATGGATGGGGTGGGGGTGGGGGGTAACCTCCTTGTTCTTACCAGTTCAAAATTACAGTTTTCAATATGAATCCATGAAATATCTAAAATGAAGTATTATTTTTTTTTTCACAAGGGGTGATTTAAAAAAAAAAACAAGAGAAAAAATAGAAAAAAACAACAAAAAATCAATTTATATTACAGAGGGATGACTTTCAAATGGCTGCTTGAAAACACCCCTGGATGGGTTGGTTACCTTGTAGCCAGTATGGAGACTGACCAGGAGCCACGCAATACTAGTAACAGGTGGCTCAACAAGATGGCCTTTAAGAAGTATGTCATCATGTTCAGTGAAGGAAGAGAGCCGGTGGCTATGAAGATGAAAAACAGTAAGTAATTTATCATTTATAACGTTTCTTGATAAACAAGATTAATTAAGTTTGGCCAAAAGATTAGGATTGAAAAATAACAGTCTCTTAGATATAAAAATGTAGGGGTTACGGAGTGTGGATTGGGTTAAATCCTATTTTGTTCAGTATGATTTTTCATATGAAGAAGTATTTCATTGGTGGCCTCTGTGCACTTAACACCTTCCTCCACCTGTATTAAGCTGACACCATTATATGAGTTAATAACTGTTGAGGTGATGTTTCAGTATAAAATTTGTCAATAAATAATTTATTATTTTTTTTATCTGTAACAATGTCAACAAAGATGTATAATAATTGTGCAATACTGGGCATGACAGTATCTCATTATCAAATTTCTGCTATAAATGGACCAGATGGTTAATAAATCCTTGTTAACTCCTATCTAGAAGTGGTAGTATTTTATTTCATAGAAGGGGGAGGTCCTAAAATAGCTGTGGAGGAAGAAACTCTTACGTCTAATGATGATGAAACACTGGTGGCCTGTTTGGAGGATTTTGAAGCAGATGGTAAATGTAAGTTGAGTTCTGTTGATGATATATTTCTAACACACACGGCTGTTTAGGAATTATGCGCCTTTCAGTATTTTGCCTATGGTGGTCGTGGCAGGCATAAATGAGACTATTGACAGAAGACCATTCCTGATATGCAGAAATTGGATTGACAGAATGGTCACAAGTTCCGTTAGTTGAAACATATTTTATTTCAAATTAAGCATTGAAATGGGGTCGGGCCACAAGTTCTAGCAACATTAGTTACGGGCCTTCCCCTATACATTTATTTAACAATAAACAAGGTCACATGTTACATAATTTGTATGGTACCCAAATCCTGCACATTAAAAAAAATAAAATATAATAATAAAAATACAAAAATAATTACAATAATAATAATAATAATAATAATAAATGCCTTTTAGAATTTATTTTAAATAGATTAAATGGTGTTTGCTGAGATTGAGAAATTAAGAAAATTAGAAGCTAGATGTTAAGTTCCGTTAAATAGGCTTTGGTTGATTTCATATCCTAGCTTAGCATTGTACGTTGATTTCCTTGGTTGGACCAGTACTGTGCACATTTTCCTTTGTTGGACCAGTACTGTGCACATTTTCCTTGGTTGGACCAGTACTGTGCACATTTTCCTTGGTTGGACCAGTATTGTGCACATTTTCCTTTGTTGGACCAGTACTGTGCACATTTTCCTTTGTTGGACCAGTACTGTGCACATTTTCCTTGGTCGGACCAGTACTGTGCACATTTTCCTTTGTTGGACCATTACTGTGCACATTTTCCTTGGTTGGACCAGTACTGTGAACATTTACCTTGGTTGGACCAGTACTGTGCACATTTTCCTTTGTTGGACCAGTACTGTGCTCGTTGGACCAGTACTGTGCACATTTTCCTTTGTTGGGCCGGTACTGTGCACATTTTCATTTGTTGGACCAGTACTGTGCACATTTTCCTTGGTTGGACCATTACTGTTCACATTTTTCCTGGTTGGACCAGTAATTTGAACAATGTTTTTCTTTGTTGGACCAGTAATTTGCACAATGACTATCACTGGCTTGGACTTTGCACTGCTAGAGGTATTGGGTCAGTACCCATTTAATACTGCATGAATATGGTTATTTTATGCAAATGAATCTGTAGATAGCTATTAATGTTTTAACTTCAATTATTTAAATATTCGCTGGATACATTTCCCACTGGAGTCCCTTTAACCCACTAGAAGTGAGTGGGTTAACAGTGATCTCCCACTCTGGTGATTTTGTCGAATAGTCAATGTTATAGGGTTTGGATTAATTATTCCAAATTCCCCTGGATCAGCCCGCCGCCTAAACCTGGGGCAAAATATTGATATGTGTAATATGCAAATAGTTCCATGCCATTACATCACTTTGTCCCATTCTACATGTTAATTAAACTTTCCATAGTGCTTATTATTGATTTTTATACTGGAATCATTTCCATAAAATACTTTTTATTGTATCAATACATACATATATTGTCAACTAAACTAAAATTTCACCCAAAAACAATACATGATAAATAACACAGTCATATCCTTATATATTCAGTATCTGTCCATGCAGGCAAATGAAAAGAAGTACTCCTCACTGTAAACACAAACAGATTAATAAAATAAATTTGATATTACTTATTAAAAATCAAGATCAAAACTAATTTAAAAACTTATATTGGTAATGGATGAAAACCATTGCCTAAGTGTACATATATGTGAGAGTTTTAGATAGAGCCATTATCCTAATTTTATAATTTTATGAAAGTATAGACAAGTACTTGGATCATTAGAGGTAATCATACTAGTCTTGTAATCAAATGTAAATAGAAAGACTTATTTACAGATTTTATTTTATTTTGGTCTATTGGAACACTGTAAAAATGGGAAGTTGGTCATATCATACAATTAGAGGATGTTTGTGAAAATTGTACAACCTTGACATGAGTAAAATAAAGGTAGCTTTGTCAGATCTATATCACAAATTTGGATATTGATTTTATCTCAGTATTCCATCATTTAGCATAAAATAAATTTATCATGATTATAATATACGGGAAGCAGTCATCATCCAATTAAACATTTTAAAAATTTTAAGTTGAATAAGACAATGAAATAATCATTTATCATTTTTTTTATCCTGTATAAATTTAAAATGATTATTAACTTCAAAAGTGGTTTAGTTCTTATAGACCAAAATTCCTAATTTGTATATTAACTCTTTACCACTTGAAAAAGAAAAATGACTTCTAACCAGTCTAAAACTAGATCAGCCTTACAGGCACAATTGGGCTGACCTGTTACTAATGCTGTTCACTTCACCTTCATACTGAGAATGTTATCATTGAAAACTTTTGCTGAACATTCAAAGATGGTACTTTATGTTTTATTTGGCTTTTACATCTAAAAAATGGTTGAAAAGGATTACTCTTAGTGATGATGAGTTAATATAGTATGGTGTTGGTATATTTATGTCATATGGGGTGTATATGGTTGTGTAAAATAATATAGTCTTGTTGTGTGAAGTATTTTTTTTTTTTTTCACCTGCTGTAAGCAAAGATTACACATAGGAATCCCTTCACCTGTCGTGACCTGCACCACCCATACTACATGTTAACTCTTATTGATAATACCTTCACCCAAGGTGTGTTGCAGGGGTATTAACTATCTTCATTGATAGTCATAGATTAATTTGTTGCTTGCAGTATTTTTGTTTTTGTTGTTGTTCAGATGTGCAGAACTCTAATCATGAAGGCGGTAGGCCTGAGTGATAAATTACAAAGCATTTGAACACAACACTGTGCATTACTATGCAATATAGAGCACCCAAAAGAAACTCTCTTTCCATTCTAACACGTTTAAAGGCCAGTTCTAATAATTTTTTTAATAATTAATAACAAATGTGTCAGATTCATAATGCTTTTATTTAGGGATTGTATGACATCATTTAATTTAGGACTCATATGACATTAAGTAATAAATGTTTAATTTTTTTTTAACCATGCATGCATACATCTATAATTAACGCAAACTACAAGCCTTCTGTGTTTATGTAGCATACTTTTTTATTGTTTTACCATTCTAGAGTTTTTGTATGTACTCTCTATAGCATTATAATTGGCTTAATTAGCTTGCTGTGTGTCTCTACCTCCTGTTGTGTAGCTAATAACTTAATCCAAGGTCATCTTTAATGCGAATGGCAGGTTATGGATTAGATGTCATACCACGCCATGCTGTGATAGTCCCAGGCCAGAGCTGGTAAAGTAAAAACTATAAAATTATAACCAGACAAAGTAAGCTGGGCTAATATACCCCCTGAAATGAAGTATATGGGAGCTGTATTGGAGTCAAGTCCGTCGGTTGATTCGTTTTTCGTTTGTAGACAGGATTTGTCAGCCCTATTTCTCGGCTGTCTTAGGTTTGATTTTATTAAACTTTACAATAGTGTCAAGTATCAAGCCTGGTAACGCATATGGCTGGCATGACATCACATCATGACCAGCTTGATCTTGTCTGATTTGCAAACCTTTCTTATTGAAGAGATTTTGTCCACTCTATTTTTCATATAACGTTGTTCAGCCTACTTGCTCATGTTGTGTGCATGTAATGCTTGCTTCATTTTTCATTGATATATGCCCCCTTGTCATATTTATTGAATATATTGTCTATGATATTTGTACAAGTGAATTGTAGCTATGTAGTTCTATCCTTCAACTGTATCAACACTGTCTCTGACATGGTCACAGAAACTTTGACAAAGTGGTTTATGGGGGTATTCATCATCTTCAATGATAAATTCATTTTTTATTTAAAAAAAAACTGTACAAAGAGAGCAGAACAGTTGATAAGAAGAAATTTGAACAGACAAAGAGACAAGGTATGTTTTAAGTATCAACCTGGGATTGAACCACTGTTGCTTTTGTGAACTTCTTATTCAATTTACCAGCCACATATGCATGTTGTATTTAGCTCACCTGAGCATAGCTCAGGGTGAGCTTTTGGGATACGTGATTGTCTGTCGTCCGTCGTGCGTCGTCCGTCAACAATTTTGATGTTTACACACTAGAGGCCACAATTTTGATCCAATCTTCCTCAAACTTGATCAGAATGTTTGTCTTGATAATATCTTGAACCCTTTGAAAATGGGTCAGGTTGGATCAAAAAGTAGGTCAGTTGGTCAAATCTTAGAAAAATCTTGTTTACACACTAGAGGCCACAATTTTGATCCAATCTTCCTCAAACTTGGTCAGATTGTTTGTCATGATGATATCTTTTGTGGATGGGTCAGAAAATTCCTGAACATTGTTTCACCTCATCATCTTTATTCTTAAGCAATCTGTTTTGTACAGGCAATGAATGATACTTTTCTCAGGTGAGCGATCTAGGGCCATCTTGGCCCTCTTGTTTTAAATACTGGTTGTCATGTAACTGTACTGTTACATTGATTTTATGTATCATTTTTATATCAAGCAGAATTGGACAAAATTATTAAATGACATCATTTTGCATTGGACAAAATGTGAAATTGCTTATGAAACTCTCCTTAATGGCACCAATGGTAAACTTCGCATGTTTTGATGTGGGAGGAAAATGAAGTACCAAAACAACACGTCTTCAAGCAAGAAACCAAATACCCTTTAATATATACATTTCATTCAATGCTTGTTATGTAGGTAGAAATCTAGTGTAATGTATATTACTTTAAAACATTGTTTAACTGAAAATGTTTTCCAGTCTTTAAGGTATTTATGGAATGAGTGCTAATATGACTGTCCTACCTATACTTGTGCAAATTTGACATTTCCTTCTATTTCTTCATTAACAGCCATGAGTGAGACCCTAACAACAGACTTTGAGACCCTGAGGGATTGTGAGGCCCAGCCCCAAACCCAAACTTTGACGTCTCAGCCATCAACCACTTACCATCCAAGTCCGAGTGTTCAAAGAACATCAGAGCTTGTGTGCACTTCAGGTATGCTGCAACTTATGATAAATTTCTTGTCTTAAATAAGTTTTTTATTAGAATGAACAGTACATTAAACCTTAGTGACAAGAAATAATAAGAGATGTAATGTGTAATTTGGTCACTATAGCCTGTGTGTTAAATGTCACCCATAATTAGATTGGTGGCTGTGTGTTAAATGGTGGTTAATGTTATTTAGAGGTGAAAAAAAAATGTAACAAAAAAAAAAAATACAACCATTCATTATGCTGCACAAAATGTTCAATGGTAAACAAACAAGGTCAGATACCTAACATTGTTAAAATACAGAAATGTAGCAAAATGATTGGCTTTAAATTGAGATGATTACATGTTAACCTACACTTATCAACATTTAAACTAAATGACTGTTATTGCAGATACCATCAACCCAAACATCTTGATGAGATGGAAGAAGACTCTCCCTACAGTAGATCATGACTGGATTGCCAGCATGTTCTTTAAGACTGAGAGGAGGGGACCAGAGTTCGACTTTGGTCGGGTCACTAAGTTATGGTATGACCCACCAGTACCTGGTCTACAAGGGGGAGTCTTCAACCGAGTGGACCGCTTCTTTGGTCATCGTTTTTTCATGTGGATGCCCAGACACCTTTTCCGTGTCCAGCTAAGGTGCTCCCACCCTGGGTGTGACAGTATCCTGACAAATGCTGGGGTCCACCAGAAGACGAGGATGGTAGTTGATGTCGACTCAAATTACAACATGGCAGGAGAATACTTGGCATGCACTAAATGTCATAAGAAGGTAGGTTACTTCATTAAATAAGTTTTTGGTTGTTTATAGTCCACTACCAGCAGTGTTTACACCAGAGGGGACTATAGGTTTTGCCCTCCATCTGTCCGTCCGTCTGTCTGTTTGTCCGTAAATCTGGATCCTGTGATAACTTAAAGACTGTTCAAGATAATTTTAAAAAAATGAAAATTGGTATAGGAATAGATGGCAGAATGTAGATTCAGCATGTCATTTTTTTTTTCCTATTCTTGGACCAAAATTCTGTTTGCTATGGTAACCGAAAAAATTATGCACCTCAACATTAGGGGGCTCATGTGTTGCATGCAACATCAGTTACTTGTTTTTCTTGTATTAGGGTATATCAATTCTTATATGAAGGTGAAACGAGCTAGAACATAACTTATAAGTGGTCCTGTATCTCGATCCTGTATGAAAGGGATCTGAAGTCTACGTTTTAGTCACTGGTAGTTTGTGCATCTGCCATGCAAACAAAATGTAGAGGGTTTGATCCATATCCAGAACATATCAAAGTCATATGAAATGGTACTGGTATAGTTTGTTACATATGTGCTCCTCATATAAGGTAGTTCCAGGACCTGTTGCCCCAATATCAAGATAATGTGACTGTGTTTAGTATCGTCCCATATGTCAGTCTCAAGAAGATATATATATTATATTCTTCTCTCACTGAGAATTTGGGAATTTTCATAATAGAGAGACCGCTATAAAGATTGAAACATTATGAAGGGATTAAATTTGCCATGTATTTTTTATGTATTTGTGAAAATAATTATTCGGATCTATTTATGTATCTTTTCAACAGAGGACATTTGCGGGTTAGTGTGTATTAATAGGTAAAATTATCTTTAGGCTTTGTACTTTGCATGCTGCTTCAAGTGTGTGTTTGTATACTACTATCTTCTAACTCTACATATGATATATATACAACCTTGCTTGTCTATATTCCTTCTGTGTGCATATGATTAATATCTTTTCAACAGAGGACATTTGCGGGTTAGTGTGTATTAAAGTTTTGGGTTTGATCCCCGGCCCGACATAACCAAAAATAAAAAATGGTATTGCTATAGCTCCCTTGCTGGCGCTCAGCATTTAAGGTATTTGCAGGACTGGATTGGCCAGTGTCAGGATAATGTGACTTGGAGTGTGGTATCATCCCATTGTCTACGCGTGATCACTGCAGTGTGGCGCACTATTATCTGTTCTCAAGTAGACATCGTATCCAAATGACTGAAATACTGTCGTGAGACGTTATAAACCAAAACCAAACAATTTGTGTATATACTACTCAACCTCTGCTTGTCAATTGTTTCTATACTCTGTTGCATATGATTATTTATGAAAGTTTGTTGATCTGTAGAATAACACAAACTATGTACATTATATCCTTGTTCCCAATTCTGATTGGGCTGGATGGCCATGTCATGCTCTGTTGTACATAATGTCTAGGTATATCCAACCTTCTCTGTCTTATAATTTCCAATACCGTACTGTTGTAATATAATGAAAATGTATTCCCAACCTTCTGCTTGTTTAGTATTTTCCTACTCTGTTATGTTATATTTAAAAAGTCTTACCTGATGTCTATGTCAGCTTTTCAATTATTTTTTCCAACCTATCTTTTACATCAGCTCTTAGTACATTAATCAATTCCAACCTTCTTTCTTTATATTCAAATTTTGTTTGAGAAAACAAATTTTCCTGTTATTTGTATGCTTGTTAGTTCTATTTTAAAACTTGTAAATAAGACGTAAATGTGCATCAGAAAAAACAGACAAGTTTGCATTAATTACCCACATCTTTTGATTATATAGGAATCTATTATCTTTTACAACAAATCTAAATAGTAAGAAACATTGTTGCCACTAGATCCAATTAAACTAAAATGATGTCACAGTTATAAACGTATGTATTTATTACTTTTTTTGTACTTTTACATTTGATTGATTTTTTATGAACATTTATTTTACTTGCTTTTGTATGAGCTGTCTACCAATGTCTATTGTTATACCCCCATATACGAAATGTATGCGTCAGCCCCGGAATCTGGAGATTGTGGGTTAGATCCCTGGCTGTGACATACCAAAGTTGTTAAAAATGGTACTGGTATAGCTCCCTTGCTTGGTGCTCAGCATATAAGGGTAGTTCCACGTCTGGGTGGCCCGTTGTCAGGAATACCTTACTGGATGTGGTATGATGCCACATGTCTACGGCGTAATACTGCATTGATGCAGCACTATATCTGTCTCAAGTAGACTGAGCTTCCAAATGACTAAAATACTGTCAGTGGGATGTTTAAGGAGTCACGTTTTGGCTACCTTTGTTCAGATTTTGATGAAACTTTACAAGACTGATAAGTACCATTCCTAGTTGCACATATTGCTGGCCATCTTAATTTGTTTGATTTTGAATAATTATTGTTTTTTTTTTATATTTCTCAAAACTGTCTGACATGGTAAGAGTAACTGTGTCCAAACAGTATCTGGGAGTATTCCTCATCTTCATTAATAATTCTTGATATTATGCTGCTTATGCAGGTGATCAGCTGGAGCCAGGGTGTGCTTGACCAATTGGACATCACTACCAGATCACTGTTCCCTGCCATACTGACCACAAAGATGGCCTGTGACCTGAAGGTTGTCTGCTTGCTGCGCCAGCGGAGCCTGGGAAACAGTAGCAGCATGGTGTGTAAGCTTGTGGAAGAGAAGCATGGGGAAACCTACATCAACTGTCTGCAGAGGTACCTTACAAACTGTAAACAGGTCAAATCCTCAGCAGAAAGGGGTTTCTTTGCTCTTCCTCAGGTCAAGGAGCCACCTTCTCAGGGTTTATTCTAGAACGCGCCTTTGCATAATTGGCGCGTAGAAATATTGTTTGGCACAAAGAAAATGCCGGTAATGCACCGATCGGGCGCACTGTCTGCCGAGAAGAAAAGTGTTGACGACCGGAACATTATTCTGATCATATACTATCGCATAATCAAATGCACTATCAAAATTATAACCGCTTTTATTAAAGCATCTCTGATTGGCTGTGATAGTGATATTTTCATCATGTTAGCATATTACGACCAATCAAAATCGGCGTTTCTTTTCCAATTCGTAATTTGCAAAAATGGCTGAGAAACGAAAGCGAAAGACGCTTTTCGACTATGGTCGAATCAACAAAAGACAAGTAGTGATGAAAATAATAATAAATCAGTGGAAAATAATGATAAAAGAGGCCCCTAGCCGATAGTTGAAGGGAGACGTCAGATACAGTTACTGTTAGTTCGTCACAAGAAAGAAAGCAACACTTAGCTTGAAAATTTCTTGGTTAAAATACGATAACGATAAAAGTATACTGTATTTTGACGTACACATGCAAAATAAAATCTGAATAAATAAACAAAATTCCCTAAGAAGGATCAATGCACTTTCGTTCAAGTATGCAAACAAGGTATGCAGAAAGTAGAGTGAACTGAAAGCTGAATAAATGAAACCCAAATTTTCTGCAGCCGTATATAAATTTGACTTCAAAAGTGCCCTTAAATACTGGAAAGAGAAGAAGCACAGAAGGCTTTTAATGGCAAATGATAGTGATTGTCATAACCAAAACATGTTGTTCAACAGACTTAAAAGGTTCAAACATTTAAAAAAATTATAAATTTTAGTTTTCTTCATAGTTAATGGATGTTTCAAAGACACTAGCAATAATGAATGACATTTAAGAAGCATGAAACACTTTTAAGTCACTTTCTGTTTGTTAAGATATATTTTGTATTGAACCCTGTATTTTTGGGAATGTCCCCATTTTTTTGCCAACAGTGGGCCCTTTGACCCCACTGATTTCATTTCTAGAATGAACCCTGCCTTCTGTTGAAGCTGTCCCACGGCACCGCTGGTTCATGAAGATCTACCAACTCGATGTCCTGTCTAGGGTAGACTACATAAAGGCCCACATCACCAGCCTGTTTGGTTGTATTCTGAAGATGGTCTCCACCAAAAAAATTACAAACTGGCAGGTAATAAGCAGATAAATATAAAGAAAAAAAGTTATAATACTTCAGCGTAAACTGGACTAGTTGCTCGTTTGACATGACTTTTCTCATACGGGAATAAAAAGTCATGTACCTGTCGATAAACCGTATAACTAATTACGTTCACTAAGGAAAGTACACTTTTGGGGTACTTATGTCGCATAAAACAGTTCTTCATAATTGTAATTCAGCACCTAGCATTATGCATAGTAAACGGTTTTTGGGTTGGACAAATACTTTGCTCCAGGAAAAGTCTAGAAGAAATCCTGGACCCTAGTTTGTTTGGAACAATTGCGCATCATTTTGAATTCACCCATAAATCATATTTTTTAGTAAATGTTGATATAATTGGCATCTAACAATATTCACATCAAGCATTAAATCCAGGAAGAGGCAGAAAAACAGCAATGTGGGCAACCAACATTGGGAACGAGTATGGACAGGTCCTGATGTCGGTTCTAACAGAGGGTGAGGGAACAGGACTGAAGACCATGATTGATGGACTCACAGCCAGGTACCATCAAGTTGGAGTCCAGCCACCAAAAGCCCTGTATGTGGATAGAGACTGCTGCGGGTCGGCATCTGTCAAGCGATTTTTTGGGGCTTGGCCATTTCTCCACATCCGGTAATTTTATTTTTATTTTTAACTTATATATAATGTCAAATTTTTCTTTAAAAAAAACTTGTCATAACTAGAAAATTCTGAAATAAAAAGAGAATATTATGGTTTTATACATATTTAGAAATACCAGTAACAAATACATGTCTCTGAAAAGGGAATTGACCCTCAGTCCTGTATCATAAAGTATAGACCTCTGTACATAGACTACCTTCCAATAGAGACCAGTATAGACACTCTCAGTCCTGTATCATAAAGTATAGACCTCTGTACATAGACTACCTTCCAAAAGAGACCAGTATAGACACTCTCAGTCCTGTATCATAAAGTATAGACCTCTGTACATAGACTACCTTTCAATAAAGACCAGTATAGACACTGTCAGTCCTGTATCATAAAGTATAGACCTCTGTACATAGACTACTTTCCAATAGAGACCAGTATAGACACCCTCAGTCCTGTATCATAAAGTATAGACCTCTGTACACCAGTATAGGCACTCTCAGTCCTGTATATTATGAAGTATAGACCTCTGTACATAGACTACCTTTCAATAGAGACCAGTATAGAGAATCATTGTCCTATATATTGAAGTAAAGACCTCTATACATAGACTACCCTTCATAAGAGGCCAGTATAGAGAATCATAGTCCTATATATTGATGTACAGACCTCCATACATAGTCTACCCTTCATAAGAGGCCAGTATAGAGAATCATAGTCCTATATATTGAAGTACAGACCTCCATACATAGTCTACCTATGCAGTATGAAATTCAATCCAAATTTGAAAATCAATTTCATTAATGATCTTTTTTTTCTAAATAGGAAAGGAAACATGTTGTGAATAACGCTTTGATATTTAGTGTGTTACAAATTGGCTGCATAAAGATAAGATAGTAAACAATTAGACTGTGCACCATATGTAGTCATCAAATAATGATGAATATGCGAAAACTTTGGGTGCCAGTCTGGCAAGTGCATGTAGGTTTAAATTATGAAAACACGATGACGATCTTGATTTGATTCAAAACTTTGCACTTGCACAAAAATGCAAGCAGCTACAAAATGAACTTGCAAATTCATTTCCCACTCGCATTTTGCGAGTTTACAAGTGCTAAATTCAAGCCCTGATAGTCCTCTTTATTAAGGCCAAATTACCAAAAAAGGACATTAATTTCTGTCTTGGCCTTGTTTAGTTAACCATATTTTTTTTTCATCATATTTCAGATTGGACATTTGGCACTTCACGCGCCGGTTTCCCAATGGAATTACAACTGATAAACATCCGTTGTACAGTATATTCATGGGGAAACTGAGCCAGTGCATCTTCAAGTGGGACGAAGAAGACATTCAACTCCTGAAAACAGCAAAGCGTGTTGAAATGTTCCATGAAGGGATACAGGATCCCTCTGATGAGGATGTGTGGAGGAAGCTGACATCCAACGAGCTGGCTCTCCACTGTCGAAGGGTTACTAGAGGAGTAAGAGAGACAACTGCCCTTATCTCCAGTCTCCTGGACTCTCATTATGGAGAAAAGGGCTGCGATACCCTTGGTGTGCCTCTCATCGACAGTGTGAAGATGAAGGAAGTCTGGAATGTACAAAACAATCATATCGCTTGCATTCAGGACCCAGACAGCCTGCAGTTGTACACCCGTACAGGCACAACTAAGAAAGGAGGGATTTCACTACCTGTGTACAGATGTGCTCTTGGCTCTACCTCCCTTGAGAGCTTCCACTTGCACATGAACAGGTTTATTCCAGGTAATAATGTATATATGTAATTTACATGATCAAATAACGATGATATTGATATTGAAGACTTAACAAGGAATTTTTTCTTACTTCTTTAATCAATTTAATAATCAATTTAACTTAACTCAAATCTGGGCATAGACAAATGAGTATCGATTTAGAATTAAGTAATGACTTTATTTATGTTCTGTATCTGCATACGGCCAAGTGGTAAGAGCATCCGTCTTAGGAGTGGAAGATTATGGGTTCAATCCTTGCGTGCGACATACCAAAGTCATAAAAAAATAGTACTGTTATAGTTTGTTTGTCTTCTGCTCAGCACATAGGAGTAGTTCCAGGACTGGTGTCAGGATAATGACTGGATGTGGTATGCCACATGTCTGCGGCATAATACTGCACTATATCTACCTCTAGTATACATCCTTTCCAAATGACTGAAGTACTGACACAGGGATGTTAACCCTTACAATTAAATATACATAAATATACTAAAATTAATACATACCATTTTTAATTACATCATTCATGGCTTTTGTTCATCTCAACAGGGACCCTGGCAAACGACATAAATTTCCAGGTGTTCCTACTGGATGGCCTGTTCAGATGGAACTGTGACAGGGAGGGAGAAGCTGTGACACAAGACACAACCAGTTCCCTTCTGCCAAAAACATACAGTGGACCAGCCAAGAATGCAATTAACAATCTGTCCCTGGATTTATTTGGCAAGGCAGTGTTTGCAGACTACCATCCACCAGGCAAACACACAGGTAACTTGATGGATACATCAGTACATTCTATTACATCCAAAACTTTATGACCACAAAAATGATATACATACATTAACATTTTCTGTATCATGCTAAATACATTAGCAAACAATTCCATAACTTAATCAGGTATATATGGGATGACTTCATTCTTTTCTCAGCATACTTGCCAAAAGGATGGGTAATTTCAGTAATAACTATCAATACAAGCTTTCAAGTAATTCAGTCTCCTTATAGTCTCATGTCTTCCCTATTAAAACGGAAACTATTTCAGTAATGTGTCCTGGTTTATTATTATATCCACAAATTCTTCAGGTGAACTGATTGGCATAGAGTACCTGTACGCTCAGACAGGTCAGGGATGTGCAGACTACCAAGAGGCTGCCATCACTATGGCAGAGGAAGCAGAACAGGAACCTGCAGATCATGAGGAGGATGAGGGGTTCCAGGAGGTGTTGGGAGAGGCACTCGATCAGACACTGCCCAGTATCTCGGTCATACATAATGACATGAGAAGACCGACACACCAGCAACCAGTTATCACAGTGCCACCTTCCAGTACAGCACCTATCCTCCACATCCCCACTAACGAGAAGTACAGGAGTATGTTGCAGGAACCTGTTCAAGGTATTGACTTCAGTTAAAAATATTGGTCATATCCTTCATTATTTGTATACAAATCAATTATTAAATTTTTCTTTAATGCACTGTTTAATACATTAATTTCTTAATGATGATCGTTTGGTAACAAGTTGTTTACAATTATTAGTTTTCTTATACTGCTGACAGTATTCATTGTCATGCAGTTTAATTCATTATAATATCGCTAGAAAAAATGGAATTTTGACAAATCTTTAACTAAACATGGTATTATAGACATAAGTATTGTTTAACAAAATAGTTGAAGATCCCTCACCAAGCATACTGACCAGTCCAGATGCAGATAAAATCACAGAACCACAGGATGTCTCTGATGATGTAAGTTCATTAAAAATGATATGCAAATTGGGTACTTATCATATTGCAAACATCCATGCTTGGAAAACATTCAAGCTTATTTGCATGCATGGTCATAAAACATACCATGCAAATATAATGAACAGAATAGTTAAATGAATGGAATGAATAGTTAAATGAATGGAATTATTAAATATAAAATATTTCCTTTCTCAGTTTATTTAAATATAAAATATTTAATTTCTCATTTTCTCATCGCATATTAATGAAGTTAAAGTTGTATGTAGATTTTCTACTCTAATTATGTCTTAAGTACTGCAAAATTTTTATCTGAGTCCAATACATATTTGTAGTATTAGGCTATATATGGTATTCCATTTAGAACTATTTCACACTTTTTTAATCCAGGACACGGTGGGTCCAGACAACGTACCAGGTTACTCTAAGGTACTCTGCTTGGCTGAATTCTTGGTTACATTGAGTAACCAGTCGGCAATGTCATCAGCACAAGTTCAAAAGCTGATAGAAGTGTGGACAGCCTTGTCAGAGTATGACAAGAGAAGGACTGTGTTCCCACCAAGGTTCTCCTCCATACCGCTACAAGGATGTTTTAAAAGCAAAAAGAAGAGAGTTGCTCCAGGGGTAGAGACCATTTGAAAGGTACATAAACAATTTATGATTTTGTTGTTGTAAATGGTTTGGATGCTATCTATAATAACTTTGTCACGTCAAACCCTGTTGGTGGAAATGAGGATCAACATTAATAACTCGTTCTTTTTTAGCTAGTCTTTTACATTCTTATTTCTTTTCTACTTTTATAAATGTAATACATGTAATTTTGTATTACATACATGTTCAATTAGGAATTAGATGCAAATTATGTACTAGTATGCCAACATTTACTAAACATGAATTTTAATGCATTGGTAAATGTTGCTATAATACTTAAAAATAACAAATTTTATAAATGTATCTCTTGACTACCATGCTATTTAATTATTTCTTTTTGTTCATATATTAATATTTATCTTTACATAGGCTTATTGCATTTCTCTGATTTTTTTTCTAACTAAGTCATCCTTGGTCCTAACCAAGGACCTGCACAGTGGCCAAACTGCAATCGATGTACTGAGGCCACTGTGCAGAAGTTGATGGACCTCCATCCAAGTGACCAGCAAAGCCAAGGCACAACTATTACAAGATGGTCAATTGTACTAAAAGAGTACCACCATATAAGGCACATCATCTTGAACTGTCGTGCTGCGATGGAGGGTACCAACATTCAGTTGCCAATGCTGAATAAAAAAACTCTTCAACAATGGTAAGTGTGATAAGTCCTATCAATTATTATATAACTAATTCAAAAATTCGTATAGGGATATTGACACTTTATAGGATTTACATGCTCATTCGATTGCATCCTGATTAACACCCAACAATCTATCAAGTCATGGTGGTGTATCTGGGATATTTAAAAACATATGTTGCTCTAGTTTCGTATCAGACTAACCAAAAATTCTATTCGTTGCACAAAATACTATCAGGGTACAAACATAGGCAAAGAAATTAAATAATAGACATGACATTCTTAACATTTGTCACCAACTTGTAGTTACTCTGTTTCTTCCAAACTAAATTCTTACTCTATTTTAGTGAAAAAATTATATTTTATGTAATTTCATGTTCAATATGAAGAGTAAGGAGCAGGACAAGAAGGTACTGATGCAAGGTCTCAACCTCCCTAGACCCTCTATGACAGTCAGCACAGTACCTTCTGCACTGTCACGGCCAACAACCCTTCCGGTGGGACGCCCCGAACCTTTCATATTCCATGAACCATCATCAACTGTTGGAACGGCACATTTGAAAAAAAAAGCGCATGAAAGCAGCTACCCAGACACCTGCGCTCCAACTTATACTTCCCCGTACTGAGACTGTCCCTTGCCCTGGACCCATGTTTCAAACTCTTCAGCAGAGAGACAGTACTACACTGTCGGGTCCAGAAGCAAGTAGTATTCCTTACTCAACTCAAAGGTATAGGAAGAGACAACAGGAGAAGGATACAATCAAGAGGAAGTATGTGAAACCTTCCTCTATAGTCAAGTGTGGGAAGTGTGGTCATCACCTGGCCATCACCAATACATGGGGTACAGGTACTGTGCGCTGAAAGACAAAGATTCTTTCGATGACTGGTCACGCACACTCCAAAGTGCTGGGGTGACCAGGAAGAAAAAAACGCGTGCCAATTAATTGTACAGTGTTACTGACCTTCTCATTCTGACAGTCAAAATTACATTTTTTTTCCAAATTAAGATATAGAGGATAATTGTTTGTTTTGGAGAAAGATTTATTAATAATTTCACTAAGTGAACAGAAAAAGTGATATTTTCACAAATGCATCTTTTTCTGTTCACAAATGAAATTATACATCGACCTTCACCAAAATAATTTTTTTCTTTTTATTTAATGCTTTAAAGGCCAGAAATTAGCTGTTTTTATTCAAAAAGATGTCAAAATTGGCGGGATTACGTCTCGTGTGTGACGTTATATATGACATCATTTTTTGCGTAAAACCCAAGACAAAGGTTGCACTGATCTGTTTATAGCTTAGGGTCGGGTTCAAGTTCCTGATAATTTCACTGTTAACAGTGAAATAATCAGGATATAATCCACTGATATTTCCCTATATAACACCGAAAATCATTAAATAAAAAAAATGTTTGCTCATAATTCTGATTTTATTTAATATAAATTCAAAATTTCTCAAGGTCTTTTTTGATATTTTGTATCTTTTATTACACTCATTTTTAAGGTAAAACTCGTATTCATTCTAAAAACAATATAGTCTGAGAAGTTCAGAAACACTTTCATGGTGCTTTTTCTGGGCGAGTTCAACATCATAAGTCCATCAGAATTTCAATGAATGTCATTCCTGAGGTATATATTTTGTAAATAATTCTGTTTTTATTGTATATATGTGTATATATTTTGTAAATATTTGCATTTCTGTTTGACAACAATATTGGGGGTGTACAGACTAAGGCTGATACCCCTGATAAGTCAATCAGAAATTCAATTAATGTCATTCCTGATGTATATATTGTGTAAATAATTCTGTTTTAGTGTATATATTTTGTGTATATATTTTGTAAATATATTTATTTCTGTTAGACAACAAGATTGGGGGTGTACAGACTAAGGCTGATACCCCTGATAAGTCAATCAGAAATTCAATTAATGTCATTCCTGATGTACCCGATATGTAACCATAATTAAGAAGTTTTTGTAGAAGTTATCCCCCTTTAATAAATTACGCCATTTGTGATCAAAACGTTTATTTACTTAGATGCAGGTGAATGGGTTTGTATAGAATTTATACATGCTTTCACTTGACAGTTTATCGCTGATGATATAAAAGTTAATGTTACATATTAGCAGAACATGATCAGAAAAGAAAATTAGGAAATTAAGAAAAATATAGCTCTATTTATATACAGTATCTAGCCTAGATTATATAGACTCTTCAGAAATTAAATTAAATGAGTGTGTAGATCATGTACAAAATTGTAGCTTTAAAAAAACTGATGATCATGGCACTGGGGTTGAGTCTTAGTCTAGCCAATAATTATGCATGTGTGTGTGTGTTTTTTTTTTTGTGTTTTTTTTTTTAATGCATTAGGAATCTATTTGATTTTTCTTCTTCAAATTTACCTATATGCACAGCCCTGTGGTCAGGTTCACCGTTGGATTAGGGCTTGTTGCTGTTAAACTACATGGAAAATCTTTTTTTTTCTTTTCTGAATTATCAAAAAAACAAACAAAAAAACATTTGTCCTTTCTGAATTAGCAATTATCAAAAAAATATTTGTCCTTTCAGAACCATGAGTGAAAAGACACAAGCATTATACATCCTGAAGGTCTGGTCAGGTGACAGAAAAATAAGAAAAGGAGTTGTTGCAAAAAGCTTTGACAACCTTACAATACAGTGTAAGTATGTTGTGCCTCTGATGATGTCTAACCTTATCTGGCATAAAGTATTAGAAAGATATATGGCATGTTAATCATTAAGTTTTACGAAAAATAAATAAGTCTGTTGTCAAACTGTACTATTGCAGTTGGTATGTAATATTATGGGGTCTACCCAAGAAAGTTGCTTCATCAGTTTAGATAGATCTGGTGTGATTTTAATAAAGGGATTAATTGTTGGCCCTTAATTGTTTCACTAGTTGAAAGAAATGGCCAAGTGTATGATGAATAGATGAAATTATAATTATTTGGCAGGTGTAAACAATTTCCTCTGTGCGCAACTCCTACTACATTTCTGAACAAATTTGGCCACATTTTTACAGAAGTACCATTACATAGTGATGTAGCCCATATTGTCAGGATTTTGCTGTTCCACCTTTTTTTGACAGAGTTATAGCCCTTTGGGTTTTTTTCACATTTTTTTTTTTTTTGCAATAAGACAAAACATCAAATCTTCCTTTTGTGACAATTGCTACAGCTTGTTTCAGTTATAAGAGTCCCCTGACTTTAATTAAGAATGCAAAGTGTCCCAAAGTCAAAGTCAATCTTAAGATTAGTAGATTTTCTTTGGCCTAAAAAGTGTGAAAACAGTAAATATTCTATGAAGACAATATTGGTGTTTTATGACCTTTAAAGTTATATAAAAATATTCCAGGTATGGGTTGGACTAGTATTGAAAATACTGAAAAACAAAAATAAATCATATCTGTTATGTGTTTTTTTCTGCTCATAGCATGCATCCTGTAGTGTTTTTTTTTTGTTTGTTTTTTTTTTGTAAAAGATACATTATGGAAGGGTGTCTGACAATTGTTATGCCATGTAGATTTTGAAAATCAGGTCATGATTTTCAATGTTAAATTTGCTCAAAAACTACTAAAACTACATGAAAATTTATGATTCTTTATGCAGTTTTCTCAGTTTAACAGCTTATATATTTTTTTAAATATACAATTTATTTACTCGAGGCATAATGGGAATGAAATGTAGATAATATCATTGTGGTCAACATGGTAGCAAGATATTTTGATAGGTAATTGCATAAGAGAGTAAAATTGGTAGAACCAAGGTTCAAACCATGGACAACAAATAGTATTTTGTATGATGTGGCTACACTTAAAATTTGCATTGTGTTTGTATATCAAGGGTTTTTCATCAGTTTGTAAACATTGACAAAATATGAAATCAAATGATGTCATGGTGCTTATTTTCAAATTTGAATGTAGTCTTGATATCTAAATAATAGATAGATTTGATATTTTATTGCATGCATATGTGCTCATGTTCAACAATTCCATATGTTTTCTTCGTATACTTCATTGCTGAAACTGCATTGTCAATCACATTGTCTCCATACTAGTTTGCTAAGTTTGTTTAAAGAATCCACAAAACAAAGGCTTTCAGTCCTAATATGTTACATGATTGGTGTCTCTATCAACAATGTATGCAGATTGTGCTGAGCATGAGGTTTAAAAGCTTGGGGCCACTAGTGTCCCAATTGGTGGCAGGTTTTTTTCTTGATTTATAACAGAGGCCTATAAAAGGTTACTTCCAAATCCAAAATTTCTTTAAAATCATGCAGTTTTCCCAAATATTCAAACTTACACCAGCTTTTTTACTACGCAATTGGGTAAATGTTTCCCAGTTTGGCAGTTTTAGCATTTAATTTTTCCCCAAATCAAAGGGATAGGGCCTCTTCCCAATATCAGCAAAAAAGCCTCGGGTGTGGAGCCAGGGGGAAACATTGGTCAAAAATGATTTTAAACCTTTTTGAAACTCTTCAGAAAGCTCTTCTGAGCTAAAATTCAGAACTTAAGAAAATTTTGAGAGTGTGATTATATATGCTAATTGGTGTTGCTAAACTTTGACCTTAGAATTGTAAAAAGTATTATATAACTGTAACTTCTCCAAACCTCAAATACAATTCTGTATTCTGGATGGCAATGTTGGTATGAAAAAACTAGTGGTCTCCATGTCCAAGTGAGTAGAGTTGCTGACTCAGTGTTACTCAAGCACCCACATCTATATTCAAATTCAGTCTGGGTCATGCATATCATTCATGAGGGGAAGCCTTCCAGCTGGCTTGTATAAGTCAGTAGTTCTACCCAGATGAATCTGTACTCTAAGTGAATGCTGTATACTGTCAGTTCCAGGTTTAACTTACTCTGTTGGTTACAGGTCGTGAAAAATTCAGCATTGGTAATGAAGAAAGTGTACGATTTGTCCTCAATGACGATGGAACAGAGGTTGACCTAGATTTCTTCAGCTCATTAACAAACAACACTATTTTACTTATTCTAGTTGGTGATGACGTGTGGCAGGATAACAAAGGTAATAACATAAACAGTTCAGTTCTTTTTTAGCTCACCTGAGCACTTGTGCTCAGGATGAGCTATTAGGATCAATGAATGTCCGTCGAGCCAACATACAAGAGTTATGAGCGTCATTTTGTTGTTGAAAAAAGAACAAAACCTCATAAAATTTCACTAAGGAGCTCATTTTGTAATATTATGAGCTATTTTTGTTGATGGACTTTGGCCCAGGGAAAGTTTAGGGGTTAGGGTTAGTCTTAAATATTAAATGTTGGTACGTCCGCCCGTGTGTCGTCCACAATTAGTTTGTTTGCACTATAGCATCTTCATTTCTTGAGCAATCATCTTCAAACTTTATGACAATGTTTATAACCATAAAATCTTGGCTAAGATTGATTATGGCTGAAATTGGACCATAAGGTCAGGAGTTACGCCCCTTTTAATATTGAAAAAAGCCAGATTTCACTTTGTTTGCACTCTAGCATCTTCATTTTTTAAGCAATTGCTTTCAAACTTTATGACAATGTTTATAACCATAAAATCTCGGCTAAGTTGGATTATGGCTGAAATTGGACCTTTAGGTCAGGAGTAAAGCCCCTTTTAATATCGAAAAAAGCCAGATTGCACTTTGTTTGCACTCTAGCATCTTCATTTTTAAGCATTTGCCTTCAAACTTTATGACAATGTTTATAACCATAAAATCTCGGCTAGTTTGATTATAGTCAAAATCAGAGGGTTCCCCTTTAAAAAAGGCTATATTTGTTTGCCTTCTAGCATTTTTATTTCTGAACCAGTCTCTCTAAAATTTATGACAATGTTAAGTGTCATAAAATTTTGAATTTTGGCTGATATTTGCCCATTAGGACAGGAGTTATGCCCCTTTTGAAATGATAAAAATGGCTTATTTCACTTTGTTTGCACTCTAAGAAATTTTTGAAAACCTCAAATTTCACTGTTTACGCCTCAGAATCTTTATTTCTAAAGCAGTATGTTTAGCATGTTTGGCATTGAAGGCTATTTATCTCAGGTAAGCAATTTAGGGCCATCATGGCCCTCTTGTTTTATTTTTATCTAAACTGAGCATGAAGTGCTCATGGTTCTCACTGACCATCTACTTTTAGGATCTCCCTGTGTCCATTATTGTATTTTTTATTTTTTTAAACGTTTACCAGTCATCTCCTTTTATACTGCTTGGCAGAATGTGATGAAACCAATTGGACAGCATTCACCAAAGATAATAAGCTAGATTCATGCATAAGTCTAGTTACCAAGGCATCTTACAAACAATGATGATACTTCTAAAGAAAAAGGTTAAAACTAGGTCAGATGTAGAAATTTAATTTAGCACAATTTACTTGGGTTACAATTTTGCAAAAACATTAACATTAGTTCCATTTTCCTGTTAAAACTCAAATTTCAAATGATTGTTGCTTATGATTAAAAGAAAGCCCTTTATTGATGTTGGTGTCAATACATCAAAGGTCAAGGTCACAGTACTGTTCAGAGGCATAGGTCTTGCAGGTATTTCCGGAAATCCCGGTTTCCGATATGCCTAGGAAAAAAATTATGGTCAAAGGAAGTCCAAGTAATAGATAAGTTTTGTTTCATTGTTTTAACTTATTGATTTAAGAGAGAAAGGAATTGAAAATAAAAGAGAAAAAAAAAGCGTTTGACAGCGCTTAGTAGAAAGGGAAGGTTACTGCGAACTCGCACCAATATCGCTTTTTTATGGACGTATATAATTAAATATTTTAACAATAAAAATCAAAGGACTCCTAAAATAGCATCATGGATGAAAAACCCGCAAAATGTCAAAATGTAAATATTGATGAGTCATAAAAATGATTGAGATTGACATACTATCTGTTACCATCTTTCTTATTATTTAAGGAAGGAATCTATGTCCTAGTTATTTTGTTAACAGATTTACTTTCAAAAGTTGTATAATCGGCCTTGAAAAAGTTAACCTATACCAACAAAATCCTAAGATGTCTAGAAATAATCATTTTACTGGCTTTATATATCAAATGACCCAATGATTAAATGCACTTCAAACATTTTTATTGATGGTATTAAAATGCTTGTTTGCAAGCAATTACATCGTTAAAATTTTAAAACTTAGTTTTATCTCTAATTTTTACTCACTGTAACACTAAAATTGTTCAATATGATAATAAGTTATATAAAACATAGAAAAAATAGAGCAAAACTACATCAAACCAAGAAAGAAATTGTCTTGGATTGAAAGTGTAAGTGAAAACTTAATTAGCTTAAAAAATCTTGTCAAACTTGATGTCAACAAAAGTTTTATAAATCTGTTTGCTTGGAAAAGTAAGAACAGTGTGGAACTATGCCAGGTTTTATGTAACAGATTTTGTAACAAAGAAGAGGGGGTGCACAAATTTGACGAATTTCAGGTTATTTGATCCTGACCCACTTAATCTCTGATTATAGCCAGATCTATCCTTGTTATAATTCATGTTTAGTTTCATCATAAGTCTCAATCTTCATGTGATTGTTGCTTATGATTAGTCAAATATCCCTATTGATTTTCTTGTCAATATATCAAAGATCAAGGTAGTTTCCTAGCAAATATTTTAAGGGAATGACCAACTGTATTCATACTTCACAGACACTTTTGCCTTGGTAAGTATCTGACAGCTGTTAATTTTGAGGTCACTAGGTTCATGGTCATTGTCACAGTGACCTTGAAAGCTAAAACAGTTTCAAGTTCATAAATCATAAAGGGAACAACAAGTTGCAGGCCTTATTTTAATTCATCCAGAAGCAAATTGATCTGCTCGCTGCCACTTTTGAAGTGTAATTTTTATCATTTGTTTATTGCAGAAAGTATGGAACCATCGACATCCACATCAACTTCCACTGGAAGCAGTATGAAAGGTAATTTTAACCATATTACTTCCTGATATGTAACAATCCAGTGTACTTTTGAATAATCTGCAGCATCCACCTTTTCATCTTGGTCATATCTTCACTTCACACTTCAAACATATCTATTGCATATTCATTTAGAAACACGTTTTTACAAATTAACTAATCTCTCTCAATGGTTCCTGGGTACCTGCCGTCTTTTAAAAATCTTCTACTCCAAATTCAAAAAGCACAGAGCTTTGAAATTTATTATGTAGCATTGCCTAGTGGTCCTCTACCATGATTGTTCAAATTATTTGGATCTGTCTTAAACAGGGCTGCTAAAACATTTATGGGAAAAGCTAAATACATCTGAATCTTCTTCTTCAAAACTATTGGCTAGATTTGATTATAATTTGACGAAATTGTTCCTTGGGTGAACATCTATCAGGATTATGCTCAAATTATCATTTGAAAACAAATAAGCTGCTATAATGGGAGTGCTTATATGCATTATATGTCAATGTGCAACACTTAAAAAAAGTCTTCTCCAAAGCAACATGACATATTCAGAAAAAAAGTATTGCACTTTTTTTCTTGTGTATCCCTGTTCTACAATAAGCACATTTTAGCAGACATTCCTAGGATAATATAAAAATGAAACATGTCTGCCTTTCCAACTTTTATCTTGTTATTATTGTTCTCTGATGGCATAAAAATGTCTTATACACACATGGTTTACACATGTCTGAAAATTCATAGGTTTCTTTGAAATTATAACCATATTCTGTGGTTTTAATCTTCAGAATTAGTGTTGTACTATAAGGTCAGGTGCTTTAGCTCGAGATTTCGACTAACATCAGCTCTAAGCAGCTCAAAACCAGTATATTGTATTCCTGTGTTTTTCAGCCAATGTATTGAACATTCATGTATGTGTTACTGTAACTTAAATTGTTTTAAGTTGATATTGGTTTCAATTTATTTTAAGCATTCTGTAGATAAGGCAATGTCAAAATTGATCAAGTTTGAAAGATGTTACATTCTTTGAAATGGTATTTAGAAAATGTAGCTTTGAAATTAGATATCATTAATATAATATAGTATTTAGTTAGATAAGGCAATGTTAATATAAATAGTTTTTAGAAATTTATTTTTACACTAAGGTCCTATTAACATCTCATTTTTTTACATTATAGCAGTTTCATTCTCAACAGTCTTCATTTATTGACAAGGTTTTTTAAAAAACATCTCTGCTAAGTTAAAAAAATGTCTGAAATTGGCTCATATTGAGTTGAGTTATGGCCCTTGATTTGTAAGTGTCACATAGACTTTTAAAGTGTCTTTTTATCAATCCTTCTTGATAAAAATACTCATGACAATGACCTTGATAAAATGGACATATTCAATGTCTTCTATACAGTTTGGAGTTATGGCTCTTATTTTTTTTTTTTGTTAAGATTGCAAATTTCAAAATATCTACACCATAAAACTCATCTAACTACATGTATGTTAAAAATCTTCTCACACTTCCTTGAGCTTCAATACTCATGTGAGCAATAAAGTGCCATCATGACTGACTTAAAATTATGTTGTTGTTTTTTTTTCATCAAGAAATAACCATTAATATTATATACTAAATGGAAATTAATGTATGATCAGAAAATGTTCGCCCATATTACAATACAGTGACTGTGTGTGTCCTTATTGCAAAAATATCTAAATGATTATCTTTTCTACACACAAAATGGATGATTTGTTGTTTGGGTGATAAAATGTATGGGGACTCAATAAAAATAGGGATACTGTAATAATTACTGTATGTGGTTTCTCTTCAAAGACAGAAATAAAAATTCTACAGTTGTGAGCTGACTATATATAATTAATCCATTGTTCCCACAGCTGACCAGAAAGTTAGTCATGTTCTGACTGTACATTTTTTGCAATTTGTTAACATATGTTAGAATCTTAGAATACTTTAAACAGATATTTATATCCTAAGCAAATTAATTTTAAAGGGTATATAAGACTAACCCTGTCTGTCCGTCTGTCTGTCAGTCCCTTTGATCATCCAACTGTGTGTCCTTCTGTTCGTCTGTCCATGTACCTTGAAGTGCAACCCATCCTTATCCATTTGATGGATATTGCTCAAATTTTACACAACTATAGCACATGATAAGTAGATGTGCATTAAGCAAAGGATTGATGACTGACAACTGAAAAGGGAGATAATTCATTTTCAATTCTTAGCAAAAAAGAGCTTGAAAGTTCAACTCCTCCGTAACTCTTTGTTGGATTTTGCTCAAACTCTACAATAAAAGCACATGATGTACAGATGTGAATGTGAGATAATTTAACTTTTAATTTTTAGCAGATAAAGCTATTTCTGGCCTACAGGTTACCTTATGAATATCCCTGTGACATTACGCAGCAGATTTGGGGTATTTGCACCATGAGAATGACAGTTCTAGTTAACCATTGTCACCTATTTATAATATTTCTATGATTTTCTGATGTTTTATTTCCAGTCTGATGACATAACAAAGCTGGTGGAAAACTTAAGGAAAAAACCCCAGTTCATTTGTAAGTGCATATACTGTCTCAACACCTCTTCTTTTTTGTGCTGTATGGTCTCACTTATTCAGCTCTCAGGATAGCTTCAGTAATTTCATTATAGTATCTACTGTAAAATTTTCAATCTATTATCTATACCACTTATTTGAATTGTCTAAGAAATGCACCATTCTACCCAAAGTAACTCTACTGTGCAATGTATGAGGATCACATTTTTATTACTGAATAACTTAAATTTAATGGATTTTTTGAGGCTCAACCTTCATCAAAGGTTAACTTTTCTTCACTATTGAAAGAATAGTGAGCTTAAGCTTTTATTGTACTTAGATACAACCATTTTTACCAATTTTCTCAAAGTTAATATCTGTCCAAGAGTTATTTAGGTTACAAATACAAGGACTTGTGGACATTTTGCCAAATGTCCACAATGTGATACTACAGTTTGGCATCATTATATATTCTCTTGTAAACAAACATGATGATGATGACATACCAAAGTCATAGAAAATGGTACTGCAGGTATAGCTCCCTTGCTTGTCGCTCAGCATATAAGAGTAGTTCCAAGACTGGTTGGTCCGGTAGCTGGATAATGTGAATGGGTATGTTATTATGCCATGTGTCTACAGTGTTATGCTACAGTGTGGCAGCACCCTATATGCCTCAAGTTGACATAGTCTCCAAATGACTTAAATACTGTTGGTGGGACATTAAACCCAAACAAATAAACAAACATGTCCTGGGTTGGACCTATACCGGATCAGCAAACTAGACCACAGCAACTACAGACAGTTTGTAGATGTTGTTGTTGATAATGATGATGATTTTTTTATCATTCAGTCACCTTCACATGACTACAAAACCAGATCAAACCGAAAGCAAAATTTATGTAATAGATTTACTTACCTTAATTCCATTGCATCACTTAGTGGACTTCTTAATTTTAGAAAATGCAAAGGGTTGGCTTCTTTGTTTTCGTTGGTATGATGTCATTTGGTATTGTCCGTTTGTCATATTTTAGTTCAGGTTTGAAATGGCACGATTCTTTTAATTTATACGCTTGTAGTATTTGTATGCACATTATATAAATTTTAAGTCAGTCATTTATTTTATTGTTCAAACTGATTTGGTTTTGTACAAAAAAACTTTCATTTTACCTTTGATAAGCTAAGACGAGTGATAATGAAAGCTAAAGCAACTGATATAAAACCTGATCAGCTGGCAAGCTACAGGCTGTTCTGAAATTATACTGGTGGTTAAAGTTCTTTCTTTGATCCTTATATATATTGATGATTGAGTGTTGAAATAATGAATATTAAAATATGATTATTATACAGTCCATTCGCGATGGTACGAAGTAGCCCCGGGAAACGCAGTTATTTCGTTCCATCGCGTAATTCGTTCCATCACATCTTTCATATTGACGATTGAGAATCCCTTCATGTATGTGCTCACTCGTTTGTTTATGTCGTGTTTTAGTATGTATTGCCGAAAACCATGTACTGTCGTAAAGATTTAGTGTCGTAATATGTTTAGTGTGATGTTTCATTATTTGATTCTCTCTATTTTTTTATTTTTATACGATGATATTGATAAATAAAAAAGGCGTTCTGCAGTACAAATGTAAATATTTTTAATAAGTCATGTTTGTTTGGACAAACGTACATATGCTTATACATAGTGACTTATACAAAACGAACACAAGAACAGTAACTATTATAAAACATGTCACAAATGATACATATGTATAACATGTATCATACCATAGTCAATCTCATAAAGTAGAACGATGCTCATCAGTAACAATTGTTGTAACATTGGCGGGACTTTTAGTGGCAATGGGTAGAAACATCGAAATAGACGTCTGTTTCTTAGAGCAGAGTACACTAAGTTTGTTTTTGATAAGCTCTCGGCTCATCGAGTTCACTGCAGCAAGCTTAGTCTCACGGATGGCGTGCTAATGACAATATAATGGCGGACGCGTGTAAGCGACAGGTGTCACTCGGGTAGGTGTGAAAACTGACCGACACTTCGTTCGAACGCGTCATTAATCAGTTGTTAATTAGCAAATCGGACCACATACATACTTCGCTCCAGTGCATATTTCGTTCCATCCTATTCGTTCCATCGCATCTTTTTTACATACATTGAATAAAGAACAAATATTGCCGGGACCTGGCAATTACTTCGCATTACACCGTCATTTTGCTCCATCGCATTTCGTTCCATCGTGAATAGACTGTATATATATTTTTCAATTCAGGGATTGACAAAAGCATTTGGTATTATAGGTCTCCTGCAGCATCAGTCCTGTCACCAGGAAACAGTGTCTACAAAGTCAGCAACCAGACTTCAACCTTTAGCCTCAGAGAGAGTTAGAGTGATATTTTGGGTTGAGCACTTCATGAAATGGAGACGTTGGTTTGATTCTTGTCCATGGAGAAGTGACCAGGTAAGTACTCTACCCTTATTACTACTACTACTGTTTCATAACTACTGTTTCATACCATCATCTTATTCTTCTACATTCAACGACTACTAGTACCACTACTGATATAACTATTCCCTATCATCATCTTCCTCTACTTTTTGTACTTCGAACACTGCTGCATATCATTATAGGCTAACCTAATTTTTAAACTGTATTCATTAATATTGCGTCGTCGGCGTTCACCCTGGTTAAAGTTTATGTTTAGGTCAACCTTTGCATATGAAGTATCGTAACTAATGTTTGGAAACTTGGAACAATTATTCAGCACCATTAGTTGACTTAAGGCTGCCATAACTGTATCTTGCTCTTTGCAAGAAAAATGAACCTTTTAGAAATGTTCATGGTTTAGTTTTATGTTAAGGTCAGTTTTTCTCCATAACTACTAAAGCTATATCTCAGTAACCACTGTATGAAACTGGTTAAAACTTCACACACAATTCCCTACCATCCAGCTAACAATTCTTATTTGGTTTAAATGCAAATTTTGGGTCTTATACAACTTGAAAATAGGTCAATTTCACATGCAAGATACTCTCATGCTTATATCTCAGTATATGCTGAAAATGAAAAGAAGATAAATATGCAGATAATGATAAGGATCCAAAAATGCAGTCAAGGCGTTAGAGGAGTCGATCGTGCTGTTCCCTGACAGCCCTTTTTTTTACAATCACAGAATGTTGCAATATGGGACCATGTCTCTGTAAATGGGTATTGATGAACGTAATACATACAAATAGTTAAAAAAACAAACTAATGCTTAGCTTATGATCTTTTGTGAATGAGCTGCTTTAAAGATCATCAGAGCCTTTTTAATTTTATATCTCTGTTCACAGTTGGTCGAGGATCTGTGAGATGGTTCAACTACACAAATGATCCTAATGCCGTTTAAATCAGCTTGATTGGTTTTAAGATGGTATCATGCACTACTACCAGAATGGTACAGATGAGAGTGTGGCCTGCTCCAGTATGCACATGTAAGATTGTTCTTATTTATTACTACCTTGTCAAGCGAAAGACGTAAAAAATGGTACCAGATGCAACCTTTGCTGGCAATCAGCAAAATGGTTCTGCTATGGGAACTCGGAGATCTCAGTACTGGTTCTACCGAGAAACATTTCATCCGTGTATCGGTGCTATACACTGGGCACGTAAAAGAACCAAGGGGTCTATTCGCTAAGAGCTAGGGTGTCACACCCGGACTCCCTTGTATCCGACTACTGTCTCTTCCGATGCTGTCTCTTCAGCAAAAATAAAGAAGTATGTCAGAATTACTTTTAGTGTAGTTGTATTATTATAATTTTGGGTCTTCATTTGTAGTGAAAATCCAGCTCATCCCCTATTTTTACTACTTATGAAGTTGGGCAAACAATTTTAAGTGTGATTATATTCTAATATGTTTGGGGTCTTCATACGTAGTTACTGAAATAGTCCAGCTCATCCCCTATTTCTTACTACTTATGAAGTTGGGCAAAATTTGTTTAAATGTAGTTATATTCCAATATGTTTGGGGTCTTCATACGTAGTTACTGAAATAGTCCAGCTCATCCCCTATTTCTTACTACTTATGAAGTTGGGCAAAATTTGTTTAAATGTAGTTATATTCCAATATGTTTGGGGTCTTCATACGTAGTTACTGAAATAGTCCAGCTCATCCCCTATTTCTTACTACTTATGAAGTAGGGCAAATTTGTTCGAGTTAAGATATATCCTCATTGATTTTGGGTTAATTCCTTTCCTTAACTTTTTTTTTTTACTTTTTTTTCTTTTACTTAATTTTCTTATCTTTTGTGTTTTTTTCTTTGTTTAGTTTATTCTTTAACTGTTTTTTTCTTTTCTTTTTTTTTTTTTCCCCTTTTTTTTTTTCTTAACCTTTATTCTTTCATAATTTTTTTCATTGCCTTTTTCTTCTATATTTTCCTTGTTGTTGTTGTCTCATATTAATATATATTTTGTTTCCTCTTCAGCTTATTCATAGACCTGTCAATGTCGTAAAAAGTGGCACACAATAGTTCAGAAATAAAAGTTCAAGAGTTCTCTGTGTTTGGGGTTCACAGATATCAATTTCGATTGATAACGTCCCCCAGTTTCTGGGCAATTGTGTGTGTGTCAAAATGGGCCATGTGACGCGTCTGGTGTGGTGTGCTTTAGCATCCACCGCTGGCTAGCCAGTTTCTGGCGAAAAAGGAATATCAGTCTCCCCTGCCAGTATATAGCCTCTCCATGGTCAAGCCCTATACAGTGCCTCCTGGTGGCGACACACGTCAACTGAGGACTTCTGTGTCCTCAGGCTGAACTGTAGGGGACGATCTACAAGAACTATATGATAAACATTTAAGTCTATAAATCGTGGATATCCCTTTTAAAGAAGTGTATGGCAAGATTGTAACACTATTTAAGATGTTTACAAACTATTTCAAACTACATCGCAAAACAATTCGAAAACAAAAGAATTCAAGTGATTATAAAATGGTAAAAACATTCCTCTAAAACCATATTGAAAGCCCTATAAAATATAAAAATGAGCTGGTTTCTTTCCATCTAACTGAGCTGGTTTCCTTTCATTAAACTAAGCTGGTTTCCTTTCAGCGTACATAATAATATAAAAAAAAATTATTCATTATATCATTAAAATTTTTATTTTCCTTCAAGAATAATAATTAGAAGAAAACATTTGCTTTACATTATATTATTGCTATGGGCAATCAAAGTTTGACAATAATAGATGATATGAAACATTTTTATTAGCTTCAAATCAGTGGAGCTATCATGACTCACATGACGTCTGTGTCATTAATTTTTTTTTTTTTTTTTTTTTTGTTCTTCTCCATAACAATTAAACATATTCACTTAAAACTTTGTGTACTAAGTTTCGTTTTCTTCCAGAGAAGGAACCCATCTACTAAGGGCAGGTAACTCTAAATACCTTTATTTTTTTTAAAGTCTTGGCTCAATGCCGTTTGTTACATGGTTTATATTAACACTGAAAAAATAAAATAGTAACAGTTAATATTATGTTATCCAGCACTCAAAAAAGAGGCACTGTCTTTAGACATCCTTTGATTTATGTTGGATAGCAATAAGGAAAAAAGGAAGGAATGTATATTAAATGTACAAACATTGTTGTCTTAAGCTTACAGACATGTACACATTAAAACATAATGGGTAAACATATTAAGGTCATAAGATTGTGGGGAATTGAAAATACAGTGGTCACGCGATTCCTCGAGGTCGGACGGGATCTGCAAAAAAACTCGAAGAATCGCCGGTTTCGAGGAATCATTTATGTGTCAAAATTCAATACATTTACATTTGTTGATACCTTAACGTCGTCTTTTCATTAATTATTTCGTTAAGTTTAGCCTTTAATAATACTTTATAAACATAATATATGTTTAAAAATACAAAAATAACACGATAATATCTTTCATTGTGAGAATTAAGTCAGAAATAAATTCTTTTTTTACCGATAATATGATTGAAACCCTTTGTTTTAGTTTGTGTATATGGTGGCGTTGCGTATTTTTTACGTTCTTGTAGGAAACACTTATACAGTTGTTCTTCAAGTTAATGATAACAGAGAAAAAGAACAACACTCAAATAATCAAAATCGGCTCCTTTAATGACAAATAATTAATCATGCAGACCAATCACAGTTTGTTACATGATCAGTAGGTGCGAAAATAATTTTCGTGGTCGTGTTGATATAACGGTTCACCGATGTACTCTAAGGATGGTTTGACAATGTGTGAAAACAAAAAGAAAACCATCTCGACCAAGGTGTTAATTACAGGTGGTCATAGGGCCGGTGTATGGTTGTCAGGGAGATATAGGTAGGTTTTGATATCGACTTTGAGGAATCGCATAGAAATAATATAGGATATACTACCTAGGGACCAAGGACGGAGCTCGAGGAATCCAAAATCGCATGTTTGAAGAATCGCCCATAAATTTATATAGAATAAGAAGCGCTAAATCAAGGGACCGGGCTTGTAGCTCAAGCCATCGCCGGTATTCAATGAATCGCCACATTGAGGAATCGCGTGACCACTGTATAACTAATCGTAGAAAAATGAACAGATATCATCCTTTATAATTGTGTATCCAAATACACCAAACCTTGGTTTATGCTACTATTGATCAGATACATTTTAAAACACTGCTTCACATAGGAATCAGCACAATCCTGTCCTGTTCTACTCACGTGAAGACAAGTTAGGGTGCAGGGGTTGGGGTTTAATCACCTTGAGTTCATCTAATTAACTTCTGTACAAATCACAACAGATAGTCTTTTTATACGCCGCCGGAGGCGGTCGTATATTGGCGTCATCTTCTCCGTCTGTCCGTCCGTCCGTGCGTACGTCCATATCTTGTGAACGCAACTCCTCCTACATTTTTGAATGAATATTTGGAAACTTGGTCAATGTCATTACTATAATGGGTAGATGTGAATGAAGTGGCGATTTTCCAGTCCATTGATTTTTACAAGATTTGTGTCCCTTGAAACTTAGTCTCTGTAGCTGATTGATATTGCAGCCTTGTGAACGCAACTCCTCCTACATTTCTGAATGAATCTTTTCAAAACTTGGTCAATGTCATTACTATAATAGGTAGATGTGCATGAAGTGGCAATTTTCTGGTCCATTGATTTTTACAAGATTTGTGTCCCTTGAAACTTAGCCTCTGTAGCTGATTGATATTGCAGCCTTGTGAACGCAACTCCTCCTACATTTCTGAATGAATCTTTTCAAAACTTGGTCAATGTCATTACTATAATGGGTAGATGTGCATGAAGTGGCGATTTTCCGGTCCATTGATTTTTACAAGATTTTTGTCCCTTGAAACTTAGTCTCTTTAGCTGATTGATATTTCAGCTTTGTGAATCCAATTTCTTGTATGTTTCTGACCTAATCTTTTCAAAACTTGGTCAATATCATTACTATACTGGGTAGATATGCACAAAGCTTATCATATTTGAATAGTTATGCCTTTCTAAACATGGTCTCTTGAAAACACAACTCAAGTTTCTAAACAGGTAAAAGTGCATAAAGCAGGGATTTTCTGGTACAGTGATTTTTGCAAGAGCTATGTGGAGAAAGAAAAAAGGATTCATTGTGATACTGCTATTTGACCTACTTTCATATTGGAAGCATTTTTAGGGTTTTATCTCTGTTCAGCTAAATTAATTGGTCTTACAGACTTCATTATGAGCTTATGCTTAGAGAAATGTTAAAAGCAATAATTAAAAGAACCCTCTTGGTCTTTATATTTTGTGGCGGCGTATATTGTGGCATCACTGCCACTCTTGTTTAATTTTAATCAAATTGAGTCAAGGATGAAGGATATCAGATTATTGGTTTAATGGAACCTTATGGTGTTCTACCAAGAGGACTGGGTTCAACTGCCAAGAAACCATATCCTATCCTACGTCCTAATAAATCATCACTTATATTTTTTATTTATCCCAAGAAACCATAACCTATCCTACGTCCTAATAAATCATCACTTATATTTTTTATTTATTTTTATTAGTTCCTTTAATTAACATGATGCCGAAACGCCCTGAAATGAATATTCATATTTGTTTAACCAGTGAAAAGCTGAACAAACCTCTATCGAATACACATAAATCTTGCTTTTAATAGTTACCTTAGTTCAATGACCTCCGACAAACACTTGGGGCGAAGCTATACCTGTTTTGGCGTCAAGTTAATTCAAAAGTGCACAGCATGTTAAAGGTGAATTTAATTTCGTATGGCACAAATATTCACCTCATGACTACCTGTCATTATATTGTTTAATCAATGTTTATCCCTTGAAAAATAAGACTCCATTGGGTTTTGATAGTTTTCTAATATTCTGAATTTAGAAGTTTAAAACTTTGACTAGGCACAATTTTTAGAACAATTGGATAAAAAGTAGCATGGCTTATGAAAATCTCCTCGACTGCACTGATTGTAACATTCACACATACAACTGCTTCATGTCATAATTACATTTAATCCCTTTACCTCATGAATAAATATATTATATCTATATTAAATAAATAAATATTTTCATAAATTTCTTTCTCTCTCTATCAATTTCAGCTATAAAATTCATTGTATTATCACACTGTCTTTAATGTCATTTATGACAAATCAAGAACATTTGAAAAGGACAGCTTTGACCTAATAACTAGTTTGGAGCATTAGAAATTTGTAGAAATGCCAATGCACATATTTATTATCAACTTCCGGAAAAAACCATTAAAACGAATCAGCTCGAGATACTGGTCGTCCCTGAGGAGAGGTCTCAGTATAAGATGGGCACAGAGGACAGGTTTGTACCCTAATGAAACATTAGAAAACCTTGGTTATCTCCGTGAAGGTCATGAGGTCCGAAATGTAGCGAACCATTACAGGGACTTTACCTTAAGCGACCAGTCAAGAGAACAATCAGTCGTGGAACTGCACTTATACCAGGGTTGATCCAGATATTTGTAGACTTTTTTGCTCATTCTTTTAAGTATTTGTATAGTGTATTCATGTTGATGTCATAGTATATGTCTATCTCTTCTGTATTGTTAAGTGTAAAATCGTAGTCGTACAGATTGGTTTTGTTTGTAAAATATGTGATTGAATAACCATAGTAATGCTTCAGCGCCCCTGTCTATTAATTGGTCAGATATCTAAAAGTATATGTCTCTTCAAAAATATAAAAAAGAGATTTTCTTCATAATATACTTATACATTTTGTCATCAGAAAATCTTACCTCATTTTGATTTTATTTTGCGAAATACAGAGTGCCAATTAATGAAATCCTAACAAAATTATTTAACGGTTGTTGTATGTCGCAGCCTAGAATCGAAACCACAGACTCCCACTTACAAGGAGAAATGTCAATGTTTTAAAAGAAACGCAGTCATTTTAATGAATACTTTTAGCTAATTTACAGTAATAATATTTTTTAAATCTATGTTTATGTTATAAATAATGTCATTAATGAACAATATAAAGAGCAGAGGCATTAAACCCAAAAAACAAACAAAGAGCAGAGGTGAGCTGGAACCTTCTTTCTTCAAGCCGATGTGTTAGTCAAACATGTCGGACATTGTTGTCTGGTTCCTGACACATGATTTAACAGTGTTATACATACATTGCTAAGCTGCTACAAATATACAGCTTAATTGTTCAGCCAAGTTTGACTGATATCCTGAGTGCCAGAAGATACACCGTGATGTTTAATATATCTAGGAATTATTGGTTTAGGATAAAATAGTTCAAATTGACCATTCCAGTGTTTGTTCCATGATTATGCATCCAATATTACTTACATGTAATCAAGTAACTACAATGAAAACAAGGTAGTCAATGATTGACCTGGTTTTCACAAAAGAACACATAATTTGTTTGTGAAAATTTATCAGTCGACCTGGGTAGGAATAAGAAAGAAAAAAATAGATTGTTTGTTTCCAGGACATCGCAAAATGAAAAGGGTTGGTAGGTCGTAAAAAAAAAGGTTGTTTTTTTATTATTATTTTTGGCTCACCTGAGCACAAAGTGCTCATGGTGAGCTTTTGTGATCGCCTTTTGTCCGTGCGTCCGGCGTCAGCAATTTCCTTTAAATAACATCTCCTCCTAAACTGCTGAATGGATTTTGACCTTCACAGGAATCATCCTTATGATGCCCTCTATCAAGATTTTTCAAATTATTGTGATTGGTTGAAAAAGTAGGTCACAGGAGCTAAAAATAGAATTTAAAAATGCAAACTTTGAAAATCTTCTTCTGCAAAACTGCAAGGCCTAGAGCTTAGCTATTTGGTTTGTAGCATTGTCTAGTGCACCTCTACCAAGTTTGTTCAAATCATGACCCTGGGGTCAATATTGGCCCTGCCCCAGGGGTCACATGACTTTACATAGGCTTATATAGGAAAAAACTAGAACAATTTTCTCAGAAACCGCAAGGCCTGGAGTTTAGATATTTGGTATGTAGCATTGTCTAGTGGAACTCTATCAAGTTTGTTCAAATCATGGCCCTGGGGTCAATATTGGCCCCGCCCCAGGGTCACTTGATTTAACATAGGCTTATATAGGAAAAAACTAGAACAATTTTCTCAGAAACCACAAGGCCTGGAGTTTAGATATTTGGTATGTAGCATTGTCTAGTGGAACTCTATCAAGTTTGTTCAAATCATGGCCCTGGGGTCAAAACTGGCCCCACCCCAGGGGTCACTTAAATTTACATATAAGAAAAAAAAAATCTCCTTCTCAGAAATCACAAGGCCTGGAGTTTAGATATTTGGCGTGTATCATTGCCTTATGGGCATCTACCAGGTTTGTTCATATCATGGCCCTGGGATCAAAATTGGCCCCGCCCCAGGGGTCACTTGATTTTACAAAGGCATATAAATAGGAAAATATAGAAAAATCTTCTTGTCAGAAACTACAAGGCAAGGAGTTTAGATATTTGGTGTGTAACATTGCCTTATGGACATCACCAAGTATGTTCAAATCATGGCACTTGGGTCAAAATTGGCCCCGCCCAAGGGGTCACTTGATTTTAAATGGGCTTAACCCTTTCCCTCATAGAGGATACCATGAAAAAACCATTGCGAACAGCATAAAACCAGATCAGACTGCGAGTAACTCGCAGGCTGATCAGGTTTTATGCTGTTTGCTGCTCCTCAGTGGTCTGGTAATGAGGATTTTACAATTAAATTTGGTAAGGTTTGAGTTTGGTTTTCTGCAGATCAGGCTTTATGTAGTACCTACTGAGTGCGTCAAAATGAGTCTATATGAGGGAAAGTGTTAAATAGGAAAATCTAGAAAAATCTTCTTTCAGAAACCACAAGGCCTGGAGTTTAGATATTTGTTGTGTAACATTGCCTTATGGACATCTAACAAGTTTGTTCAAATCATGGCCCTAGGTTCAAAATTATCCCAATCCCAGGGGTCACTTGATTTAACATAGACTTAAATAAATTATGAAAGATTTTTAAAAGATATCCTTGTCAGAAACCACAAGATCATGGGATTAGGTATTTGGTACATAACCTGGCCTTTTGGACCTGAACCAAGTTTTCAAATCATGGCCCTGGGGTCAAAATTGGTCCCATGCTTTGGTTAACTTTGTTTTTTGGACCACATGTAAACTTTTTGTGTGGAATTAAAATTATATTGCTGTTCTTCTGTATGGATTTTGTATTCAGTATGATTATGTTGTAAAAGGCAATGAAAGCAAAATTTCTAAGTGAACGATTCAGGGCCATCATGGCCCTCTTGTTCTTTATTTCTAGCATGTGAGTTAAAAAACAACAACAACAACAACGCATGCAACCGTTATAATACAAATGCTAGGATAATTGGTTTTGAGTCGGTGTGAAAAATAAATGGATCGGTCGGAATAAACTGTAACAAGTAACCTTGTTTATTAGAAGAGCAAAGCTTTATATTTCACTGCTAAACTCAATGTGCATATAACCACAAACAAATGATTTATGACAAAATAAGAGGTTTCCTGTTGGATGAGTATATGGAATTGTTTTTCAGATACAGAGTATCCATTCTGTGTGTTTGTCCGTCTCAACAGGCAATCAAATCTGATGGTGTATGCTAAAGTCTGTAACCCTTATAAACAACATCTGTACATGACAGATTTGCAAAGTAATTATTTGTTTCCTTGTCTTTATAGTTTAGCCAGCTTATAGAATTATTCAGTAATAAAAACATGTATGTTACTCAATCGTTTAAAGCAACGGGTGTTGAATAATCGTTGCTTTGATTGTGTTTAATGTACCACCGACAGTGATCAGTCATTCGTGGACCTTCATCTACACGGCAAAGTTTTAGTGATGCCACACTGTAACATCACGCCGTATACAAGAGGCATAATACCATACCCAGTCACATTATCCTGACACTGGGAAAATCAGTCCTGGAACTACACTTTTGTGCTGAGACCAAGCAATAGGGTGAACTACCATGCAGGAGCATTTTTTTTACGATTTTGGTATGTCGCGGCCAGCGAAATTGAATATTATATAACCATTTGTACAATCACTTAATGTTTGTCAACGACAATGTTCATGTAATTAGAAATTAGTACCAGATTATCATTTTCTTAATCAATATGCCCTTCCCTAAACATTTATGTGAAAAAAGTGATGATGGTATGTTACCGGTTGCTGTAATTGAACGTAGTGGTACCAAGCAGATACCACTGAGTATAAAACTAATGTGTGTTGTTCCATCTGATATAATAAATGAATTTGTGAATACCAAAATAAACCTTTTCAGGATACCTTTTATTTAATAAGAAGTATTATCACAGACACTGAAAGATCTACAGAATTTCTGAAAGAAAAAATCACTTCTTGAATCTGAGACTAAAACCCACTTATCATACCACGGAACACTTATGGTACAACTACATCCATTGACCTTTGACCTTTCTAACCATGTTACCGATCACAGCAGTTGTAGTTTTACTTTTCTTCAGACGGAGGTATGGAACAGAATTCCGGCAAAAAATACATTTTGCCTTTGACATGTCTATTGCTTCATTTGTCTAAGTGACAAGCATCATTTTGACTAGTACAATACGGCGTAGTCGTCGTCTGCGTTACATGTATCTTTTTTTTACATTAAAAATTCACTATTCATTCACATAATAAACTACTGAAAATACATCTGCTTTTATTTCCATTTTATTACCGTATAGCACTGTGTATAGCTGGACAGACCAGTTTGTATTCGTATTAAAATGGAATTTATTTCGTCGGTTTACCGAATCGATGAATGACACATGTAGCTAAGCAAAATAACACATGTACGCAAGCAGAATGACAAATGTCAAGATGTGCACCTAGCATTATGGTGTCACACCACTATCAAAGTACTTCCGGGTCGTAGGGTGCTGAAGTAGTACCTAATGAAAGGGTGGACATCAAAGTCATATTTTCCCCAGAAAACACTGAATAACTGCAACACATTTAGCCTGTGTGGTGAGATACATGTATTTTTGACCAACAACTTGCATTTAATAGTTGTATTAAGGGATTACTTTCCTACAGGATGTTGGGAGAGCTGCAGAGGTAATGCGGCTCAGAGGTCATGTTTGTTTTTTGGAAATTTTGACAGGTAGCCGGGAAATGTGAAATTTGTGAAACGCCAATTCCTTAATGATATATTTTTTTGTGCCTAAATCTGTTGATTTATGAATGGTCTACATGAAACTAGACCAGAAATATTCCAACGAACATTTGGAAAGTAGGAACAGGCCTCGAATGTCAGCCAAGTTACTATAGATTATAGAGGGACAAAAAGTAGTGGTGTGACACCTATATGAATAGAAAATGAAAGTAGAAGAAATTGAATTACGGAGCCATTTTTCAATGGATTGACATCAAATTTGGACAACATGTACATTGAATACATGGAAATTGGATAATATGTTTAAAAAAATAGGTATGTTTATTTTTTTAAAATTATTAGTATTTTAATATTTTTATATATGATAATGGGCTAATTTTAGATTTCCTTCTTAGATTTCTTTTAGATTTCCCCACCCCCCTCCTGAATTTTCCAAACAGATATTGATACATGAGTTTATTTTTTTCTTTTATATAGCACTGTTTTGGTCAGCATCAGACCTCATCAGTGGTGCTGCTATGCACCAGACAGAGCTTTTTTTTTCTTTATGTTTTTTTGTTTTGTTTTTTTCTGCTGTGCTCTGTTCTGTAGGGCTGACCAGGGCTGATTGATGACAGAAGCTGCAGTTACCGGCATAGCATTCAATGGTGGCCCGCTGGATGTCAGGTAAGCGCGATAGAAATTTCGTAATATCTCCACCTCCCAATCTTGCCATCTCTTCTATAACAGCATTGCATCTGGCCTTGACGTCACGTGACAGAGCTGCCTGTGCCTTCTTTCGCCCAAGTTTAGTGGTCTGCGGGAACATTCCTTTGCTAAATTCTGAAGATCTTATTTTTCTCTCTTGCGTCACCGCCAGATGATTTGGATCTGCCTGCCTTGAAACTTCCCAGGCTGCGTCTAGCTTCTGGTAGAAGTCCTGCATCCCAAGGTAAGATTTGGTGTCGCCGTCAGTCGTCAGGGTTCGGACAAAGTACCCTTCCATGGACAGGTCTTCAGCAAGCTCATAGGCCATTCTCCTTTCTGAGTGGGGGGTGAAGTAGGCTAGGTTGGCTGTGCATCCGGCATGTCCACCAGGGCAGGTGACGGTCAAACCTTTATTCCTTAGCACGGCACCAGTCCAGCAGAGCTTGTTTTCCACAGCCAGGCCCACGATGTACTTTTTGTCAGTGTGGTTCTCTACAGCTACTGTGTAGGCTTGGGAAGCGCTCTGCCCAGGTTTGTATGATGACGTCATCCGAGAACTGTTGTACCGGGCGTCAATGGAGAGGTCGAGCTGTTTCGGGTCTCTGGCACCGGCTGCAAGTGCATGGCGTTCCACAAGGCGCCGCTTCTCGGACATGTCTTCTTTAATTATTTTGACGACCTCACTGCTGACAGTTGATGTTAGCCGTTGAAGATGACTTGTAGCTGGGAACGGTAAGTCCATCTGGGTAAACAGCTGCTCAGCCCGAGAGATGCCCATAGGAGTGTCCATTATGGCTCAGTTGGTTGTTCTTCTGGAAGAAAATCCCAGCAGCTTTGCATTTCCTCTCGCCTAGGACCATAGTTGTAGAAATTGTAGAAATTGGCAGTCAGTCTTCTCTGGTGCATTCAGATATGATTTGGGTTAACTCAGTACCACCCCCCGTATAAGATCAAGGTCCAGACAGAAGCCACACCTACTGATTTAATGATGCCCAACCAGTAGCTGACCCCTGGGGGGCCCCTTGAGGGGTAGGGGAGACATCCTCCCCAGCCCCGACTAGACGTGCACCTAGACCTATACACAGGTCCTTTGATGTTGCTTAAGTACAGCTACCTAGGTAACCCCTGTCTATGTCCTGATGCAGTAACATGTCTGGGATTGATTTTGGCCCACTTTCAAATAAAAAAAATTAGATAAAAACAAGAGGGCCATGATGGCCCTGGATCGCTCACCTGGTATCATTAGGCTATGTAAAATCAAGTGACCCCTGGGGCAGAGCCAATTTTGACCCCAGGGTCATGATTTGAACAAAGTTGGTAAGAATCGACTAGACAATGCTACACACTACCACACTCTACTTGGTAGAGGTCTATTAGCCCATGTTACATACCAAATATATAAACTCCAGACCTTGAAGATTTTTCTAGTTTTTTTTTTCCAATATAAGTCTATGTAAAATCAAGTGATCCCTAAAAGCGGGGCCAATTTTGACCCTAGCATCATGATTTGAACAAACTTGGTAGGAATCGACTAGACAATGCTACACACCAAATATCTAAACTCTATGCTTTGTGGTGTCTGAGAAGAAGATTTTTCAAGTTTTTTTCTATATAGCCTATTAAATCAAGTGACCCCTAGGGCGGGGCCAATTTTGACCCCACGGTCATAATTTTAACAATCTTAGTAGAGAGTCATAAGACCATGCTACATACCAAATATCTAAACTTGAGGCCTTGTGGTGTCTGAGAAGAAGATTTTTCAAGTTTTTTCTATATTAGCCTATGTTAAATCAAGTGACCCCTGGGGCGGGGCCAATTTTGACCCCACGGTCATAATTTTAACAATCTTGGTAGAGAGTCATAAGATCATGCTACATACGAAAAATCAAAAGGCTAGGCCTTGTGGTTTCGGGGAAGAAGATTTTTTCAAGTTTTTCCTATATTAGCCTATGTGAAATCAAGTGACCCCTTGGGCGGGGCCAATTTTGACCCCAGGGTCATAATTTGTACAATCTTGGCAGAGAGTCATAAGATCATGCTACATACCAAAAATCAAAAGGTTAGGCCTTGTGGTTTCGGAGAAGAAGATTTTTTAAATTTTCATTTTTAAAATCTATTTTTAGCTCCTGTATCCTACTTATTCACCCAATCAAAATAATTTGAACAACTTTGATAGAGGTCATGATAAGGATGATTCCTGTGAAGTTTGGTCAAAATCCATCCAGTGGTTTAGGAGGAGAAGTTGTTTAAAGGAAAAGTTGACGCAAGACGCACGCACGCACGGACGACGGACGCCGGACAAAAGGCGATCACAAAAGCTCACCATGTGCACGTTGTGCTCAGGTGAGCTAAAAAAAGAGAAATAATTGAATAGTATTTTTTTCTTATTTTAGCCCTAAAAAAATCCATTTTTCTCTGCTTTTCTAATTTTTTGGGTATTTCCCTTCAATCAGGTGACCAATAATGGGGTTTAAATGATAAAATATGATTTGAAACAGGGTGCACTTTATTTCATCAAAATCCATTGGTTATTAATTAAAATATGACTGATTTTGAAAGTATACCCCTGCATGATTAGAATGCATTTAAAATGACCAAATACAGTGTACAATCTGCCACTCTCTAAAACAGTTGAATGTGACCTTAGACTTGACTGAGAAATCTGATCAGGGTTTTATTTTGTTGCAAATATAATAAATAAGTTATTTTGGGTATAATTTTCATGTATATTTCAAATTTGGGTTTTTTATGACGTTGGAGGGCGCTGTTCCGGTTTGACTCGGCGAGTTCGGTTTACCTACTAGAGTTAACTAGAGTTTCCAGAGATGCAATAAAACGTGCGGGGTTTTTACCCTACGAATTCTGTAGGGTTACGCGAGTTCAACCCAGCGAGGTAGGTGGGTATACTAGAAAGCAATATAGCGGACGGAAAGCATCTAGGCAAATTTATAGAAAATTATAAATATCTATGATATCCTGTCTTTAAGTAAGCCTGTAAGTAGCCTTAAAAGAAGCTGGCAGCTAATTTTTTCAAGCCCACGCTCGAAAAAAGTCATAAATAAAAGATATATTGTTTTAATCGTATGTCTGTTTACAAATTACGTCAGAAGGGGTAAACCTCATACGTTCAGTTGATTGCTAACTAGAGTATATTTATTACGTCATCAATACGAGTTAACTCGAGTAGTGTTTGTTTGTTTGTTGGGTTTAACGTCCCACCGACAGTATTTCAGTCATTTGGAGACGATGTCTACTTGAGACAGATATAGTGCTGCCACATTGCAGTATCACGCCGTAGACATGTGGCATTATACCACACCCAGTCACATCCTGACATCGGGCCAACTACCCTTATATGCTGAGCGACAAGCAAGGGAGCTTTAACAGTACCATTTTTTACGACTTTTGTATGTTGCGGCCAGGAATTGAACCCACGACCTCCCGCACCTGAGGCGGTCACTTAATAACTCGAGTAGAACTATAGTTGGTCAAATGAACTCGCTGTCGGTAGTTCGGGAAGGGCCGGCAAAATGAAGTACGAAACTGTGGTTGTTTTCCAAATTCGAAAAAGTTATTTCTTTTAAACACATTGTTTGAAAATGAAAGTTGATCCACTGCTTTAAGACATAATTGCATTGTACATAATACTTTCCAATCCTTTTTTAAGTGCAGTCCAAACATTTCAGGCTAATTTTTTCAAACCCACGCTCGAAAAAAGTCATAAATAAAAGATATATTGTTTTAATCGTATGTCTGTTTACAAATTACGTCAGAAGGGGTAAACCTCATACGTTCAGTTGATTGCTAACTAGAGTATATTTATTACGTCATCAATACGAGTTAACTCGAGTAGTGTTTGTTTGTTTGTTTGTTGGGTTTAACGTCCCACCGACAGTATTTCAGTCATTTGGAGACGATGTCTACTTGAGACAGATATAGTGCTGCCACATTGCAGTATCACGCCGTAGACATGTGGCATTATACCACACCCAGTCACATCCTGACATCGGGCCAACTACCCTTATATGCTGAGCGGCAAGCAAGGGAGCTTTAACAGTACCATTTTTTACGACTTTTGTATGTTGCGGCCAGGAATTGAACCCACGACCTCCCGCACCTGAGGCGGTCACTTAATAACTCGAGTAGAACTATAGTTGGTCAAATGAACTCGCTGTCGGTAGTTCGGGAAGGGCCGGCAAAATGAAGTACGAAACTGTGGTTGTTTTCCAAATTCGAAAAAGTTATTTCTTTTAAACACATTGTTTGAAAATGAAAGTTGATCCACTGCTTTAAGACATAATTGCATTGTACATAATACTTTCCAATCCTTTTTTAAGTGCAGTCCAAACATTTCAGGCTCAAGCACCCCCCCCCCCCCCCCCCAGCTGGCCTGGGTGACTTGCCTTGATTCTTGATTAGGCAAATGGAAATCCCCATCCTGAGCCACTTGCTGAAATAAAGTTAGCCAAATGACCAGTCACCCAGGCCGACCCTTGCTGAGAAGCTGAAAAAGCATCCGCTGTCACTTATTTCCGCTGTCATTATGTCAACGGAAATGGGTCTGCTTTAATCTGAATCAGGCAAACGCATTTTAGTATTGCTGAACATACATCTTATCTTCATTTTTTTTTAAATTATTAATGAATACATATAAAAAAACATCTCCAAGTTGGATCAGAACCTAGCATTGCAGCCTGTGCCATAAACTTCTTATTAATGTCAATTTAAATTGTGTAGAAAAATATTTTCACGATCTATATATTAAATTAGCGAGCTGCGAGTTCAAAGCCCCGGCGGGCGGATACCGACAATGGTTTTGCATGCGAGATGTATTACGGTGGATATGAGTTCTTAAGACAATAATAGGTTAACTGTCCTCCCAATGCAACAACCCCCCCCCCCCCTCCCATTACAATGACAAGAGGGTCATGGGTCAAGAATCTTGTTAAAACTGAAAAAAAATCGGCCACATTTCCCCCAGAGCCCCTCAGAATGCATCTCCGTCCTCCTAGAAAAAATATTTCCATGGGCCATGTCCCCCCCCCCCCCCCCACACACACACCTAAAAATGACCCTAAGTGAGAATAAAACTATTTAGCCCAAAGCTTTTACCGGTATATATAAAACATATATCTAACTTATTTCTCTCAGCTTTGCTTAAAAGATTTTTATATACGTTATGGTAAATATATATATATATTTTTCTTAAATTCAAACTGTTATACATTTATTATATTTCAGCTCCTGTTATGATCATATTACGGAGATATACGATCATCCCATACTTTTCCGGAGTTCCGAGTATTCAGTTTCATCCCCTAAGTAACGAAATGCAGGATTTTGATTCTTTGAATTAACTTCTCTTGATTATTCTGTCCCAAATGAGGCAGTAAAGACAGTTTAATGTAAAACAAATGTCACAATGATGGTTGCTCAAAATAAACTTTAAAATATAACAGCATCAAACTATGACACATGAACTGATGCGAGATATGCACAAGAGCATTAGTCAGTAGACAGCATTGATAAACGCACTTAACATAATACAGCATACCACTTGTCAGTATGGCAAAGACAAAATGTCACGTGTACACATGGACTTGTAAGACGGCAAGATGTATTTTTTGCCCTAATTCTGTTCCATATAAAAGGCATAATGAATTATCTTGTATAATGGTGCAGATGATTTAGCTGGATTACCACAGATATCATACCTATAGCTTAGCCAGATATGGCCACACTCTGACCTCATGACCTGGTCTGGGATGCTGTGATGTCCTAATGAGTTAATGCAAAACTTAATTACCTGCTACTATTTAAGTGAGATACTAGGCTAGTTTTCAACAATCCGCAAACATTTAATGGATTCAAGATTCAAGATTCAAGATTTTATTTGATTAAACCAGAAGGTCATAAGACCCATGTGGTACATACAGCAAGGCGGCAGTATAACAATTGTTTACAAAATAAATAGTTAACAATGAAATATTCACATAAATCACATAATAATAAATTACACATACATGCTCATGACATTGTATACATGTTATTATTCAAGCTTACTGTAACTGCTTCATGTACAATAGAGAGAGAGAAATCAATGAAGCATGACATACTACATTATATTCCATTACATAATCCAGAGAGAGAGGGGGAAAGAGAGCAACACACTTTTTCATCAAATAATATCTTAATCAGTTAAAATTCCTTTTAAATTCCCTGTAAAATTTCATATAAAATTTCCGTCCCTTGACGAAACGAAATGCAAGGGTACAGGAAACAACAACACATTACAATTCCAAATGTAATATCTACTGTATCAACTCATTATAAACAAATTACATTTAGAAATATACATGTAGATATCATCATAATATAAGCTGAGAGAGAGAGAGCGTGAGTAAACATTGAGTTAAGATATAAGTGTGTGGAAAATATAACATCACCGATTAAGGCACATGCTAATCACGTGAGTAAACAACTGCATGGACACAGTGTTGTTCCAAACTGATTTCAAGGGAATAATTAAGTTAAAAGGATATGTTCTACTTTTATTCGCGTGTCTGAAAATTGTTTCTACGTTAGTGAAAGTGCTATCATGAAGAATAACGTCTACCAAAAGAAGAATAAGTTGAAAAACAGCATCGAGATTGAAGACCAAGATGGATAGACAGAACAGGAAATAAAAATGGGCGGTTATTGTAAGTATAAAACCTTCAGTCTTTCGAGTGAAAACATTAATGTTATGATGTTTCATGAAATATACATCACATACAATAATTTACAGTGATATCACAGTTACATTAAGTATCAATCATTAAATGCATTGCACAGTAATGCAAACTAGTATATGACGACAGTTGATAATAAGGGTTTTGAGATGCCATGATGTCATACTGTTCTTAATACCATAATCATTACCAGCAGCATCAGCATCATCATTAAAATATGTGATGGGGGAAAATATGCAGACTTTGTGAATATTACTTTGGTTCATGCCAGTGTTCCAGTGGGAACCAAAAACCTCTTAGAACTCTTAGAAAGATCAAACAAAAGAGAAACACTGTGAAAATACCTAGGCGAACAGCATGAAACCAGATCAGCCTATGAGTTACTCTCAGTCCGCCTGCTGATCAGGTTTTATGCTGTTCGCTGCTTCTCAGTGGTTTGGGGATGAGGATTTTGCAATTAAATTTTGTAAGGTATAAGTGAGGCTTTCTGCAGATCAGGCTTCACAATCTCAGATTTC
>CM037780.1:13424041-13447522 GCA_021229015.1 Solen grandis | reverse complement strand
ATTGAATTACTTTATATTACCCTAAATTATTTAAAGAATATTCAATATTTTTATAGAATGTTATTCAAATTACGGTAAGTTGTCTTTAGTGAATATACTATCGTCGGAGGTCCTAACTGCGCCCCTGTCCTAACTCCGCCACCTTCCTTTTTTATATCGTAGTCTCGCTAGATTTTGTTATGCGACTGTGAGATTTTTTTTAAAAATATATTTCTGTAAAGAAACTCAGATGATTTTTGTACGAAATTTTGATTCAAACAGATAAATATTGCAAATTTTTATCTCGCGCCATTCTTTTTATGTGTTTTTCTTAATACAAAATGATTGCCACGCCGAATGGTGTCGGGTCAACTCGGCCTAAAAACCTAATCGGCCTAGTCCAAAGTCGGCCTGGTCCAAGTCGGCCTACTATGAATAATGATACAAGGTGTTCCCGGTAACACCTACTTGAAAACAAACGTCCTTTAATTTCTCAACGAATAATAAAGGTGTTAAAAGTGATAAAAGTGTAACACAGTTATTAATTAGAATATGTTAAACTTCAAAAGAAATAGCAAATTAATTTACCACTTTCATGATGATTAAAATGGTATCCCTTTGAAATATACTTCAAACGTGTTTCATTAAATCAATCAAATGCTAATTAGAAAGGGTAAAGGTATATATTATTAACAAATTGGGTCGGTTTGTGATAAACAATACGTATGATGAATTGACAGCATCCTTATATATATAGTTGCTAAATTCGTGTCAGATACTGCATTTCTAGTCCGATAGTATGCTAGTGTTTATGGTGATAGTGTTGTAAATGTGGACTATTTACGTATATTTTGGATGTTTTTATTATGTCTTACCTGTGTATTGCGTGTGATAAGGATGTACGTGATCGACAACAGGCGGTTGATTGTGATTGGTGTCATCGTTGGCAGCACAGGACATGTGGCACAGGTAAGTCAAATTTATGTTTACTAATTCTTAAAAATGAAATTTGATATTTTTTCATTTAAGGTGGACTGATTTATCTATATTTTATCCATATTATGCCTGTTCAATATTGCATACAAAATTAACCAATTATTTCAATTCACTGTAACCATGTATGGTCTCTTTAATATTTTAAAGCATTAATTAATTTCGTACTTAAGTTTTTCTATCTTATCGAACATTTTTCCAAAATAAATAAATGCTACATATATTTTTGTTGACTTGATAATGTTTATGAAACAATTGTGCGCAGTTTAAATATACAAATCGTTCTCAATAATTTTTTAATTTTCAGAAATCAGTATTATAAATGATGATATTTTTACTATTTTGTCATATGCATATAGCCCATATACATACGAATAACCTAAATAACCTTAACCTATTTACACAAACTTAAATAATCACACTTAAAATAAATATGAAAGTGCCCTTCTTTATCACAGTTTGACAGGTGTTTATTGATCCTTAATTGGCTATCACCTCAGGTGGCAAGCTATCCGACTATATGTACATATATACCTTGTTATGTAAGCAATTCAATCAAATCAATAGTTAATTGTGCATAAACACGCACAGGTAACAGGTAATTATAGCCAAAACATTACATCAAAAGACATGGAAGCATGCGTAATATATAAATAATTGTATAACATGAACATGAAATATTTTTTGATTTGTTAAGGTATATAGATCAATTAATAACACGAACAGTTAAACTAGTACATGTAGTTGCAATTTATAGAAAAAACTACTAGAACATTTAATTACTTTTCTGAATTTCTTATTTTTGATGCAGTGTATATAAATCGTGATATATTATTAATTAATATAGGTGATTAGGACATTAATGATATATATTTGTTTATCTTTGGCCATTGACAAAAAAAAAAACTGTTTAAAATAGTTTGCTTCTTTATTCAATATATTTTGGACAAAATAAATGAAAGTGGTATTCATTTTCTATCATATTTCTTGGCAGAGTTATCCAGTATATAAAACTCAATAATCATGGTACACATCATAATAATAATCAAATTAGGCCGAGTTGGACCAGGCCGATCTGATTAGTAGGCCGACTTGGACCGGGCCGAGTTGGTAATTAGGCCGAGTTGACCCGGATTCCGCAGAATGGCCCATTTAAACTCAATTTTTTAAAATAAAAGTATCTCGGAAATTCCATCTGCTGTGTTTACACATTTATAAATGGAAGTCATATGTGTACAATTCGCAACTGCTATGACGTCACCTAGGGGGCGGAGTTAGGACCACACAAAATGATGGCATAATATTTGACTCGTAATATATTAAATGCTATTTCCGAGTGAATAATTATTTATAAAAAATTTTTGGGGGGTTCAATGTGAATTTGATAGAATTAATTGGTACGTGAACAGTTTTTATTTTATGTATTTTATTTATGTTGCATTTCCTAATTAAATCTTAGAGGGGCACAGTTTGGGCACTCGAGGATATTTACAATTAATAAATTACAGAATTAATCAATAATTACGTTTAATTTCATAAGTGCAAACGTGTGATTAGATAAAAAATGTTGTTAATTAATATTTTGATTTCATTAATGTTTTAATTTAATTGTTTTTAATTGCATTTGAAGGCACCCACTTTGATGTTATTTATAAGATTGGGTTTAATGATCTGAATAATATAGGTGTGAGGAGTAAAAAAGGTGATAATGTTAACGGTAATAAACAATGCAATTAAGACTTTGAAAGGTTAATGTGATCGTGTGCACATGTTTTTTTTTTTTTTTCTTTTGATGCTACAATTGTAACCTTAATTCTTGTAATGGATTTTTACATGCCATGTGTATTTTGATAAACAACTATATGTTTATAATGACAATAAGCTTGTAATGCTTCAGTCATCAATAAAATTTCTGTTCTGTTCTGTTCTGTTCTGTATTAGATGAGAGAAAAAAACACATGAGAAAAAAAACACCAATAACTTTTAAATGCATTGTTTATTTTAAAACATATTTTCCCACATATTTTTTTTATTATTATTTTTATTTGAAGTCCTTTGGGTACATATTATTGTATAGTAATAGATCCTTATGTTATTAATGATAATTATCTTCTTAGTTTGATTCATTTAGTTATTTAATGACATTGTTAACATACAAAAGGTGTGAAATAGTACTAATCTTCCCATAATTTAGAAATCAAAATATATGATAATGTCAGTAACCTTTGAATAAAAAATAAATGATTATTATAAAAATCAGACATGTAAAAATTAAAAAAAAAAGATTGCATTCTATTACATAATTATTGACATGCACCTTGTGCAACTGTGTCATTAAGCATGTCAAATATATGATAATGTCAGTAACCTTTGAATAAAAAATAAATGATTATTATAAAAATCAGACATGTAAAAATTAAAAAAAAAAGATTGCATTCTATTACATAATTATTGACATGCACCTTGTGCAACTGTGTCATTAAGCATGTCGGATGGATGACTCCACTATATACAGTAGCAGTTAAGTGACACGTGCCATTAAGTGTGGCCAATAAATAATCAGATTAGCAATTATTTAATGAATAGGGCCATATACTTACCAGCTTTAAAAAAATACTTAAAAATTTAATCTGTTTATTCAGCATTTAACATATTACACATGTTTATAGCCAATACACATTTACACTTTTTACATTACAACATATTCATTATTTGGCATAAAATTCTACAATCCAATTTTTTAAAAATCTTACTAAAGATACTAGTGATATGATATAATTATTATTATTATTACTAGTAAAAAATGGGATTAATTGTGTCTGCCTTTTTTTTATTGATAGGTCGAGCAAATATATTTTAAATTTTGTTAAGGCTATTCTAAATTTATTTTCTGTAAGTATTTTTTCAAACAAAAATCATGCTTAAACAAATTATACATTTCTAACCTATTTACGTTAGAAAACCAGTTTTGTTTATAAAAAAATTAAATTATATTTTTAATATTTCCCAAATTTATGACACATTTATTCTGGTTTAACCACACGTGTTGTAGACCAAGTTCATTCAGTGTTATTTTCATTTTTTTCATTATACATCGCTCATCAGCATTTGGTAGATATTCACATTTAATTCATAGTGAGGTTTAAATGTTAAACGATGAGGCAAAAGTTGAATTAGTAAGCTGTCAGGAAAAAGACTCTTAAATCTCTAGACAAGTGTAAAATACGATAAAAATATAAATATTAACATAATTTTTTTTAAGGAATTTTACTATTTAACTTCTGTTTACTACTCTAGTGTGTGCATCATGTAAGAAATGGTGATTAAAGAGTATCATAGATGTATTGCACATGTTATATAAGTTATACCAAGACATGATTAATTTATATTTCAATAAACATAAAGCCATGGTTAATATCTATTTATGTAAGAAAATAAGAGTTTCCCTCGACCATTCAATTGTTCATCTTGTAAATATGTATTTGTGTTGTTTATTTTTTAGCTCACATGAGCACAACGTGCTCAAGGTGAGCTTTTCTGATCGCCTTTTGTCCGGCGTCCAGCGTGCGTGCGTCCGTGCGTCCGGCGTCAACAATTGCTTCAAACAACATCTCCTCCTAAACGGCTTGGCCAATTTGAAAAATATTTTGCAGGAATGTTCCTTGGATGAAGCTCTACTAAAGTTGTATAAATGGTTATGGTTCATCGCATAATTAGGTCACAGGTGCTAAAAATAGATTTTAAAAATGAAAATTTATAAAATCTTCTTCTCTGAAACCACAAGGCCTAGCCTTTTGATTTTTGGTATGTAGCATGATCTTATGACTCTCTACCAGGATTGTACAAATTATGACCCTGGGGTCAAAATTGGCCCCGCCCCAGGAGTCACTTGATTTCACATAGGCTAATATAGGAAAAACTTGAAAAAATCTTCTTCTCCGTAACCACAAGGCCTAGCCTGTTGATTTTCGGTATGTAGCATCATCTTATGGGCCACTACCAAGATTGTACAAATCATAGCCCTATGGTGATAAATGACCCCGCACCAGGGGTCACTTGTTCTACATAGAGTTATATAGGAAAATCTTAAAAAATCTTCTTCTATGAATCAATAAGGCCTAGAGCTAAGATTTTTGGTATGTAGTAGCATCTAATGGTTCATTACAAAGATTTTCAAAGTCTTGGCCCTACGGTGATAAATGACCCTGCGCCCAAGTCTTCTCTGAAACCATATGGCCCATTGCTTAGATATTTGGTGTGTAGTATTGTCAGGGGTAAAATGTTTTAGATTAAGTTATATCAGAATCCTTGTCTGTTTAAAAACCTTGACATCATTTGAAGCAATGGTACTCAGGTGAGCGATTCAGGGCCATCATGGCCCTCTTGTTTTATTAAAATTCTTGTTATTTTTTTTATCATATTTTCATTTCACACACACTTCAACATATTTGATTCATTCAAGACTTACAAAAACTTAAGTATGATTAGAAATGATCATACCTACATTAACATAATTACACATCATCAACTGATATGTTAAATAGGTATTTGATTACATCAAGGATGTATCATACATAACATCTAGTATATATGTCTGTGATTATATGCAATGAAAGACCATTTTAATTTTTATCTCTTAAATATATATATATATTTAATCTTAAAACTAAGCATATAACATTGAATAGTATAATTGCATTATCTTCTTTTAGAAAAAAAATACAATAATATACATATCAACAAGTATAATATAAAGTGGGGGTGAAACATCTCGATCTTTGAAAATTGGGGGTGAAACGACTTGGGAGGAAACAGCCTGGGGGGTGAAACGTCTAGGGGAGGAAATGGTTTGGGGGTGAAACGTCTGGAAGTCGAGCTGCTCGATGGGTTATCAATGATTACTCCCCCACATCAAAGTCATATTTTCCCCAGAAAACACTGAATAACTGCAACACATTTAGCCTGTGTGGTGAGATACATGTATTTTTGACCAACAACTTGCATTTAATAGTTGTATTAAGGGATTACTTTCCTACAGGATGTTGGGAGAGCTGCAGAGGTAATGCGGCTCAGAGGTCATGTTTGTTTTGGAAATTTTGACAGGTAGCCGGGAAATGTGAAATTTGTGAAACGCCAATTCCTTAATGATATTTTTTTTTGTGCCTAAATCTGTTGATTTATGAATGGTCTACATGAAACTAGACCAGAAATATTCCAACGAACATTTGGAAAGTAGGAACAGGCCTTGAAAGTCGGCCAAGTTACTATAGATTATATAGGGACAAAAAGTAGTGGTGTGACACCTATATGAATAGAAAATGAAAGTAGAAGAAATTGAATTATGGAGCCATTTTTCAATGGATTGACATCAAATTTGGACAACATGTACATTGAATACATGGAAATTGGACAATATGTTTAAAAAAATAGGTATGTTTATTTTTTTTAAATTATTATTACAAAATGGCTAAAATTGATCACTAACACCAGCATTAAGTTAAAATTTAATAACCAATATTTATCAAATCAATTTACATTCCAAATGTAGTAATAACAACTATTTATCAAATCAAATCACATTCCAAGTGTGGTAACAACAAATATTTATCGAACCAATTCACGTTCCAAGTGTGGCTGTAAAGGTCCTTGATGTAGCGGAAACCCCCGAAGAAATTATTATTAAAGGAACTAGCTGCGACTCCCCAAGTAATAAATCCAGTAGGGTCCAATCCCTACACTCGCTCCGCATGGGGTCCAATCCCCATTTAAGTTCCACTAATTCCCCGTAGGGTCCAATCCCTACTGGGGTCCAATCCCTACTGGGGTCCAATCCCCATGATAGGGTCCAATCCCTACCACAAGTCACCCCTGGGGTCCAATCCCCATGGCGACTTACAAACCTACCTGGTGGGGTCCAATCCCCATGTCAACCTCCTTCACTTCCCTCCATACGGTAGATGTTAAACTCATATGGAGGTGAAGAACCTAGCGTTAGAGTCAATCACTAGGCCATTTGATCAGACAGACCCAGTGTTAGATTCAATCACTAGGCTATTTGATCAGATAAACTTTAATATACTTCCTAACAGAATGGATCGGTCAGCAGCCAGTTCCTTTCCATTGAAATGATCCCAAAATTCCTTATTTGACTAAAACAAATGATTTCAATTCCCAAAATTTCTCCGGAATTTTCCGCCACACGAACTAGGTTCGCCCCAAAATTCCGGCTCTTATTTACAGTATATTGCTTCAAAATTTCTTCTTTCATGGCATATCATAGCAAGTCACACAAAGCTTTTGTCAGTTCTTTTGTATCGTTAAAAGCCAAGTGTAGTACTTAGCCTTTGGATTATGTAGTGCCCAAAAAACTAGAACTTAAGTTCTAGTTGTACAATGTGTCTTCTTCATCCCTTGCATGCGTGATCCTCTGATGCCTGCTGTTAACTTAGATTGGAAATATGTTCCTGGTTCCAAAATACTGCACACTTTTTATCCCAGTACACCCAAAAATTAGGGCCATCCGAATAAGTGGCAAACCCGCATCCCGCAGCCAGTCCAAAAAGACCAAACCATAACACTCTGTTATATGTTTAACCCCCAAACAGTGGTCACCCATGCCTAGCAGCTACTTTTCCTCGTTCCCTTCACTGAAGGATCTCCAGACATGTTTGACTGTATCTGAAAAACTTAAAAGATATGTCAGACAGTGGTATGATGGACTATGCAGCATAGATTATGTACTTGTTTTTACAAAGTTGCCTGTGACCCCTTCCCATGAGAGCATGATGTTTGTATCTCATGGAGGTAATTGTATCAAGGACCACCTGTCCTTATGTTCAATAACCTCGTAAGAAGTTAATGAATACCCTTCTAGGCTAGCAAGGTGGTTGTGCCAATGTAAAAGGAGCTGGTCTTGCACTCTGTATGATTGAAAGGTGAAGTTTACATTTTATTAGCACAACCCTGAACTGTTATCTTGCTAAAGGCAAGGTAAAACCAGTAGGCAACCAGGAAAAACATCACGTTGATAATTTGAAAGTGATCAGGTCCCCCTTTGGATGTTTTTGATTTTGAGACAGTCCTTAAATGACTTTTTCACTAACTCTGCATAATCCATAATGCTTAAGTGTAGGCTGCTTAAAAAAGACGGTTTGAACTGAGAATTATGAACTGACCAAAGTCTTAAAACTATGTCCAACAATATTGCAAATAGTTGGGTGACAATCTAGTGTCAAGCAAAGGTTTTGCACAAAGTTTCCTGCTACATTTTAATGTCTGAAAACTAGATGAGTAATAGGACATACAAAATATTTTGTGTTGGTATCTGATTGCAGAAAATGAGTAAAAGCAGTACTCTTAAGCATAACAATTATGAAAAGGAAAAGCAATAAATGTTCCAAGTGACATGGTCAAGGGAAAGGTCTGACAAAGATCATAGATTACCTTAAAGTAAACAAACAAGTTTTGCGCTCTTTATAAATTTCTTTTGTACTAAATTTCTTTTCTCTAAAACTGCTTGCCTCCAGCTTGAAGATGATTTAAAGAATTATGTATAGGTACCAGATTCTGTCCTGGTTCTGGGGATTGCTCATTGAATCAGGTATTCTGGTAATCTGTAAACAAGACCAACTAACTGCTATATTATGTAAGGGCTCGACCTATATTTAGGATAAAGTTGCAAGAATTTCAAAGTCAGTGTTCTAAGACCCTCGAGTTTGCAGACTACAATGTCTGCCCGATAATCACCTTAAGTTTTCAACCTACTTGATACTATTTAAATGGTATCATAACAATCGTGAATATAAAATACTACAAGAACTGAATGTCCTATGTACTATCCCTTATTTACCACCTTGCAGGCTAAAGACAGTGAATGTCCTAGACAGTCGGCTCCAAAACCTTCTCCACAAGCCGCAGAACTTTCTTATACATGTAGATCTCTGTATTAATGCCCTAAATCATCTTCTTAAAGACTGAGAACCCTTGAATTTATATCCTGAGAGAAACTGATTGGTTTATAAATAAAGACGTTAATTTGGTATGGTGTGTAAGGTGTGTATGTGGAATTGAACATTGCATGATGCATTTAAGCAGACACCAGCCATGTAGTATAGCTCTACACCAAAATTGTCAGCACACAAAATAGACCGCGACCCCCTTCAATGTGATTGGAAATGAATGATTCCGATCCAAGATGTCTTTCCAAATTGCCAAATGGAGAACTTAAATATTGATATTTTCACCGAAAAATCAACAGGAGCTAGACTGAGTGTTGAAAATGACTTAAAAGGCTGTTCAGCAAAAGAGCCCTCCATTTCGCCCCGCTTGGTTTAATGTCAACATGCATATTCTAGACCTTGTGGCAATACATATATTTGACATACCTTAATGTGATTAACTTACTCCGTTGTAAACTCAGTACCAAAAGAACTGAATTGGAGAGCCCTTGGAACATTACAGGATGGATAATCTACTTATTATGTTACACAAAATCTATCGTAACCTTGTAGCCTTCAATTTACCAACTTACATAAAAGCTCCGGATAGAAAAAGCAGACACCACCGTCTTTATTACTTGCAGATGATACATACCCCCGTGATTTTCGTAAGTTCTCCCTCTTCTTAACTCATTGCAACACCTGCATTAACACTCTGGAATAAACTCCCTCATTACAGGCCAGCAAGGCAGTGTCGCAAATACAATTCTGTTACATCACTGTTTACAACCTTGATGTTCGCCCAAAACTGTTCAGTAATCATTGATGCTGCACCTACCCTACTACTAATCTGCTTATTAGGGTTGGTAATAAAGAGATAGATTTACATAATGGGAAAACCAAATTTGAAACATTATGATTTTGTTAATATAGTCATTATCCACAGTCACCAATAATGCTTTAATCTTTACTGTGGCTAGGACTATAACGCCTTAGGTATACGGACCATTTCATCATCTATACGCCATGTTCATGATCTGCAAGTTCCAAGTGCAATGCATCAAGGGTGACTGAAAATGTCGAAACTGCATCTTTCTATCCCAATACTGATCTTGCTGGACTTTGTTCAGCTCTAAATTCAATTTTACCTTGTTCATTTATCAAGAGATTGGCACAGTAGCAATTTCAACAGATATTTTTATGGCAAAGTTAAATTTATGTATTCACCGCTCGATCTTTTCAGTCAATGCATTTTCAACATGCAATCTGTATAATCAAAATAAATGATAAATCTGCCTCATCTGTCTGCGGTGAATCATTAAATATGTAGCCTACGGTAACTGGCTTTTAAACCAATGAACTTTACCATCTCATTAGCTTCACGGGTGCCGTCATATGTCGTTTTGATTGATCTGGGAGCTTCTCCTTATAAAAGCAATCCTTGTACAGACTACGGCTCGTTGCCAGACTTCCTCTCCTTTTCGTCCACATACAAGGCATGACCAGATATGCGGAGTAACGGATAAAATCTACCGCAAGTCCAACCAGCTTTACATGAAATCAAACCCTAAATTTAAGAGTTATGCCTTGAAATTAGAATTTGTAATTAGTGTTAGAGATCTGGGCATGGTTAATTGATTACATGAACGCGAGAAATCAACAGGAAGCACCTGTTATTGTGGTTGAGTGATTTTCATGAATGTGTGAAACTAACAGGAAACGCTGAAAACGGTGCACATGTAAACATACCACCCTAACGCAATTTTAGCCGGTAATAAATCAGTCTATTAAAAACAATAGCCTTTATTAATATTTTAATATTTTTATATATGAAATTGGGCTAATTTTAGATTTCCTTCATATTCTTTTTACCCAGCATGCTGCGGGTAGCTTCCAGTTTGAAATATACATCGTCTGCAGTCAGACCACATATAATTTTGATATTGCCTATCTGGTATAGCGTTGTTTTGAGCTGGGGGTGTGTTCCGGTCACATAAACGGGAGTGGTGGGCGTGAGCCTGAGTGCCTTGTGCACCTCGGCTGGGAGTGATTTTAGAGGGTAATTGTTTAAAAATGAAGTAGGGGTTATGTTTTTATGTTGGTTACTTGGTGTTGATACTCACGTATAAATATCTTCTTTAATTATCTTTAATTTTGATTTTGAACCCTGTCTTTCTCTCTCTCCCCCCCCCGAATTTTCCAAACAGATATTGATACATGAGTTTATATTTGTCTTTTATATAGCACTGTTTCGGTCAGCATCAGACCTCATCAGTGGTGCTGCTATGCACCAGACAGAGCTTTTTTTTTTCTTTATGTTTTTTTGTTTTGTTTTTTACTGCTGTGCTCTGTTCTGTAGGGCAGGCTGCTGCTACTGGTTTGTTGCAGAAGTTGAGGCGTAGGAGTGCAGATTTCTGTCAAGCAGTCCCTTTACATAATCAGGCTCCTCCTGGTGGTGGGTTTCTTGAGTCCGCCGGTGTTCGAACTCCATCTGGGCCCTCTGAGCTCTTCGCTTTGCCTTATACCTTCTCGTTGTCTTGTACGACTTGTGGTAGCTTGCCTTCCTTGATATGTGAAGAAGGCGCTTTCTTGAAGCTGCAGATAGACAAGTCCTTGTGAGGCGGCCCACCTTCATCCTCACTGCTGAGTAAACTGAGTTGTTCGCTCTCAGGGTTTGAAGAGCTAGCCGAGCCTCAAATGACCTGGGGTAGTTCTGGGACTTCGGCATGGTGGCTAAAGTTGCTCGGTTGAAGGCCTCGCACTTCTGTGTTGATGTTCTAGGTGACACCTTGTAGACCGCCTCTTCACTCAATCTCATTTTTAGTATCACAGCAAGCAGTGACTTGTCATTTTCGTTCATCTTCAGGTGCGTGATGTCATTTGGGCCCAGGATCATGGACTTGTACCACTAGGAGTTGTGACCTTCACCGGAGCAGACCAGGGCTGATTGATGACAGAAGCTGCAGTTCCCGGCGCGATATAAATTTTGTAATATCTCCGCCTCCCAATCTTGCCATCTCTTCTATAACAGCATTGCATCTGGCCTTGACATCACGTGACAGAGCTACCTGTGCCTTCTTTCGCCCAAGTTTAGTGGTCTGCGGGAACATTCCTTTTTTAAATTCTGCAGATCTCATTTTTCTCTCTTGCGTCACCGCCAGATGATTTGGATCTGCCTGCCTTGAAACCTCCCAGGCTGCGTCTAGCTTCTGGTAGAAGTCCTGCATCCCAAGGTAAGATTTGGTGTCGCCGTCAGTCGTCAGGGTTCAGGACAAAGTACCCTTCCATGGACAGGTCTTCAGCAAGCTCATAGGCCATTCTCCTTTCTGAGTGGGGGGTGAAGTAGGCTAGGTTGGCTGTGCATCCGGCATGTCCACCAGGGAAGGTGACAGTCAAACCTTTAAGTGCAAGATTTGCACTTGAAAATGAACTTGCTTCCCAGTCCATACTTCTGCTCCTGGTACAGGTCCAATTCTAGTTAACCCCCTATTTCTTACTACTTATGGAGTGGGGCAAAATTTATTTAAATACAGTCATTTTCGAATAGGTTTTGTTTTGGGTCTTTATACCTAGTTACTGAAATAGTCCAGTTCACCCCCTATTTCTTACTACTTATGAAATGGGCGAAATTTTATTTGAGTAACGTTATATTCTGATAGGTTTTATTTTGGGTCTTCATACGTAGTTACTGAAATAGTCCAGTTCACCCCCTATTACTTACTACTTATGAAATGGGCAAAATTTTATTTGAGTAAAGTTATATTCCGATAGGTTTTGTTTTGGGTCTTCATACGTAGTTACTGAAATAGTCCAGTTCACCCCCTATTTCTTACTACTTATGAAATGGGCGAAATTTTATTTGAGTAACGTTATATTCTGATAGGTTTTGTTTTGGGTCTTCATACGTAGTTACTGAAATAGTCCAGTTCACCCCCTATTTCTTACTACTTATGGAGGTGGGGGAAATTTATTTGATAAAAGTATATTTCGATAGGTTTTGTTTTGGGTCTTATACCTATTTACTGAAATAGTCCAGTCCCCCCTATTTCTTACTACTTATGGAAGTGGGCAAAATTTTATTTGAGTAAAGTTATATTCTGATAGGTTTTGTTTTGGGTCTTCATACGTAGTTACTGAAATAGTCCAGTTCACCTCCTATTTCTTACTACATATGGAGTGGGGCGAAATTTTATTTGAGTAACGTTATATTTTGATAGGTTTTGTTTTGGGTCTTCATACGTAGTTGCTGAAATAGTCCAGTTCACCCCCTATTTCTTACTACTTATGGAGTGGGGCAAAATTTATTTAAATACAGTCATTTTCTGATAGGTTTTGTTTTGGGTCTTCATACGTAGTTACTGAAATAGTCCAGTCCACCCCCTATTTCTTACTACTTATGAAATGGGCGAAATTTTATTTGAGTAAAGTTATATTCTGATAGGTTTTGTTTTGGGTCTTCATACGTAGTTACTGAAATAGTGCCTTCACCCCACTTACTTGGAGTGGTGGTCAATTTTTTAATGGTTTTATGACGTTTTTTTGAGCTAACGCAAAAGTCATATTTTCATCTTATATCGAAAAGAAAATGTTAATGATATTTTTTTTTTCAGTAGTTTGAAATGCCGATATTTTACTACATGGAGGGGAAAATTTATATAAATAAGTCATTTTGTCAGATGGTTTTGTTTTTCCAAAACATTTACTGAAAATGTTTCGTTTACCCCTAACTACATTTTATGAAATGGGTAATTTTAAATTTTAGTAAAATACTGTAGTTTGGGTCTCAAAAAGAATCACTGAATAGTCAGTGGCACCCATTTTCTGCTTCAATGAATATGGCAATTTAAATTGGTAAAGAAATAAAATACTTATTTTGTTTTGGTCCTTCTAAATAGTTAAAATAGTCCTTTACCCCTATTCTTAGAATACGTCATATAACGTGGTATAAATACACATTTGCGCTGGGTTAGTTTTGGTCAAAAGGAATAGTCCAATTTACCCCCTATTTCTTACTACTTATGAAATGGGCGAAATTTTATTTGAGAAAAGTTATATTCTGATAGGTTTTGTTTTGGGTCTTCATACATAGTTACTGAAATAGTCCAGTTCACCCCCTATTTCTTACTACTTATGAAATGGGCGAAATTTTATGAGTAAAGTTATATTCTAATAGGTTTTGTTTAGGGTCTTCATACGTAGTTACTGAAATAGTCCAGTTCACCCCCTATTTTTTACTAATTATGAAGTGGAGGAAAATTTCATGTGTGCCATGTGAGTTCTTGTTTTTTTGTGTTTCATTTAATTTTGTTATGTTTTCTTTCCAGCTATCTCATAGACCTGTCAAAGTCTCAAAAAGTGGCACAATGTTCAGAAATAAAAGTTCAAGAGTTCTCTGTGTTCAGGGTTCACAGATATCAATTTCGATTTATAACGTCCCCTAGTTTCTGAGCAATTGTGTGTGTGTCAAAATGGGCCATGTGACGCGTCTGGGTGTGGTGTGCTTCAGCCTCCACTGCTTGCAGTGTGGTCATACCACGTGGTATATGACGTCATTTTAAGCTAACGCATAAAGCATATTTTGCATCGATTCGAAAAGAAAACTGCTTTAAGTATTTTCTTTTTTCAGTTTTAATGCGATATAGCGCATGCGAAGCGGAAAATTGTGCACTACATAAGAATTTTAGTTAAGAACGACATTGACAAAAGAATCACTGGAACCTATGTGTAGGGCACAATTTTCTGCTTCACATGAGCTATATGCATTTAAAATTGATAAAGAAATAAAATACTTACTTTAGTTTTTCCTTCTAAATCAGTGTAAAATATCCTATGTGTAGGGCACAATTTTCTGCTTCACATGAGCTATATGCATTTAAAATTGATAAGTTTCTGGTGAAAAGGGAGCATTTGTCTCCCATGCCAGTTTTATGCCTCTCCATGGTAATGCCTACTCAGTGCCTCCTCGTGGCGACACACGTCAACTGAGGACCTTTGTGTCCTCAGGCTAAACTGTAAGGGACGACTCAAGAACTTATTGGTTGCTGAATTGTCCAATCTCTCCATTTTCTTCCTACTTACAAAGCAGGGCAAATTTCTTCAATGAAATTATATTGTGATAGGTTTTGGGTCTTCATATGTAGTTTATGAAATAGTCAGCACTCCCTTTTTTATGTTCTAGTGTACTTTTCAGGAATTTTCTTGTTGATAATGATTGCAAATTATTTCTATATTTGAGTGGGCTAATTTATAAAAGTTATATTCCGATAGTTTTTTTTGGGGCATCATAGTTATTTACTGAAATAGTCCAGTTCACCCCCTATTTCTTTACTACTTATGGAGTGGGCAAAATTTATTTAAATACAGTTATATTCTGATAGGTTTTGTTTTGGGATTATTGTATAATTCAGTTTATTTTTACTTTGATCAATAGTATACCTATTGTTTTCTTTGAATCCACTATTTATTGTCGTTACTATTTATATTTGGTAGTGGGCAAAATTATTTAAATACAGTCATTTTCTGATAGGTTTATGTTTTGGGGTCTTCATACGTAGTACTGAAATAGTCCAGTTCACCCTATTTCTTACTACTTATGAATGGAAATTTTATTTGAGTAAGTTTATATTCGATAGGTTATTTTTGGTCTTCATTTACGTAGTTTTTGCTTGAAATAGTCCAGTTTCACCCCTATTTCTTACTACTTATGAAGTGGGAAAATTTTTTGAGTTAAGTTTATATTCTGATAGGTTTTTGTTTTGGGTCTTCATACGTAGTTACTGAAATAGTCCAGTTCACCCCTATTTTCTTTGTACTTTATGAATGGGCAATTTTTTTTGGAGTACAGTTATATTCTGATAGTTTTGTTTTGGGTCTTTCATACTAGTTACTGAAATAGTCCAGTTCACCCCTATTTTTACTACTTATGAAATGGGCAAATTTTATTTGAGATAAGTTCATTTCCTGATAGTTTTTTTGGATTCATACGTAGTTACATGAAATATCCAGTTCAACCTATTTTTACTACTTATGATGGTGCAAATTTATTGATCAAGTCTTATTCCTGATAGGTTTTGTTTTGGGCTTTCATACGTAGTACTGAAATAGTCCAGTTCACCCCCTATTTCTTACTACTTATGGAGTGGGCAAATTTTATTTGAATTAAGTTATATTTGGTATGTAGTTTATGTTTTGGGTCTTTCATACGTAGTTACTGAAATAGTCCAGTTTCACCCTATTTCTTACTACTTATGGAGTGGGCAAAATTTTATTATAATACAGTCATTTTCTGATAGGTTTGTTTTGGGTCTTCATACGTAGTCATGAAATAGTCCAGTTCACCCTATTTCTTACTACTTATGGATGGGGCAAAATTTGTTCTAATCAGTATTTCTGATAGTTTGATTTTGGGTTCTTCATACGTAGTTACTGAATAGTCCAGTTCACCCCCTATTTTCTTACTACTTATGAAATGGGCGAAATTTTATTGAGTAAAGTTATATTCATAGGTTTTGTTTTGGGTGCTTCATTACGTAGGTTATGAATAGTCCAGTTCACCCACCTATTCTTACTACTTATGATGGGCTAAATTTATTTGGAAATAGTTAGTATATATTTTCTGATAGGTTTTGTTTTGGGTCTTATACGTAGTTACTGAAATATTCCAGTTCTACCCCTATTTCTTACTACTTATGAAATGGGCGAAATTTTATTTGATAAAGTTTATATTCTGATAGGTTTTGTTTTGGGTCTTCATACTGTAGTTACTGAAATAGTCCAATTCACCCCAAATTTTTTATAATTATGAAGTGGAGGAAAATTTCATGTTGCCATGTGAGTTCTTGTTTTTTTGTGTTTCATTTATTTTAGTTATGTTTCTTTCCAGCTATTCATTAGACCTGTCAAAGTCTCAAAAGTTGGCACCAATGTTTCAGAAATAAAAGTTCAAGAGTTCTCTGTGTTCAGGGTTCAGATATCAATTTCGAATTGATAACGTCCCCTAGTTTCAGAGCAATTGTGTGTGTGTCAAAATGGGCATGTGATGCGTCTGGTGTGGTGTGCTTCAGCCTCCACTGCTGCAGTGTGGTCATACCAGTGGTATATGACGTCATTTAGCTAACCATTAAGCATATTTTGCACGATTTGAAAGAAACTGCTTTAAGTATTTTCTTTTTCAGTTTTAATGCATTTATACGCATGCGAAGCGGTAAAATTGTGCACTACATAAGAGTCCTAAATGATCTTTTGTCAGATGTTTATTATTTCAAACATTCGGAAAACATGTTTCGTGTTCCAACAAAATTTCACGAACTCGGAAGGTTTTCCCGAATGTTAGGAAAAACTGTACATCTGACAAAAGAATCACTGGAACCTATGTGTAGGGCACAATTTTCTGCTTCTCATGAGCTATATGCATTTAAAATTGATAAAGAAATAAAATACTTACTTTAGTTTTTCCTTCTAAATCAGTGTAAAATATGCTTTACGCATTAGCTTAGAATGACGTCATATACCACGTGGTATGGCCACACTGCGCTGGCTAGCCAGTTTCTGGTGAAAAGGGAGCATTTGTCTCCCCTGCCAGTATATAGCCTCTCCATGGTCAAGCCCTACTCAGTGCCTCCTCGTGGCGACACACGTCAACTGAGGACCTTTGTGTCCTCAGGCTAAACTGTAAGGGACGATCTACAAGAACTATATATGGTTGCTGAAATTGTCCAACTCATCCACTTTTTCTTCCTACTTACAAAGCAGGGCAAACTTTCTTTGAATGAAATTATATTGTGATAGGTTTTGGGTCTTCATATGTAGTTTATGAAATAGTCCAGCACTCCCTATTTCTTACTACTTATGGCGGGGCAAAATTTCTTCGAATGAAATTATATTGTGATAGGTTTTGGGTCTTCATATGTAGTTTATGAAATAGTCCAGCACCCCCTATTTCTTACTACTTATGATGGGCAAATTTTATTTGAGTAAGTTATATTCTGATAGGTTTTGTTTTGGGTCTTCATACGTAGTTACTGAAATAGTCCAGTTCACCCCCTATTTCTTACTACTTATGAATGGGCAAAGTTTTATTTGAGTAAAGTTATATTCTGATAGGTTTTGTTTTGGGTCTTCATACGTAGTTACTGAAATAGTCCAGTTCACCCCTATTTCTTACTACTTATGGAGTGGGGCAAAATTTATTTATATACAGTCATATTCTGATAGGTTTTGTTTTGGGTCTTCATACGTAGTTACTGAAATAGTCCAGTTCACCCCCTATTTCTTACTACTTATAGTGATGGGGCAAAATTTTGTTTGAGTTAAGTTATATTCTGATAGGTTTTGTTTTGGGTCTTCATAGTAGTTACTGAAATAGTCCAGTTCACCCCTATTTCTTACTACTTATGAATGGCGAATTTTATTTGAGTAGTTATATTCTGATAGGTTTTGTTTTGGTCTCATACTAGTTACTGAAATAGTCAGTTCACCCCTATTTCTTCTACTTATGAAATGGGCGAAATTTTATTTGAGTAAAGTTATATTCTGATAGGTTTTGTTTTGGTATTCATACGTAGTTACTGAAATAGTCCAGTTCACCCCCTATTTTTTACTAATTATGAAGTGGAGGAAAATTTCATGTGTGCCATGTGAGTTCTTGTTTTTTTGTGTTTCATTTATATTTGTTATGTTTTCTTTCCAGCTATCTCATAGACCTGTCAAAGTCTCAAAAAGTGGCACACAATGTTCAGAAATAAAAGTTCAAGAGTTCTCTGTGTTCAGGGTTCACAGATATCAATTTCGATTGATAACGTCCCCTAGTTTCTGAGCAATTGTGTGTGTGTCAAAATGGGCCATGTGACGCGTCTGGTGTGGTGTGCTTCAGCCTCCACTGCTGCAGTGTGGTCATACCACGTGGTATATGACGTCATTTTAAGCTAACGCATAAAGCATATTTTGCATCGATTCGAAAAGAAAACTGCTTTAAGTATTTTCTTTTTTCAGTTTTAATGCGATATAGCGCATGCGAAGCGGAAAATTGTGCACTACATAAGAGTCCTAATGATTCTTTTGTCAGATGTTTATTATTTCCAAACATTCGGGATTCGCCAACAAAATTTCACGAACTCGGAAGGTTTTCCCGAATGTTAGGAAAAACTGTACATCTGACAAAAGAATCACTGGAACCTATGTGTAGGGCACAATTTTCTGCTTCTCATGAGCTATATGCATTTAAAATTGATAAAGAAATAAAATACTTACTTTAGTTTTTCCTTCTAAATCAGTGTAAAATATGCTTTACGCATTAGCTTAGAATGACGTCATATACCACGTGGTATGGCCACACTGCGCTGGCTAGCCAGTTTCTGGTGAAAAGGGAGCATTTGTCTCCCCTGCCAGTATATTGCCTCTCCATGGTCAAGCCCTACTCAGTGCCTCCTCGTGGCGACACACGTCAACTGAGGACCTTTGTGTCCTCAGGCTAAACTGTAAAGGAAGATCTACAAGAACTATATATGGTTGCTGAAATTGTCCAACTCATCCACTTTTTCTTCCTACTTACAAAGCAGGGCAAAATTTCTTCGAATGAAATTATATTGTGATAGGTTTTGGGTCTTCATACGTAGTTACTGAAATAGTCCAGTTCACCCCCTATTTCTTACTACTTATGAAATGGGCAAAATTTTATTTGAGTAAAGTTATATTCCGATAGGTTTTGTTTTGGGTCTTCATACGTAGTTACTGAAATAGTCCAGTTTACCCCCTATTTCTTACTACTTATGAAATGGCGAAAATTTAATTTGAGTAGTTATATTCTGATAGATTTTGTTTTGTGAAATAGTCCAGTTCACCCCCTATTTCTTACTACTTATGAAATGGTCAAAATTTAAATTGAGTAAAGTTATATTCGATAGGTTTGTTTTGGGTTTCTCATACGTAGTTACTGAAATAGTCCAGTTCACCCCCTATTTCTTACTACTTATGAAGTGGGCAAAATTTTATTGAGTAAATTATATTCTGATAGTTTTGTTTTGGGTCTTCATACTAGTTACTGAAATAGTCCAGTTCACCCCTATTTCTTACTACTTATGATGGGCAAAATTTTATTTGAAGTACAGTTATATTCTGATAGGTTTTGTTTTGGGTCTTCATACGTAGTTACTGAAATAGTCCAGTTCACCGTCTATTTCTTACTACTCATGAAATGGGAAAATTTTAATTTGAGTAAAGTTATATTCTGATAGGTTTTGTTTTGGGTCTTCATACGTAGTTACTGAAATAGTCCAGTTCACCCCCTATTTCTTACTACTTATGAAATGGCGAAAATTTAATTTGAGTAAAGTTATATTCGATAGGTTTTGTTTTGGGTCTTCATACGTAGTTACTGAAATAGTCCAGTTCACCCCCTATTTCTTACTAATTATGAAGTGGAGGAAAATTTATTGAGAATATTGCCATGTGAGTTTTGTTTCTGTTTATGAGTTTCCATTTAAATTGTTGAAATTAATTATTTATTTTTCAGCTATCTCATAGATTCAATATCTTGCACCTACTTTCAGAAATAAAATGTCAAGATTCTTGTTTAGGTCACATGTGTAGCATTTCGTAATGAAATGTCCTCTAGTATTTCTCATTTGTGAGTTTCAAATTGGGCAGTTGACTGGTTTGTGTGCTCATCACGTCACTGCTGATGTGGTCTCACTGAATTATGCATCGACATAATTAACTAACTGCATGAAATGCCAATATTTTTTCATATATGCGAAAATATTGAATAAATTTTGATAGTTTTTTTCTTTTCAGTTTATAAATTGATCATATCCCATTTTTGTACTTTGAAGGGAAAATTGTTGGTCACTCATAATGATTGTCCTAATGATTTTCTTGTCAATATATATATCAATCCTCCTATTTCGTAAACTGTCTTCATGATCGCGCAAAATTTATTAATCGGAAGGATTTTCCCGAATGTTTAGTATTGCTCTCAAAGAATTACTGGGAAATATGTCAGTGCACACTATTCTTCTCTTCATGCATGGCAAATTCATTTAAATGATAAAGAATTATTATTTGATAGGTTTTGGTCTTCTAAGTCAGTTATGAAATATCTTTACGCACCTAGTTTAAATGACTACTATACCAGTGGTAATTTTATTTGGTTACAGTTATTTGTGAATAGGTTTTTTGGTCTTCATGCGTAGTTCTGAAATAGTTCCATGTCACCCTCTATGTCCTTACACTTTTGAAATGGCGAAATTTTCAATTTGAGTATTATTTCTGATGGTTATGTTAAGGGTCTTCATAGCTATGTTCTGAAATTAGTCCATTACCACCCTATTTCTTACTACTTATGAAATGAGGCAAAATTTATTTGAATAAAGTTATATTTGATAGGTTTGTTTGGGTCTTCATACGTAGTTACTGAAATAGTCCAGTCACTCCCTATTTCTTACTACTTATGAAATGGGGCAAAATTTTATTTGAGGAAAGTTATATTCTGATAGGTTTTGTTTTGGGTCTTCATACGTAGTTACTGAAATAATCCAGTTCACCCCCTATTTCTTACTACTTATGGAGTGGGGTAAAATTTATTTAAAGTTATAATACTAAATAGTGTTCAAATTCATCATCAAATAAACAGGAAAAAGGTATTTGATAGTATTAACCATGTAATAAAAACACCACATACGGCTCGACTTCATGAAAATAACAAATGCAAGTATAGATTTTCTTTAAGTGAAAAGAACGAAAATATTTTTTTTCTGGCCAGCATAAAAAGATTTTATATTTCGCGCGAAGTCGGCTCGGTATTCCCGAATGTATCCGATTACACACGTAAATTTCCGTGACCGAGTCAAAACAAACATGGCGGACGACAATCCGAAACGAAAACGCGGAAGACCCATTTTACACTGCAAAAACGCGAACGAAAGAAGTGCTAAAGAACAAGTTAGACTCGCAAACAAAGAACTTATGAAGTGAGAAATTCAGAAAGATGTCGTTCAAAGAGCAGCTCGGTTAAGAACGGATAGCGAAGGTGCGACTTTTTTGATCGACAGGTTTGTACAGTACAGTACAGTACTGAAGGCTGTTCGCCAAACTTTGCTCTTTTCCAGTTTTAAATCTGTAAAATTGCCTAGGTCCAATGCTAACAGATCAGATTCTTATGAACATATTGTATAAAAACATAACTTCTGCAGTATCTTATGATCCTTTTTTAACCAATGAAGTAAGATGTATAAACGTGTTGAGAGAGAGAAAAAAAGGGGGGTGGGGAGACTGAACACAAGCTAGCAAGCGATAGCAGCAAGCAATAAGGTGTCACACCACTATCAAAGTAGAGGGTAATTGTTTAAAAATGAAGAAGGGGTTATGTTTTTATGTTGGTTACTTGGTGTTGATACTCACGTATAAATATCTTCTTTAATTTTGATTTTGAACCCTGTCTTTCTCTCTCTCTCTCTCTCTCCCCCCCCCCCCCCTGAATTTTCCAAACAGATATTGATACATGAGTTTATATTTTTCTTTTATATAGCACTGTTTCGGTCAGCATCAGACCTCATCAGTGGTGCTGCTATGCACCAGACAGAGCTTTTTTTTTTCTTTATGTTTTTTTGTTTTGATTTTTTCTGCTGTGCTCTGTTCTGTAGGGCAGGCTGCTGCTACTGGTTTGTTGCAGAAGTTGAGGCGTAGGAGTGCAGATTGCTGTCAAGCAGTCCCTTTACATAATCAGGCTCCTCCTGGTGGTGGGTTTCTTGAGTCCGCCGGTGTTCAAACTCCATCTGGGCCCTTTGAGCTCTTCGCTTTGCCTTATACCTTCTCGTTGTCTTGTACGACTTGTGGTAGTTGCCTTCCTTGATATGTGAAGAAGGCGCTCTCTTGAAGCTGCAGTTAGACAAGTCCTTGTGAGGCGGCCCACCTTCATCCTCACTGCTGAGTAAACTGAGTTGTTCGCTCTCAGGGTTTGAAGAGCTAGCCGAGCCTCAAATGACCTGGGGTAGTTCTGGGACTTCGGCATGGTGACTAAAGTTGCTCGGTTGAAGGCCTCGCACTTTTGTGTTGATATTCTAGATGACACCTTGTAGACCGCCTCTTCACTCAATCTCATTTTTAGTATCACAGCAAGCAGTGACTTGTCATTTTCGTTCATCTTCAGGTGCGTGATGTCATTTGGGCCCAGGATCATGGACTTGTACCACCAGGAGTTGTGACCTTCACCGGAGCTGACTAGGGCTGATTGATGACAGAAGCTGCAGTTCCCGGCATAGCATTCAATGGTGGCCCGCTGGATTTCAGGTAAGCGCGATATAAATTTCGTAATATCTCCGCCTCCCAATCTTGCCATCTCTTCTATAACAGCATTGCATCTGGCCTTGACGTCACGTGACAGAGCTGCCTGTGCCTTCTTTCGCCCAAGTTTAGTGGTCTGCGGGTGTATGACGTGGTTTCCTGAAATGAAGTTATCTTCCATTTGCAGATTACGTCGTAGCCTGTATGGATGGTGGTCTTCTTCATCATCTGGGTGGTGGCCTTTAGATGCTGTGCTGTAGGCGTCTTCTTCAGATCCTGCCTCAGAAGGTAATTT
>CM037780.1:13401904-13423941 GCA_021229015.1 Solen grandis | reverse complement strand
TTCGCGGATACCCTTGAATACCGAGCACGAGATCGATAGTCACGTGACAGTGCTAATGAAAATGTTGACAACTATGGCTAGTTAAAATGTGGAAAATCTGATACAGCAATAATGTATAAGAAACCATTTTCTCACTGTATAAGCAAAATATCTGATTTTAGTAATGATATAATTACTGGGATTGAGGTTACATGTACCAATTCAAAACCTCTCTATATATTTTATATATATATGCCTGCGTGCAGCAACATTGATAATTACGATAATGTACTGAATAAATTCAATCAATATTGATTGTTATGCACAAGTGGGAAACGTGATATTGGCAGGTGATTTTAATGCGCAATATCTACGCAACGTAGCAAATTCTGGCAATGCTAATACTAAATCAAGGGTTTTGTCTAGATTTGTAAACAGAAACGAACTCTTTACAACTACCCTTTAAAAAAGATTCACTGTATACATATATTCCGTGCAAAACTTCTATAGATCATGTTTTTGTCCACTCAACGGAATTAGAGTCAATCAGACATTTTATGATAGAAGATAGTGCTAATATTTAAGCGTTGTATCCGAAACAAAAATTGCGACCGAAGACAGATACTAAATACAATATAGCATGGAATAAATGCACCCATGATCATATTAAGCGATACGAGTATGCTCTTGAAATCGAATTATATTGCATAATGTCTGACAGTTCAAATTGCTGTGCTGACTTTCTTAACAGTATGATAATATCCGCCATTCACTCGACAAGTTCTGTATTACCCGTCTGTCGTTTCAATAAAAATGCGAAACCCTATTGGTGCCCGAACTAAATAATTACATGAAACTACTCGTAGATTTCGGAGGTTATGGATAGAGGCTGGTAAACCTAGGGAGTCACAATCCGATACTTATAGTTCGTATAAACGCGCGAAAAGAGCTTTCCGCTTATTACAACGTCAGAAGCAATACGAATATGAGAATAAAGCTATTGAAGGTCTTGTTAATGCTGCGGAACTAGATTACCGTTTCTTTTGGAAATTACTTCGTCAAAAGAGCGGCTGATCTAATCAAAATTTCAGTCAAATTTATTTTAACAATATGCGATACCAAAGTGAGAACGTTGCACACGGTTTTGAATTATACTTTAAAGATGATTTCTTTTGTAGTAACTCCATCTCGGATACGGAATACGATTCAGAATTAAGCGCATTTCCCTTTATGAATAACGATATGTCAACTCGACTTACCGAGAGAATCGGCGAAGACGAAGTCCGAAACGTTGCACGTAACCTTAAAAATAAAAAAAAAGTCCAGGAATAGATAATATTGTCAATGAGCATGTAAAATTCGGTGGAGAAATTATGATTAAAGCATTAACGAAGCTGTTTAATGCAATTATCTCAAGTGAATGTACTCCTTCACAATGGTTTACAATCCTGCTCATATCCCTTTATAAAGGCAAGGGGGAAATCTATCGCCGACCCTGGTAGCTATAGACCGATATCATTTAGTCCGTGTTTAGTAAGATATTTGAAAAAAATGCGCGTTAATGCCATTATTAGCGAAAAGGGTATAGAATTCCTTTTTAAGCAACAGCAAGGTTTATACAAATACATTAGCTGCATCACCACGTCTTTTAACCTTCAGGAAACAATTTTTCACCAGATCGAGCAGGATAGTAATATCTATGCAGGTTTGCTCGATCGAAAGGCTGCTTTCGACTCAGTCTGGCACAAGGGCCTTTTCATAAAATTGGGACATTTTGGAGTAGTTGAAAAAGCACTTCGTATTATAAAGTATTCTTACACGGACCTGAAATGCATGATTAAAGTCAATGGTTATCATTCGAAACCTGTTCCTATAAGAAAATCAGTCAGGAAAGGGGGGTTCTGTCAACTTTCTATTATTTACTTTACATTAATACACTCCTCGTTGAACTGGATAATTCAAACCTAGGCTGTAGTGTTGGGCAAAATAGGTCAGGTAACCCAGCAGATGACATATCCTTGATAGCGTTGTCGCCCCTTAATCTACAAACAATGGTCGATATAGTTTACTTATATTGTAAGAATTGGCAAATTGACATTTTCGTTAAGGAATCAGATGTTATTTTCAGCAAGAAGTGCACAGTTCCAAGTTTAGCAATAATGTATGGTGATAAACGTACTTCACAAACAAACCACGCGAACCACTTGGGCATACGGCAACATGGTAATTTGCGATGCCAGAAGGCAAAAAGTGCATATTTTGCTATGTTAACAAATGATGTACACGGTATCAACCCAAATGTTTCAGTAAATCTTTATATTAATATTGTGCAGCCTGTTACTTTATATAGGAGTGAATTATGGTACAATATTACACAGAATTACATTTGCATTTTAAATAGATTTCAACATTTTGTTGTTAAAAATCTTCAAGACCTCCCCTCTCGCACCAGATCTGACATGTGTGAGTCGATGCTTAGTTTTCAATAAATCATATTGTACTGTGATTGCACTCGATACTTAGCTTAGGTACAAAATGCGTAAGTCGTAAAATATTTACGCATAGATATTTTCATTATTTGATTAAAGGGCAATGTCAGACGGGATTTGTCCCAGATATCTAACGTAAGTCTTTCAAATACTGACTTCATGGCCACGAGACTCCAATGGAAACGTTACATAAAATTCGCCGTAAATAATTTACACCACGAAATTAGGATAAACAGGGTGGTCACAGATAAACCATTTCTCAACCCAGAAAAAGTAAAATAGGTTGTCAACGAAAGATGCGGTGGTTGGATAATACCTACGAGATGAGAAAATTGATTTTGCCTTGCTTACAAAACATTGTTGAATCTGATAGACTCGTAACTGATACTTAGGAGGTTAAGAGCTATTGTAAACTCGTCTCGATCCTCATTTCGTCGACTAGAATGTAGTGTGTCCCAGGGCAGTTGTTTGGGTCCCTGGCTCTACTTGACCTATGCTAGTACACTTTTTTTTCATCCCACCGTCATTTTCATTAAATGGGTTTCCTGATGACCATATCGCGCACAAACGCTTTAGTTCTCTGGCTCATATACATGAACAACAAAGTAGCCAATAACTAGAAGTATGTGCCATCACTATCAACAACTGGATGAACGAAAACAAATTAAAAATGAACACTTCTAAAAAACAGAATTTATAATGGTTGGCATGGGAGCTCAGCTGAACAAGTGCATCACCACGGATATTGATATTGCTGGTTATGTCGTAAACCGTGAAAGTTGCATTAGGTACTTAGGTGCTCTTCTTGACGAAACTTAATCCTTTAAGGAACATGTAAAGCGTAAATGGCACGCTGCAATGTTGAACTATTTCAGAGTTAAGTGTATTAGAAAATGCCTAACCAGAGCTTTAACAGAAACCCTATTTCTTTCAGAAGTTATCTCTCCCATCTGGACTACTGTAACGTTATATTATATGGTATTTCTGAGACAGAGTTGCGCAAAATGCAACGCATTCAAAATATGCGCGCAAAATTAGTTCTTAACCGAAGCAAATATGACAGTGCCAAGCAAGCACTGCATGATCTACTTTGGCTTCCAATTAAGGCCAGAATCAATTTCAAGATATTGACAATTATGTTCCACTGCAGTACTGGTCGGGCTCTTATTTATTTGACTCAATTATTAACTAAATATGTTAGTCGTAGACCAGAATTAAGATCAGCCAATGATTCCAGTATCATATATGAGCTACCGTCTTTGCACTGCAGGGCCGAATTTACGGAACAACCTTCTTTTTTTATATTAAGCAGACCGAGTCAATAGTCGAGATTAAGAAAAAAATCTAAACTCATTATTTTACAGTTTTACGACGTGTTTTAAAACTGACATTGATTTGAAATATCTGATATTTTATATAACCTTAACCCAGAGCGTTTACGGTTTTGTCATCTGCTTTGATCAATTTTGATTTTTAACATATACTAGTATATTACTTTAATATTCATCTTAAATCTGTACTTTAATTGGAAATTCATGCTTTTACTGCTATTTCGCTGTATTTTATATGCATTTGTTTATACTATGTTTTGAGCATATATGTATTGTACAACGCCATTGAATATCATGTATAGAAATAGACATTCAATCAAATAAACACGTTTAACGTTTATACAGTCAAACCTGTCATAAGTGGTCAGTTAAACATGTTCAACTGTAACTTGGTTACGAGAGTCACGTAAGAATACAGCATGAATTACACCATACTGAAGATGAATATTTCGATTTTCTGCACATGTTTCACTGAGAAAGGTGCGAACCTAACAGAACATTAACAAACGTCTGTCAGTTAAGGAATATTGTTTTAGAATTACTACAATTGTTTGCATATTTGAATGTTCTTTTATAGCCCTGTCACGTAATATACATTTATTCTTTGGGTGACAACTAAATTATTAATATAATACTAACGTTTAATGTAAGCTCAGGTGCACTTTACAACATATCTGAATCTCTAAATATATATAATTCGGATATGTTGAAAAGATAAATAGTGTTGGGTTGTATCAAGAAAAAAATAATCGAGTTTTATTGTTTTTTGCTGTTTTTTAGCAATTAATTTTTGAGAAAATAAATCGAAATAATCATGTAACTAACAATTTATTTTTATTATATTTCTATATCGTGTATAATATTAGGTAATATAGCTGTGACATGTAATTGGATTGGATTTAATATGAGAATGGGTGATTGTGCCGCCACACTGCAGTATCACGCCGTAGACAAGTGGCATGATACCACACCCAGTCACATTATCCTGACACCTGGCCAACTACCTTTACATACTGAATGCCAAGCAAGGGAGCTATACCAGTACCATTTTTAACGACTTTGGTGAGTCGGGGCCGGTATTGAACCCACCACCGCTCCCAAGGCGACGCTCTAACCACTCGGCCACCGGGGATGGAAAGTATCATAATACGAATCAATCTAATCTATTGTGTCGCCACTGACCCACGACCTCCCTTCTAAATGTTTAGCTATACAATTAATAAATTCTTTTATATTTGACTGGCTCATATAGGAACAAGTTTATCTAATGTATAACTTTATATAACTTACCTAAACGCCTACGCGGTAAAAATTTGCAGACAATACAGACATAAAGGGAAAGCGCGGACAAAAAAGGAAACTTTCCTTTTCAATGTGTTTTCTATGTGTCTCAAAATCAAAATAGCCATACCTTTTGTAATACTTGTCCAACCGGCTCTAAACTTCACAACTTTTTTATATATACCCACATCTTTGATTAATACAATAATCTCAAAATATAAAATCTCAACACATTTTATTCTCAAAAAGAAAACAACAACAACAAACAACAACAATAAAAACACCATTATTCTGTTAATTCTTAAAGCATTTACATTTACTGATTGAGATTTCAATATTATCTTGAACAATAAAAAGTTCTAAGTTAAAATGTTAGTGTGAAATAGTTTTTTTTTATTTGAAACTACAATTCAAATATATGGTCCAACTGTCAAAAATCTGAATTTTTCCTTGGAATATAAACATAATTTTCTAAATTCTTAAACATCAACAAAGTATGCTATATAAACATAGAATGAATGTGGCATACATTTATATTGATCCCGGTAGGGACTTCGGATTTTTCATGTGAGGAAGTCTTCCAGCTGGCTTCCGGTCGGCTGGTGGTTCTACACAGGGTCTTCCTCCACCTGTAATTAGCTAGACGTCGCTATATGATTGAAAAACTATCGCAGCGACGGTAAATCCCAATACAACAATAATACATGTATATTGTCATCCGATAAATGCAAAGCCGCTGTTGGTATAACTTCCCACTTGTAAGTCAGAACTTTAACAGTGATATGGTTTTGTACTAGCTGGCGCACTTTCGTTCACAATTATTTCATGGTTATGTATGTATATACTATATTTGATAAAACCCTATTGACAAATCTTTGAAACTTCATCTTTTTATTTGTGATCACTAAGTACATCCATAACAGATTTGTCCTCCAAAAACAAGGGACGTAAATCGTACAAAGGCGTAATAAAATAAAAGGACACATTTATATCCCTTTACATATGTTAGTATGGAAAAACGGGTTTCGTTTTGCGTGACCTATCGCAGAATAATGCCCGCTGTTGCTTTCAGATGATTATATTTCTTCGCATTTGTACATACACCATGTATTATTCTGCTATATATTACGCAAAACGAAACTCTTATTTTGATATAAAACATGTGTCCATTTAAGTACAAAACTTATGTATTTTAAAGGAAAAGAAAGTATATTTTATTGTTTGGGTGAAGTATATGTAAGGAAAAAAAAGACAGATGGCTTAATGTTTATGAAGGTAGTATTTGTATGTAACATTGTACAGTTTAGTAACTATGTATAATTTTTGGATGTTACAAGAATTAATTTCACCAAACTGAACAGGAAATTGACATCCAAAAGTATTGTGTATAAAACTCTAAACTGCGTAGCGTTCGTCGCTGAAATATTATCATAAATATATCTATATCAGTTTGAATTAATCATTTATATATCAATACAGATTTCAGACTCTCTCTCTCTCTCTCTCTGTCTTCTCTCTCTCTCTGTCTCTCTCTGTCTCTCTCTGTCTCTCTCTCTGTCTCTCTCTCTGTCTGTCTCTCTCTGTCTCTCTCTCTCTGTCTCTCTCTGTCTGTCTCTCTCTCTCTGAGGATTAAACCAATGAAAAATAGACATTACTAGAAAGAACGACATCAATGGAACGCTTTTTTTCTTCATTTTTTTTAATTCTACTACTACTACTGGAAATACAAAATTAATAACAACGACTTTTACTACTACAACAACGACAACAACTACTAATACTATGATTACGCTTATTTATGAAAACATTATTATCATTACTTTAAATCTTAATTATTATTTGCATTTACCGCAATGGTTGAAACGCTTCTGGTGTTAATGGTGTTCAATGTAATGTTCAAGAGGAGGACTAATGTTGTTTTTGTACTATATTTGATAATGATTTTTGTTTTAATTGTAACTGGGCATGTTTCATTGAAAGCCTCATGATAAATTGTATGTTTTGTGTCTTCGTAAATGTAGTATTACGTATAAACTAAATGAGCTTCCTTCATTAAATAAATTTATTTTATTATTAATTAATATTTTTTTTCGACAGGGTGCAATTTTTTCACGATATTATTTCCAATGATTTTTCTGACATAAAAAATATAAATAGTGTTCTGTAGCCACACAAGATAACAATGTTCTAACTCGATATTCAAAACGTTTTGTTCTACTCTATGCTGGCGAAACAGTGATCTTTGCTAAAACTGCTGAAGATCCACAAAACTTTTTAAATGACGATTATTGCCAGAAACTGACTATAAATACAAATAAGTCAAAAGTAAAAGTTTCTCGAAAGGAAGAAACCACGCTTACCAATCTGAATTGAATGACCAATTTTTATAAACTGTCAAGGAATACAAATATTGTTTAGGTAATTTCCGTAGACCAGGTACATTTAACAAAAATAAATCTCATATCGCAAAACAAGCAACACGAGTCATTTTAGGTATCTTAAGGATTGCAAATAGGCATTCAATTACCTATTGATACAAATAGACATATTAAAATCAATAATGGGTCTGCACTTTTGGGACATGGTTATTTGGAAATAATTTGGAAATTATTGAAAAAGTACAATTGAAACTTTTAAGCATATTCTTAAATTGAATGAATTGAATGTCCAACATTTGAGTATGAAATATTTTTTTTTTTATATTTGTAGCAATCAATCCTCGTAGATAGCTAGCCGTGCAATGATCTTAATTTGTTGATATCTAGACTTGCAATGATCTTACTTTGTTGATATCTAGCTTTGAAGATATCTAGCCTTGTAGATATTAAGCCTTGTAGATATTTAGCCTTATAGTGATCTAGCCTCGTAGAGATCTAGCATCGTAGTGATCTAGCCTTGCAGTGATCTAGCCTCGTAGTGATCTAGCCTCGTAGTGATTAAGCCTCGTAGTGTTCTAGCCTCGTTGTGATTTAGCCTTGTAGTTTTTTAGCCTCGTAGTTATCTAGCCTCGTTGTGATCTAGCCTGGTAGTAATTTAGCCTTGTAGTGATTTAGCCTTGTAGTAATTTAGCCTTGTAGTGATTTAGCCTTGTAGTGATCTAGCCTCGTAGTGATCTAGCCTCGTAGTGATCTAGCCTCGTAGTGATCTAGCCTCGTAGTGATTTAGCCTTGTAGTGATTTAGCCTAGTAGTGATCTAGCCTCGTAGTGATCTAGCCTCGTTGTGATCTAGCCTCGTAGTGATTTAGCCTTGTAGTGATTTAGCCTTGTAGTGATCTAGCCTCGTAGTGATCTGGCCTCGTAGTGATCTGGCCTCGTAGTGATTTAGCCTCGAAGTGATTAAGCCTCGTAGTGATCTAGCCTCGTAGTGATCTAGCCTCGTAGTGATCTAGCCTTGTAGTGATCTAGCCTTGTAGTGATTTAGCCTTGTAGTGATCTAGCCTCGTAGTGATCTAGCCTTGTAGTGATTTAGCCTCGTAGTGATCTAGCCTCGTAGTGATCTAGCCTTGTAGTGATCTAGCCTCGTAGTGATCTAGCCTTGTAGTGATTTAGCCTTGTAGTGATCTAGCCTCGTAGTGATCTAGCCTCGTAGTGATTTAGCCTTGTAGTGATCTAGCCTCGTAGTGATTTAGCCTTGTAGTGATTTAGCCTTGTAGTGATCTAGCCTCGTAGTGATCTAGCCTGTAGTGATTTAGCCTTGTATGATCTAGCCTCGTAGTGATTTAGCCTGTAGTGATCTAGCCTCGTAGTGATTTAGCCTTGTAATGATTTAGCCTTGTAGTGATTTAGCCTCTCGTAGTGATCTAGCCCTGTAGTGATTTAGCCTTGTAGTGATCTAGCCTCGTAGTGATTTAGCTTTGTAGTTATCTAGCCTTGTAGTGATTTGGCTTTGTAGTGATCTAGCCTTGTAGTGATTTAGCCTCGTAGTGATTTAGCCTTGTAATGGTCTTGCCTTGTAGTGATCTAGCATTGAAGGGCTACGGTATCTCACAAAAAACACGTATTAGCGACTGATTTACATAATACTTATGGAACATTGTTAAGTTTTATTATTACAATTAATTAGAAATCATCGTTTGCAAACGTAAAAATAAAATCATCGAAAATTTTATATATTGATATACCAACCTGTGTTAAGATCTCAGGCAAAATTTATTCAAATATGGAAAAAAAACAAAGATATACCTACCTGTGTTAAGTTTTAGGTCAAACGTATTTAAACATGGGGCATTTACGACGTCAATATCAACATGTGTAAAAGTCTTTAAATATTTGACTGATGGTAAAACATGGGACTGAAGTAAATCACATGGTAAAAGTCGTTTAAATATTTCGGACTTATTGGCTAAAATGGACTGAAATATTGTCGGTTGGACGGTAAATCAAGCAGAACAATGTAAAATCAATTTATAGATGCTGTATCTAGAACGTTTATTGAGAACTTAAACCATTGGATTTTTTATTTTTTTACAAAAAAGTACATGTACGAGTATCTGTCAAATGGCTTAAGGTAAAGTCCCTGTAATGGTTCCGCTTTGTTTTGGACCACTTAACCTCTACCAAGATAACCAAGGTACTCTAATGAAACATTAGGAAACATTGGTTATTTCCGTGAAAGGCCATGAGGTCGGAAATGTAGCGGAACCATTATAGGGACTTTACCTTAAATTAAGTTATGGTTTTATATCTAGGTAGTGCATCTGTAGAGATGTAGTCGTAGCAATATATGGTGTTTTAGTGCTTTTCTTAAATTAGGTATATGTTATGTGATGATTCTGAACGTCTCACTTAAAATACAATCCTCACATTCATAATTAAAAAAAATATGTCATCACGATTCAAATTTAGAGATTGGGATTAGAATGATTAGCATCAGTGGACTGACAACAAATGTGGACTAACTACATTAACACTAGGGACATTAATGGTATTGAAATTAACAGAGATAAGAGTAGACACAATAATTTCACTGAAATTGCATAGTATGAATTAGCACACTAAGCATGTTAAAAATAACAAATAAAGAATTTTTGATTTTTTTTTAAAAGTATTTTCACTCCTCCTTCACAGAAATAATTGTGTGTTCTATATGATCAAGTGTAAAATAAAAAAAGAAAAAAGAAAATAAAAACAATGAAATAAAACAAATGTAAATTTTATATGCTTTTTTATACGCTTTTCCCTATTTTCTTTTATTCTTTATCTCTTTGAATTCCCCATGGTTCTAATAAGTCGATATGATGTCATATTTATCGTTTTGATGTCAACTATCAAATATCAAGTGCCGTGAAATGTTTGAGGATCACAAACAAAATAATCATACACATACACATGTATATTCAAATATGTTCTGTTTTTGACTCATTGTGGCTTTGGGTCAGACTTCCATTGTTTGCTTCCTGTTTTGGATGTTCGCTTGTAATTGGATCAACAATATAGATATTCCCCTCTGTGTCTTTAGGGATATATTTCATTATGGGTTCTTCGTTATGGATTAAAATATCTTTTGACGTGTCTTGTCGTTTCATGTAGAAATATCGAAGAGCTAGGACCAACACAACAGAAAGTAGGGCAATGATAATGATTGGCACTGATACGGCGTACACGTTTACTCTCTGCTGCTGTGAGGCTGAAAATATTAGTAAATGAAAGTATTTGTGCACTTTATTATCGACTACTTCACTATACAAACATTTTTATTCTTTTTTAGAAGTTTTTCAATCATGATTACCACATGTCCAGGAAGACTACGTTTCGGTGATCATCTTACTATTCTTTTTTCGGGGACTACTTTTTTCACCAAATATTTAATACAAAAATAAAAATTCTGACGAAAATGTTCATATAATTAACTTACATGTTTATTCGTGAATCCGGGATATAATTTGATATATGTACTCGTGTATGCATCACACTCTTATCTTTCGACCTAAACTTATTTGTTATAAAATTTTATAAATGAGTAAAAGTTATACTTGTTTCATTCAAACAATGTAACTAGCTCCATATATGTAGCGATCTAACAATGTCAGTGTTTTTATTGTCAACTAAAAGCCACGGGTCTATATAATGATGATAGTACACTATAATATATACATATAACACTATACACGTCAACTACAAAGGTACCCGGTACGTAGCTGTCCCCATTAACAAAAAAAAATCAACAACTTTATGTATGAAAAGAAGGTAGGTAACTTTTTCCATTGAAATCGTACATTATGTCGTTTCAATTGCCGTAACTCCTTTGATCATTTATTAGTATATGTCCACACAATTCAACTCTGATAGTGTGGCTTTAGTATTTTTTTTTTTTTTTTTTTTTTTTTTTAAGTTTTTTACACGGGAGAGATTGGCGAGATTCCGTCGCTCAAGTCTCTTCAAACCAAACGCGTTTTCGGCTTCGCGAATTGTTCTAGCGCGATTCCTTTGGCAAGGGGAGGAGTTTTTTGTATCTGATTGTCTTTATTCGTCCCTTCTACGCAAAATTAGACCAATTTTGTGAACATCTATCAATGATTAAAGTATTTACGGCAATGGAAACGACATTATGTACGATTTCAATGGAAAACGTTACCTACCTTCTTATTATATATAAGGCCATTGTTTTTGTTGTTGTTGTGTGTGTTTTTTTTTTGTGTGTGTGTTTTTTTGTTGTTTTTTTTTGTTAATGGGCAGCAACGTACTGGGTTCCTTTGGTCAACTATAAGCAATGCCTCTAAAATTTGTAGGGAGTGATACAGTGAAAACGACAGCGGTAATTAATTAAAAACGATCAACAATGTCTGCTTTTGATTTACCGCTACGTAAAAATCGATTAATGTTTAATAAACAACTACATTGTCAAAGATACTTTCGCAAGGTTAGAAATATATAACATCTTTTGACAGTAAAACTGTTGCTTTCAGCACTAACGAATCGCTATAAATATCAATCTAATGATTTACCGTTATTCCCCGTCGTCGAAGTGCGGACGCCAAATATGGTTAAGGTACCAGACACTTCCGGCCGTACTCCAAGAACTACTGAAAAATTACACGACACAAGATGTGGGTGACAGATCATCTGAGATTGACCCGGTAGGAGATTACACCAATCTAGCACATAACTTGTATACAACACCTTTCATAGTGAATAATACTAAAATATAAAAATTCAATTAATGGTTTTCTCAATATATATATTTGCTTGATCCTACGACCACCGTTGTTTCCAAGACCTCACACTTACGTTATTCAGCACAAAAGAACTGTCTTACTTCATAATTACCTGTAGACATATGAAAAGAAAATCTATTTATGAGCAACTTGAACCAGATTATCGTTTGGACGAAGGGTTTGACCGCCTTTCATAAACTTTGATGGACAATGGACAGTTTTACTAAACGGAGAATTTGATTGGTTGATGAGGACTAAGTTAATCAACAACTGCATACCGAGTACCGTCCACGGTGTTCTTACGTAAATATAATTTGATGAAGCTTTTATTATGTGTCGAATATTAAAATCCGAGTAAACTAAACGTAGTTTCAAGACATCTTTAAGCGAATGTTAAGAAATACAGCTATTTAAACCAATAACACGCCTGGTTTGTAAGGCATAATCGATTGATGTAAAAAAATATTCGATGAATATTGTTCATACGAAATAACATCAGTTATCACGCTGTCAATACAATGAAATCGCAAACAATAAAAGACAATACACGAGACAAGAATTCCATAGTGTGACTTAGAGCTTCCCATATAGAGTTCCGTGTCTACATGATTATTGCAACACAAGCACACTTTCAGCATATGGTGTTTCTTCAATAAAGCCGCGGTCACAACCCGCCGTACTTGCAAGTGCGGGCTGTCTACTTGCAAAAACGTGGGCAAAAATTGGGGATCCGTACGTGGTGAGTACCTCCTCCGTACGGATTTGGGAGAAAGCAGACACGCCGTTGTACTTTTGGTGCATGAGAAATTTTCGCTGTGTTCGGGCTGCGTTCGGTCTACGATATCATCCCAGTACGGGTAACGCGCGTGCCTTCTGCAGCCTACGAGCGCACAACGCACTGACTCCGTGAGTTTTTTTTTAAATGTTTCCCCACAGTCTCTTGCTCTACGGTCGGCGCACTTAGCACGTGCGTGCAGCGCACGGGATAAGTGCGTGGTCTGTTCTGACTCGGCACTTTCCCAGTTCTACGATCTAATGAGCACGCAGAACTCACGTGGGCCATACCCAGGAAGCACGTGCTCTGCACTTACAAAAGCCGAGCCGACGGACGAGTGCCATCATTTTTCTCGACATCGGACAGAAGAACTCGCGTCTATTACACTTGCACGTACTTACAATATGCGTGTGAATAAGAACACCGTTCATGAGCAGCACGTGTAACTACAGTCTTCGTGGCAATCGCACGGAGGTCGTACGTTGTAAGCACGTACAACTGACTTACCACGTGTGCAACGTACGATGCACGCAACCGCTCACGGCCACGCACTCACACCTTGCGCAAACCGTCAGTCGCGTGCCTCGTGACTTAGTCCGCCAATGCTGTTGCCACTCCCTCCCCACGTTCTCATTAAAACGTAGCGGCCGTGGCCTCCCCAAAATAACGCACGGACTGAAAACAAGCACGTTGGATTGTAACCGGCCCTTAAGTATGTAGTATAATGGTTCCAAGCATAATTGGTTGTATATTACAGAGTCTATGGGATGTATGGCAGTGAAAAATGTAATATTTGTGCTCACTTTTCTATATTATATTGTCAAGGAAATGTGGGCCATATATCAAGTTTACAGTAAAATAGATATTTAGAGTGTATGAGTTTTAAATTGGCTACTGCTATTCCATCTTTTCTACATTTAAGCAGATATGTAAATTTGTTTTGACATCTAAAACTTTGATAAAGGAAACACTAACAAATATATTTCTTTTGAATTCAAAGTGATATCCATGTATACGTACATGGACTATGCTATTCTGAAAGGCATTATCTACTCTGTCCCCTTTGAAATATAGAAACGGAACCAAATAATTGAATTCAACTATTTTATATTGCACAAATTTCAACCTCGGAAATGAGGGCGTGTTCACATTATCAATCCTTCCTACAAATGTGCATTAATAGGTCTAATTACGAAGCTCTTCCTCATTTTTCCATGTTTTATTCGTGTTTCTATTGCTGGTATCATAGTACGATTAATCACTATGCAACTGATTTGGAAGGGTTTTACTATAAGAGTGTTATCAAGAGACATTGATTTAAGAACAGCAAATCTTTTAACTTTTGTTTTAATAAGCTGTGTCATATAGATCTTTGTATAATTATTTTAACAGCTGATTGTATGTGTACATGCTAAACTATTAAGATTGGAATTCGTAATAAACAGTTTAGACCGGATTATCTTTGTATTTTAAATCTAGATACCAACGGTTAACTATTTACAAGGAAAGTAAGAGAATAACAAAGTCAATCATAAATTCAAAGTGATTTCGATAACACGATTGGCAAAGTATCATAAACTTCAGAACCCAAGACTAGTTTATAATTTCCATATGCATTGAGAAAAAATTATCTTGAAAATAAATGTATTGATAAATAACATTAGGAAGACTGAAGCCAAAACAAAGGGCGTTAACCAAAACTTGACTATGTTAATGAATGCGAGTGGTTGTCTCCCATGATATTGCGCAATTCTATATTAAATACGTTGCTGTTCGTATTTATTCTATACTTGATATTTTACTAAAACCGATAGTCCATCGTTCGTGATAAAGAGTGATTTGGTAACCCAACAGAGACAGCAGTTTTTTTTTTACAACTTCTGTAAGTTATTTATCATGTCTGTGAAATGTACAAATGAAAAATCATGAAACATATCAATATATAATTATATATATAATTCATCAGCGTCGGAGACCCACGGCTGCCTGTATTACATCTGTCAGCCATGGGATATGTGATATAATACAGTAATCAACTACAGCCGTCTAAGTAAAAACATGTGAGTATTAATAGGAAAATTTAAATTTATTCTAACTGATGTAATTCTATGTTTTATCTTATGCTAACTGATGAAATGCTATGATTTATTTTATGCTAACTGATGAAATACTATCTTCTACCAGTGAGATAAAATCCATGTCCCACAATGCGGGTGATATAGATCTACCGGAACTTTTTTTTATTTATAAAGGGCATTATATGGGTAGTAGCACAGTTAGCATAAAATAAAAAGGAAATTTGTATGGAATAAATATTATTCGGAAGTGATTCAATTTTCATATGATTGACATAACAATTGTATCACTTCAAAATGAGATATATTCTAAATCCTCTCAAAACGAATATCCTGTGTCTATCTACTACTATTTGCAAAATTTACAATATCATCTGCATATAATATAAGGAACAGCTTAAACATATAAATATCTATACCATTTGTTCCATGTTCTATAAACATACTTTCAATATCATTCACAAACATAGAAAATAGAAATGGTGAGAGACACTCACCTTGCCTGACTCCTAATTGACAATCCAAGCTTTCACTTAATTCATTCATATTCTTACACTTGATTTAATACAATTATACATTGACCTGATAATATTTAAAATCTTTACCCTTATTCCTAGTTTAATTAACTTCATCCAAAGGTTATCCCGTGATATATAATCAATAGCTTTGCTAAAATCTATGAATGCACAGTATATTTTTTTGTTATTATTCAACATATGATTAATAATACCATGTAATACAAAAATATTGTCAGATGTTCCCATTTCTGATCTAAATCCAGCCTGTGCTTCAATATATACACCATATTTTTCTGCCCAATTACATAATCTGTTATTTAAAATTCTAGTGAATAATTTCCCAGGAGTGCTATGTAATGTTATTCCTCTGTAATTGTTCACATCATTTAGACTGCCTTTTTTGTGTAAAGGAATAATAAATCCTTCTGACCAAACTTCAGGAAAGTAGCCTAACTCAAATATATTGTTAAATAGTGATTCTAAACATGGTAAAAGTACAGTTTTTCCATGAATGAAAAATTCATTTAAATAATAATCAGGTCCACCAGATTTATTTGTGCCAAGTTGGCTTAAAGCCTTTACTAATTCATCATGGTTAATAGACATATTTAATTCTTCAAACATAACCTGAAATTCATCATTTTCACACCTGTCTATAAAATGTAAGACATCTTCATCAGGTGTAAAAAATGCACTATCTGAATTGTTAACAGCTTTAAAGTATTCCTCAAAATTGTTTAATGGTATATTTGGATTTTTAACTTTGGCTGATAATAATTTTTGAGTTTCCTGTCTATCATATTCATATCTTGCATTACGGATAAAGTTTTTATACTCAGTTCTTTTTTTAGTCATATTCACTCTATTGTTTTCATTTCTATCATTTCTATAGAGATTTAATGCAATATAAAAAGCCCTACGTTTACTATAGCATTCATCTGTGAACCATTTGTTTTCAGGTTGGGAGTAACTATCACAATTAGAGGACTCAGGCCCATCAACTTTGCATTTAAAAAGAGTTGAAACTACATCATCTACCAGGTTAGACAAATTTTGAACACAGTTATCAATATCAGAAGAATATGTAGAATGGTTAACACTATCAATTAAGGACTCGAGTTTGCTAAGTGTTGAATCTGCATTTAACCTTTCCTGAAAACTGTTCAGTTTATCTCTATTCCACTTATATTTGTGGGTGACTTTTTTCTTTGGCGGTAACACATATTGTTCTGGTATAATGACCTGCTTTTGGAATTCAAAACCAAATTCAATCAGACAATGATCAGATAAGATATTGGGATCATGTACTTTAAAGAGATTAATACTCTTAAACAAATTCTGAGAAGTAATTACATAATCCACAACACTTGAGCCTTGTTTACCAACATAAGTGTATTTGCCTATATCCTTGTCCTCCCCAAATCTACCATTAATAATGCGTAACCCTGTTTGTTTACACAAATCCAGCAATAAAATGCCGTTATTAGTTAGTCTACCTTTATCTTGAGAAACACGATTTATATGTATATCACCATAGTAATCATCTGGTAGTGGGTCGTGTATGAAAGTATCATCTTCTACAAAATCAGGTAAATCTGAAGTATGAGAATTAAGATCTCCACATAAAACTAAATTGAAACCGTTTACATACGTTGAATCTAAATTAACATTAAAGTCTAGTAGTCTTTCGTAAGTATGTTCGTCAACCATAGCTTGCCTTGTGCTGCCTTCAGGTATAATATAACATAGACAAACAAATAAGTCGTCGCATGAACCAACTAGATTGCCATTTATCTTTACACAAATAATATCATCCTGACTTTGGAAGACTAACGTTTCATTAGTGACAAATGTATTTCTGACGTAAACAATTATCCCACCAGAGGCACGTTCACTCGTGCTTAAATTCTCGGTTCTATGTAAAGGAAAACATTCGAAATTATCGACAGATAAATCAGAAAATTCAGTTGTCCAAGTTTCGGTTAACAGAACAATATCATTTTTGTTAAAAACAGATCTTAACTCAGGTGAGGTTAATTTGTTTGTCCGCTTAGTACATAAACCCTGAGCATTAAGTAAAGCACATCTCAGCGTGACCTTCTGTGTAGACTGCTAGTGACCACTGTCACTCTTATCAGCCGGCACGTGCGGCTCACTTTGCTGACCGTTGTGTACATTTGCCTGACTATTTATAGAACTGGGCAAACCCTGATTAGTGTTTATCACCTGCTTACGTTTACTTTCAGATGGTTGACGTTGTTTGCTCCTCGATGTGCTGGAGTTCCGTCCATAGGGACTTGCCGAATCCGACCTCCTTTCAGAACGGGCTGTTGCACGGACAACTTTTTGTCTACCACGCACCGGAGTGATAACACATTTTGCAGCTGTAGCATCATTTTCTTCTGACAAAGACACTGAAGGCATCTCTTGACTTGCACTGAGATCGGGGACACTACAATCTGACACATCATGTTGAGACTGTGATACACTGGACGATGCAATGGGATTCGAAGTGACACTACTACCCACCACAGGAGGCTGATGGCTAGTTGCAGCTGCTGACATACTAGACTCAAGTGTGACACCAGGGGATATCTGTTGTGTGCACTGTGAGTTGTCTGTGACCACTATGTTGTGTGTTGACTGTGTTTCTACAAGATTTGTAGCAGGTACAACAGGCGTGTTTCCAAATGTTGGAGTTGGACACATTATCATTGGACCATGAAACATAGGGTGCATCAAACCTGGATATACATTTCCTGATAACATATGATGTGTTGGGCTACCCAAGGGAATAAACTGTGGCATAGTGTAGTATGACTTGTTGGAAATTGGCTTGTATTCCCTACATTGACAGTTTGAAAATCAGACATGCATTCCATTTCAGGAGGTTGAGATGCCACTGACTTTGACTCTGTACTGACGAACACCTGGCCAAGATCAACTTCAACGCTATCAAGATCAGCTAGCCTGTTTGCATTTACATATTTCGACCACTCAGGGAGCTCATCTTTTATTAAACGGCCTTTTTTAATAGCTTAGCAGGGTATACAATTGTAATATCTATACATATCTTTAATAATTCGTAATACTTTACCCTGTAATCCAGCTCTATACATTTTCATCCATAATGCACTTCTATTAATGGTATCAAAACATTTACAGAGATCAACAAACACACAGTATAGACGTTTCCTTTCAAATAAGAAATTTTGTACAATACTTGATAAAATAAAAAGTGCATCAATAGTCGATCTTCCCTTTCTAAAACCAAATTGTGCATCGGATAAGGTAGAGTTGTCTTCACAAAATTTAGTAATTCTATTATTAATTACAGTTGTAAATAGTTTTGACAGACAACTTACTAAAATAATTCCTCTATAGTTATTAACTTGATTTACATCACCTTTTTTATTTAGGGGTATTACAATACCTTCCATCCATTTTTCTGGAAAAAAGCCAGAATTAAGAATTCCATTAAAAATATCATATAAATGCATACCGATTATATCAAGACTTTCAATAAGATATTCATTCATTATATAATCACTACCCATGGCTTTATTTTGTTTAAGAGTTTTCGTAGCTTTGATTAATTCTTCCATAGTTATATTTTCATCAAGTTCATTGCATGTTATTGGGTCACAGTCTTCAAAATTATGATTTTGACAAAAGTCTTCAGCTTCAATATTTATATTTTGAGAATTTATATTTCCAAGCTTTTCAAAAAATTCTTTAAATTCCTGAAAACTTATATTATTTGAAGACTAGCTCTGTTGTTTTTTTTTAAATATTTCCAAAACTGTTTTGGGTTTGCTTTTTTTAATTTTTCAATTTCCTTTATTTTTTGTCTTTCATATGCCATTTTCTTTTTCCTACGGAGAACTTTGTATTCCTTCTTTAGTCTGCAAAATTGTATTCTATTATCATTTGTATAAACACTATGGTAACATTTTAAAGCAGTTAAATGTTGTTTTCTTGCACGCTCACAATCTATATCAAACCATTCTTTATTTTCAAAGATAGTGTTTTCCTTTATTATAGTTGTAAAGTTATTAACAACTGAATTAATGGAATCTCTGCAACTAGTATTTAAGTCATTAATCATATTAAATTTGGGCAGGTTTCCAATAATTCTTGCACGAAATTCATCCTTTAATTCATCATTCCATGAATATCTAACTCCATTATTTACCATGTTACTGTTTTTAAAAGTATCACATTTCAAAGAAAATGCAACAAAGGCATGGTCACTATATTCATTGAAATCACTAATTGTGAAACCTGTCAACATACTCACATCACACTCTCTACATAGTAACATATCAATGACCGATGCACCATTCGTGTTTGCAAAAGTATATCCCCCAATATTATCATTATATATTCTTCCATTCATTATTCTTAAGCCAGTGGACTTACAGATGTCCAACACTTTTGTACCATAAGCATTGCATGTTTTATCAAGGGTACATCTCAATAAATATTTATCAGGCGTGTAATCTACATCATCACTTTCGGCAATAAAAGAATAATTTAATATAAAATCATACTTATCTCCAACCCTGCTGTTCCAGTCTCCTACCACATAAGTCATACCTAAACAAGAAAATTCATTTATCAACATTGGTAATATTGTAGACTGGCGAGTTTTCACACCAGATATAAAGACCACATATGTAAATATCTTGCTCTGTGTGGAAAAAAATCTTTATTTAATTTTAACCATATTATAATGTCATGATGATTCCTTATTATTTCTATACCAGGTGCTAAATGATCTCTATAATAAACAAGTATCCCCCCACTATTTCTGCGTGCTCGTCTATTCTGAAACTTTCTGTATATATTATGTTCAGTGTACCCTGAAAGATTAACATCACATTTTTTGATAACCAAGTTTCATACAAAAAAAACAATGTCATTTGAGGCAACAATGTTAAAAAAAATCTTCGGATTGTTTCTTCTCCTGTGTGAAACCATTAATGTTCCAGGACAAGACTTTCACCTCGCCCTCTTCGAATCCCTATCTTGGAACAGTTTCCCTCACCGGACGGCCATTTACATACAGTGTATCATAGACTAACCAGGCTCTATTACCTTTCTTCTGCTCTTCTTTCATTTTAGGCAATAGTCTCTTCCTTTTCTCATTCACTTCCCTAGGGAATTGTTCATAAACAAAATGCCCGGTTCCCTTCAGTGCACTTGGTTGCCTCCTCACCATCTCTCTCTCCTTGAATAAAGTAAATTTGGCCACTATATCATATACATCGATTTGTAAATTATCGCGTTCTCTTCACGCGCGTTTTGCCAAGTACAAAGTATAGGATGTATACATCCGGTACACTTATTAGATGAAGGATTACAGTGCAAAACAAAAGTGACCATTGATATTTGGATGATATCTATTGTTACTAGCTTATCAAGCAATCTTTCATGGAAATTAAAAGATGTAATTATGGGGCACCAGACGGGTCATTTTCTTTATATATATAATTAGAATGGTGCCAGACACGAATTCCACCAATCGTACCTGGTTCTAAATGATATTTAAATACATTGTACGTATATGCTAATTTTCTCACTCCAATTCCGCTTATAAAATAAACAAATATTTCATTTTTTAACAAATATATTTCGTTGTGCAGGTAATTCATGAATAATTCATGTCAACTTATCACGTACTTCCATGAATATTAATTGAGGAATGTGTTTCGGACTTATTTAAGTATTACTTAGCGTTAAGTATTGTTGGTGGAATTCGATTTCGACTATTATATAGATAAAATACCATCTGCTATTCATGATATAGAAATAAATAGGCTGATAGTAAATGTTAAATAAATAATACTAATTGTTCATTTTACGAAATATCGTCCGCAGAACGAGCATTCACAATTGTTGATTTTTTTTTTTTTTTTCATATTCAGATATGTTGCCATATTTTATCATATATATATATATATATATACAGCATTTGTAGCATAAGTTTTTTTATCAAGATTTATGTTACACAAATGTAGAGAATGCCAAATTTACGTATTACGTATGATTTTTTAAAATTTGACATTATAGGTATAGCTGAAACACATTTGCTTGGTAATAATTGCATAAGTGTACCTAATTTTACATGGTTTGGTAATAATAGAAAATCAATACATAGGAATGCAAAACACGGCTCAGGTGGGGTCGGTTTTCTTATACATAATGATCTTTTATTTGAATTTGATGTCTCAGTTGTAAATGATGTATATGATGGTATTCTTTGGTTGCAAATGCAGCATAAACAAGAAAATTATTGCATCTATCCATGTGTGTGCTACTTGCCTCCAGAAAACTCTTCACGTCATACTGATGTTATTATGTTTTTTGAGACTCTGCTAGATAATACGTATGAATATCAAAACAAAGGAATAATTTGTATTTGTGGTGATT
>CM037780.1:13351804-13401804 GCA_021229015.1 Solen grandis | reverse complement strand
TTTCTAACCTTGTGACTGGTGACGAGACATGGGTGTATTATTTCCAACCAACCAGAAAGTGCAGTAACAAAATATGGGCCACCATACTGGCAAACACACCTTCTGTAGCTAAAAGAATTTTAAGTGTAAAGAAGGTCATGTACACTGTTTTCTTCAATAGTCGTGGAGAAACAGTTCAGTTGGCAATTCCTCGTGGTAGGACAGTTACTGGCAAAGTATTTTGTGGTATTGTACTTCAAGGGCTTGAGAAAAGGTTAAAAAGAGGCGCCCAGTTGTTGGTTTATCAGGTATGACCATACTGCATGATAATGCTCCGGCTCACAAGTCATCTATAGCGACACAGTTGTTGAAGTACAACCATGCCCTCCATACTCATCCGACCTTGTCCCTTGTGACTTCTTTTTATTTCCAAAACTAAAAAAGAAATCCTTGAGGGTCGCAGATATCACAACAGAAATACTATAAGGTCAGCCATTTTCCAGTATCTCAATACTATAACCAAACAAGACTATGAAGGCGCTTTTGATAATGGATTAAAAGGTTAAAACTAAACATAAAGGTAAAGGGTGAATACTATAAACATCTCTTGTGCTTGTGTTATTTTGTGTTTTACAGACAAATTTGCAATACTTACTGCACCATCCTCGTATGGAAGAATCACGCAAAAAATCATAAAGTCTGACATTCGATTAAGAAGTAACCTATACACAGTCAATGGTTTCGAGTTGCATCCCTTTTAAATATTTAACTTTAATTTCAAGTGTCGGAAAGTGATATCTGTGACTTAAATATTTAACTAGAGCTATAGATTCGAGGTGTCATTATTACTGCAAATGAATCACGGCAATTTCTTTTACAGTATATATTAGTTCAAAACATGCATATTTCATACATGTTTTGTGTGTGTGTGTGTGTGTGTGTGTGTGTGGAGCTGGGGGCATAAAGATCCCTTTATAATCAACCAATCAACATCTTTTTATCAAAAATTCGTCATGCTTTTCTACCCCACCTACATTTCGAGCGTAAATATACATGCAATGACTACTATCAAGGGCCGTGTAAATTCAAACGTTAATAGCTCTTACCTGACAATAATCGTAGGTCTTAGTTTTGATCTTGATTCTGTTACGCCTCAATGTATTCAAATCAACTTGCCTACACTAAAGTAATATGTAGTTACTGATTTATGTTTTGTTTGTTTTACTGTTTGTGAGCAATTGCCTCGAGTATAAATAAAAAAGGCAAGGCTTGAATTTCACAGCTAAAAATTAGAAAGGTGCGTAGTCTTTCACAATTATAGTACCTACATTCTGAGGGTCCAATTCTGTACAAAAAAAATCAAAGCGCTGATAGTGCTGATAGCAATATGCTGAGAGCAATGTTGTCGCATTTCTTTTGATTATCAAAGTAACTTTAATAAACGGGGGTCAAATCGCGCAATGCCTATAACCCCGCTTTAACGTTGCGTTAACATGGTCATTACAAAAAATTAAAGGTCAGTGATGTATGGAAGACTTTGTCACGCGCTGTATTCAGTGTCGTGAGGTATATAGTAGTTTAAAAATAACCCATGATATTTATATACTATACATATTTATGCCCCTTGCACAAAGGAACCATATTGACACACTCGGGTAGGACCATCCACTTCTTATTTACAATGTAATTTCTTGGCGTAGTTGCTTGGATTCTTAACTTCCATGGTACTAAAAACCAATTGAAATTGGAGAATCATTAAGCCTTTCTATGTATTAAGACTCAGTTCTTCTTTGTTAAAACTGATGCTACTGCCGTCCCATAAAAATAAGGCTTTGTTTCCTATTATATTTGATATAGAAACAGTCGAAATTCTTCTTCTCTGAAACAAACGGTTAGTATTTAATTTTATTATGCTCACAATTTCATCGCTTAGCCCTCTATCATAGTTGCTGAAATAAGTATGATCCCTTCAAAAACGAAACTCCCATGTGTTAGGGCTTGATTCCTTATATAATATATATGGAAAAAAATCACATTTCCTCTTACCTGAAAATGATGGTTTGAATTCAGTAAAATAACCTCGTGACCCTCTACCTTGATAGCTGAAACAAATTGGTCCCTTTAAATGTTGTTCGAGGGAACAGACACGTTTTTTATGTATGTCACTTTTTAAATCGGTGAACAGCAGGTGCCCTTTATGTTGTTATTTGGACTGATGGAACTGACATGAGCGATCTAGGACTACTAATTCCTTATTATATGTGTTTATGTTAAGCAGTTTCTTTATTATCGCCGGCCCAGGGCGGCGATATTATACTATCGAGCAAGAAAGCAGTTTTTTACTCCCGCACCGCTGACGTAATATAAAAACCGGTTCCTTTTCAGTCGGTCGCAGAAAGATAAACAGATCAGATTATGCCGGGATCAAGCTCTGGGGAAAGTGCTTTGAACGCTGGGAAATCTGGACTGGTTTATAGACTACCGGAAGTACATGTTGTTAGACTGGTAGTCGCATAATACAAAGTATGTACAATAATATAAAGTCTTGTGTCAAAATCCCTCAAAATAATAAAAAAAAAAAATAACACACATAACAAAAATAAAAATAATTATGCAATATCAGACTTTTTTTTCAATGTAATATCTGGGTAAGACAAGGCGAAAAATTATCACCTGTACTTTTTTCACTCTTCCTAAATGACCTCGAAGAATATCTGACAGAAAGAAATAACCATGGAATAAATTTTAATGAATTTACAGAAAAATACTCCCTTTACTGAAAACTTCATTTCTACTCTATGCAGATGACACAATATTGATTGCAGATGATGAAATGTCCCTTCAAAAATGCATTGATGACTTTGTGAATTACTGTACACAATGGAAGTTAAATATAAACTTAGATAAAACTAAAGTAGTTGTATTTGGGGCAAGAAATATAAATAAATTCAAATTCAAAGTTTATTGGTAAATCAGCAATACATATTGACCATTTACAAATTGTGAATCAAAAGGAATATGGCAAAGACATAATACATATAATTTTATCTATATAATCATATATGTTCAAATACAATTTTATGACTAAGCAGCAATAACATCAAGGGTATTTTTTCGTATTTAGAGCTTCCTTAAGAAATTTAGCAGTTTTTATCAAGGAATTTTTTATTTAGACTATTCATAAAATAATTTAACTTGTTAATAGTTGGCCAGCTAATATTACCGAAATATTTTTTACGGATATCTAAATATGTTTGACAACACATGAAAAAATGATACTCAGTTTCAACAAGATCACTAGTACATACTTTACAAATTGTATCTCTTCTGTTTATACCATGGAATCTTCCGAATTCAATTTCAAGACTGAGTGAACTAAGTCTAAAACGTGTAAATATTTTTCTAAGATCAACGCTATTAATTTTATCTAAATTACTCTTCAAAGCAGAAGTTAATTTTAAATTTAGAATACGAACAAAGTTTTGGTAAAGTATGAATTGATGTGGTCCATTCCTGAATATACTGATCTCTAAGACATGTTTTCATTAAAGGTAAACAATTAAAATTTCTAACAAAGTCAACTCTTACATTTGTATATAAATACTTGGGAATAATCTTTATACATCAGGGTCATTCATCCAAGCAAAGAAACTCTAAACAGAACTAGCTGAAAAGGCACTACACTATCTCTATACAAGAACAAACAATCTTAATTTACCAACTGGCCTTGTATTAAAATTGTGTGTTCATACAATTGTCCCAACCTTAACATACTCAAGTGAAGTGTGGGGGTATAGAAACCTTGACATGATTGAAAATTTCCAAACAAAATTTTTGAGAAACATCCTGAAACTTAAAAAGAGGACACCATCATATATGATTCTTGCTGAACTAGGCAGATACCCACTACAAATAATAATAAAACTAAACATGATTGGATTTTGGCCAGAATTATTACTGGAAACCATGATAAATTATCATACAAAATATATCAAGTCATGCTAGAAATACCCAATTTCCAACAAAAAACCATCTTATTTGAAACAGGTAATATAAATACTTGGTATAATCAGGAACTATTAACACATATGTCACCAGTAAAACAATTTATTAGACAGACTCTTATTGACAATCAGCAATGGAATAGTTCTTTACAAAATTCCTCCAAAGGTACTAATTATTCACTATTCAAAGAATCAATCAATCTTGAACAGTACTTGTTAAATTAAGAAAACCAAAGTATTTTCAACTAGTTAAATTTAGAACAAGCAACCATTATTTACCAGTAGAAGTTGGAAGATGGATAAACACAGACTTGTCCGATTGAAAATGCATTCTCTGCTCGAAAAATGACATTGGTGATGAAATGCATTATTTACTCATCTCTCCTTTTTTAGTAACTCTTAAGAAGACTTTATATAAACAAATATTACTACATGCATCCAAATATCCTGAAATTTAAACAGCTTATGAATGAATCATCACTGAACACACTTACCAAACTCTCTAATTTTGTGAATATAATCATGTGGGCATTCAAGAGCAGCTCCAGTTGATAACAGCGCAGTGCTTGTTAATCTCATGTACACATTTCGTGTAAAACGCATGCAATGATAAAATACAGACTGCCTATCAAAATATTTTTTTTAATAAATAAGTAGCTTACTCACTCACCGAAGTTTTAATGTTGAATTCATAGCAATTAATTAAATCAGTCATATTAATTTCACCAATTTGATATTCACGTTTCAACAGACTTTATACAGTAATGATTTAACCAATCACAACTCTTTTTTCAAATAAACAATAGTTATGAATCAATCCACCTTGAAACTATAGTCTGTTTCAATATCTCTAAATACTGCACGGTTTGTCAAATGATACATATTAATTATAGTAATATATCCAATTACATTGATTTCCCAATCAATACCAATATAGTACGTAACTATGTACAGTGTAAATGAAAATTAACAAAATATTCTTTACACTGTATAAATAACATTGTCATACCTTTCCTTTGCTCTCAAATGTGTGTATAACGTTACTGTTTAAACTTTCCTTCTTTATTTTCCTACTCTCTCTCTCTATGCTTATATATTATCAAAATGTTATAATTCAGAAAAAAAAGAGGAGAGAGGGAGCGGGGGATGCTAGATTTCACTGACCTACCGCAAGCTAGCTTGAAGGCTTCCTCACACACAAATAAGGTTCCATTGTAACCAAACTGAATAGATTTATTTGTTTTTAAGTGTTTAAAGAGGGTCCGTCTACAGCTATATTTCTGTTTAATGAGCAGACCCCGGAGTATGACCCAAATTCCTTAAAGACATTTTCGACATAGGTCGAATTTTGAAAAGCCTCATAGGTAAGAGGTAGGTACTTAGTAAAATCAAGACTTTTGAAGCCAAAGTGGAATGACAAACTCGGCTAATTCAGCCTAAATGTTGCCATCCCCTGTGACAAAGGTGAAGGGAGGAGGTGGTCCTGAAAAGGGCCGTTTGGGCCAGCTGTCAGAGACAGACTGTGAGTGAGAATGGATGATGGTAGTGACTGAATGATCGGCGCGATCTCGGTATTTATACTATTCTTTACAACAGAGTCACTTTGTGGACTTGTCGTGGCCATTAACTAAAACAATGGGTAAACTAGTCCAACACGAAAATTATAGAATGAGTATGGTACGAATGAAATAATAATCTCTAAGTAATAGAACTGATTGCAAATAACTTATTTAAACAAAGGAAATCAATTTTTCAAATAAATATAACCAAACACTGTTATTTAGTCCATTTCTTTTATATAAAAATATGAAAGATGATTGTTAAAGAACAGACAATGTTATTTTGCGGGAACTTTACATAAACTAAATTCGTCGCACTAAACAGTTGAAAAGTTCTTTAAACATACTTACTGCATTTCAAATAAATAAACTATTTAAAAGGGATATTTTAAATACAAACAGGCATCCTTTACCTGGTCAACAACCTATTAAGTACCGATTGTGTTACAGCTTAAATCTAAGCATTTAGAGAATTTGAAATATGTTACACTTCACATGCCAGAAACATTGCGATGGTAAACTGTAGCATACTTCTTTAAGAGTTACTTGGCCTTATGAAATCGCCCTGTCTTTGAAAGGGAATACGTTTTCAAAGTCTTATGGGAATAAGGTTGACTTGACGCATGATTACATTAAACAAATCAATTGCTCACATCGGTATGCATAATCTTCCACGGCTGCAAGAAGTACAGAAGATATCGCCAATTTCAACCGTTGGCCTACTTTCGCTTTAATTTAGCTATTCAATTTAGCGAATCAAGTGACTTTCAGAAGAAAGAGATGTTTTGATTTGCTGTTTCTACCTCTACAACCAAAAGTATTCGCAGTTACTTAATGGTCAAAATGGCTCCTTATAGAAGTGATGAAATTAGCGAACGGATGACATTAGCGATAACTACTGAGTTCCTTGCGGCTGAGGAGAGATTATGCATTCCACTGTGAGTAGTTGTTTGTTTAGTGGTATTACTGCATCGGTTAACCTTTTCCTATCGCAAAAATGACTATTTACAGGGGTTTTTTTATTTTCGCAATGCGTTTTTTTGTTGTTGTTTTTTTTGTTTGTTTTTTTTTATATTTTGATTAATGGACCGACCTAAACAAAAAAACAACCAACGCAGACACGGACGCTGACGAGCGACAAAAAGTTCATGACAAATAGATCCGCTTTTTTCCATGCGCGCGCGCGTGTGTTAAATCTTTTTTACGAATTTGGGAGCTTGGTGGACCGCTCAATTATCCTGTTGTACTAGACCTTGCCGTGGTCGAATAGGCAAGACAAAGTCGTTTTACAACTTTCGTCGACTAAAATATTGACCATTAAAACGCGCCTTAAAAATGAAATACTCTTCTGCGTGGAAGCTGGAGAGATGTGTACCGGTAACTTATAAACAAGCAGTTGTGAAAAGCTGTATAAAAGGACATCATCTATAATTGGTTAGAAACATGATGGAATAAATGAAATGAGGTAACTTGACAAATCCTTACAATACAGGCGTAAAATCCCAAGGCCGAAAAAGGTTACTTATCCATCGGGCGTGGGTATCCGAAGATGGGGAAATTGATAATTGTAACTGATGCAAAAGTTAGAATGTGCAAAGTCCATACCCTCTTTATTGAGGGTAGGATGTTTTAAAATAATACTTTATAACTATTATTTCAATATAGTTTATCCTCGATGGAGCTTGGAGGAAATTTCATTCAACTTTTTTGTAAGTAGTTTTTCTATTCTTCGCCCATGCGCCTGTCAAATTCTTTCCATGCATTCCACTGGCATTCTAACATCATGCGTGCCAGAAGTGAGGGCCTATTGTCGTAACACCAGTTGTTCATTCTAAATTCATTAGTCTCATCCAGTTCAGCGACATGGTTTCTCATCTCATCACGAACCTCAGCTATTGCCTTGTAATAATCGTCTTTATCTGTTGGCGCATGTATATTATATACTCCGACAGCAAATGGTGTCAAAAAGGATTGAAGATAATAGTACAGTAGTCTCGACAACCTTCCATTACCATCACCAAAAGGGATGAAGCTGAATAATTGAGGAAAAGAACCATGCAAAAAACTTGATCATTTCATGGACACACTCTTCTGTAACTTTATCATCCATCTTTTGTTTAAAATAAACTGCTATATAGTTTGCATAATCCATCAATGTTGGACAATTCTTTTGAACAAATGTTGGGCTTGGGTAAACTACTTCAGTTCCTGTAATTGGACATATTGTTGAACGGCTATTGCCCGACAAATCCCCCGCATTCCTCATTAAATCTCTCATTAATATTTGATGACATTCTTTTGCAATGTCAAGGCGTAGAACTCCTTCTGAATCCTCCCTTAAAGTAGTTAAGTACTGCCATGCTGCTAGCATATTTTCGTTCTCCAAGTCACGCCTTTCAGTTTGACCTTCCTCTGTAGCAGCTTCCACTTGATGACCGACCTCTTCATCACTACTCATTTGACGGATAAAGTCATCTCTAAATATATTGATAATACCATCTGGCAGCTGAACATCTGTATACTGACTTCTTAACGATACTATGTCTCTCACCATATTCTCAACTGTAATACTTTCATTGTTCTTCCAAGGGGTACGGCTAGAAATATCAAAACTTAGAAAGTCTTTTACAAGTGTTTTTCCAGTTGCCATCGTTTTACAGGGTCAAATTTTATCTGCTCTGAAACTGAAAAAAAAAGAGAATATTATGATAATATTTTCCATAATGATTTCAGACGATATTAATACACTTACTACATTATACCTGCAACATAGTGGTTAAGTCTAAAAGCTTAACAGAATTTTTATAGGATGGCAGAATTGCCTTACATTAGGGTATTTTGATTCTTCCTAATATTTTAGTTTTGCATCTATCTATCTATCTCTATTTTCAGCCGATACATTTTTCAGTGTATTATTGGCAGTGTGCGCGTCAAAGACCCAATATTCTGTGCATGAAAGAATGACCATCATAGCTAAACTTAAGTGTAGGTCAGTTTAGCATCGGTCTGTAATATGTGCATATTAAAATGTCAGTAGAACGTTTTCATATAAACCAGGATTAACGGGTACTTCATTAATACATACCAGGATTTAAAAATAAAATGAGTATCATAGCACTCTAGTTTTAAACCAGGGATCATATATGGTATACAGGGATGAGGGGCTTGAAACGCGTGTACTTATATCGGCGTTATAAGTAATACGTTCGCCTCGCTACGTACATATGTTACCAATTTATATAGAAGAGAATCTCCGTTAATTCCCAATTGAGTCATCTACTAGTGAAAATGACAAAAAAAGAGTGAGTAACTCACTTTCAGGGGCAGATAACTAAAAAAGTAGAATGTGGACAATTCTATTTCCATAATTTGTTTCTAGTGTGATTCTCTATAATTATACAACGTTTAAGAAAATTCAATTTGTCTCTATAGTAAAAAATGTTACTGTAGAAAAGGTTCAGGTCAGGAAAAATATCAAAACAATCTCATGCACTTAAGGTTGGCTGCTTTTTGGCATAATATACGAGTCAGGAAAGATGTAATACAATCTCACGCACTTAAGGTTCGCTCTAATTTTTATAATATTTAAGGTATTAAGAGTGTAATGACGAGGTTTAAGGATTGAAAAACGTGTGCTAAACATGAACTACATACATTAACAAACTTTAATGTATATTTATTTAGACATTTTACAGTCGGTTATGAAAAAAATGTCATGCGGTTGAGAAACCTAGTAGAACGGGGAGAACGCAACAAAACGCGGCAGTACATATTAACTCCACACTGACACCGAATGTTTGGATTTCACTTCCGGTTAAATGCTGAAGCATGATAGCAGTTATGGTGAGTATAAAAATTGGCTCAATTTAGTAGATATTATTTAAGTATGGTTTTATGTAAATTATATAAGATAAGATTCAGGTTTAAGATATTTTCCTCAGAATATCTATTTTTTTATACATTTCACTAAAAATAGGCTCAAACTGTCAAAGCAAATGTCATTAGATGTCGAATAACATCAATATTTTGGAATTCTATATATGTGTTTTTTTACTACATGTACTGTCTTATTTTTGCCATCTAGCCATTTGATTAAACATTTCATAAATTATTGGAAACTTTATATACGATATAACGATGTATAAAGAAGTTAAATATGTACACTGAAAATTGTACGCGTTTGGAAATAACGTAAATAATCAAGCTGTATGGTTTAAATATTTTCTTTTTACGGTTTGGATATTTTGAAAATTCAAAGTTATATTTTTCCGTTTTCAGGGGACCAATTTACTAACAATAGACAATCTGGAAAGTCATTTCATGAAGTAGATGTCATGACGGAAGAAGTGCCACATTTGGAAGCCTCCTTTATGTGAGATATATGTGGGAAATGTACATGACAATGCCAGGACTCTCAAGACATAAGATAATGAAACACAACGCCGTGCATGCTCGTGCTTTGGAATGTAACATTTGTCAAACTAAATTTACTACCAAGGGTTATCTTGAAGGACGTGTGAATGCTCATCACAAATCAAAACCATACCATTGTAAAGTTTGTAAATGTAGATATGTATATAGGTCATCAGTCCATCGTCATACCAACATGTGTAAAGGAAAGTGGATCCGTATGTGGGGAGATGGGTTTATCGTGCAAAGGAAATTATTTTGAAAAGCTATAATTTTAGATGTGTCAGATAGTCTTTACAGATGCCATATTCATTTCACGAGTAAGTTGCCCCGCTCAACGTTACCCGACGTTGCTATAATGAGTGTAGAATTTGCATCAGTACAATTTTTATCATTTTTGCTTTCGGATTAAGTTCTAAATATATGAAAGTATCACTTTACGAGATTTCTTTCTTATTATCATATCAATGAAAAAAATATGGCAACATCCCTCGAAGGAACAATGTCGTAATGACGTAACGTCAATATGTGTTAAACAGGGGACGCCACTCTAAGCTTGCTATTACTTATATTCTCTTTATTTCATTCCCGTAGAGTGGGAAATTTTTACGCAATATCATATATATATTGCTTTATACAATCAATGCAAGGTACGCAAAAACAAGACTGTGATTCATAAAAGTTTATGTTCCATTTTATTATTTACCTACTTTTATACATATAGTAAGATATAAAATGGTATACAGTCATATTTAAAGTGTTTCATCATTCTCCTCCCGACGTTTACATGATACATTTCTTAGTTGAAGTAGTCTTTCTTGAAATATATATTTATAATATAAAATATATCTTAATCATCAAGATAGAGGCCCCGTCGAATATGCGGTAATATTTTCGATTCGTCCCAACGGTGAAATTGTCGAACAGGCAGGCACATTCGGTTTTGATACCTGTAATGACCTCCTCTTCGGCCTGCGCTTTGTCCTTTTACACATGTCAAATGCTTGAATACTGAAAACAAATATGCTGACATTTAATATTACCATAAACGAATATCTCTTTAAATACTAATCAAGTCAACTTTTGATTTCTTGGCGAGTGGGCTTCATAAGATTGTTTCTAAATTTTCCTCTTATTTCTCAATACAGATGACAAGATTTCCGGGTTCATCAGACTTAATGGTGTCTTTTTTGGCGTATTTCTCTTGGGATAACCTGAAAATTATTAGTTCTATACCTATTTTTCCTGTTTCGACATTTATTTCTATGGACCTTAATTTCACCACAGAATCTTCATGCACGTTTTATTCAGTCATTGATAACATTTTTTCTCTTCAATCACTGATTCAAAAGTATATTACGAAGCCGGGTGGGCGTTTCTATGTTTTAAAAGTAGATTTTAAAAAGGCTTTTGATTCGCTTATACATAAAAGACAGTTGAAAGTCTATATAATAAATTTAATGCGAATATTAAAATCAATGTGCTCGAATCTTCGGTCACGCGTTTGTGTAGATAGACGTGTGACACAGCCATTCATGCGTAACATAGGTACTAGACAAGGAGACAAAAGTAGCCCGATAATTTTAAGTATATACAGAAATAACCTGTATAGTCATCTGCGGGATAAATGCTCTGGTATATTTGTTACTGATGATATACCTTTATATTATATGTATATTATTTGCTGATGATATAGCAGACTGTGCAGATACGGCACAAAACTTAAAGCTTCAAATAAACTCCATTTCAGACTTTTGCAGAGAGACTGGAGGTTAATTTGAAGAAAACTGAAATTATGGTTTTCAGAAATTGGGGTCCGTTACGGCATTTCGAACAATGGATTTATAATGAACATGTGATAAATGTTACTTCTTTCTATAGATACATGGATTTATTGTTTACTCCTACATTATGTTGGACTGCTGCTAAACAAAAGCTTACATCTCAGGCAAAAAAGCTATATTTGCAATTAAAAACTATGAAAGGCCGTTTGGAAATTTTTTTGCATAACGAAACTTTTAAACTTTTTGATGCAATGATGTCTCCTATCTTAACTTTCGGATCGGAGATATGGGGTTTTGAATATTCCGATATTATTGAACAGGTCCAAACTAGATTTTGTAAAGATTTTATTGGTGTAAAACAGTATGGCTTTATGTGAATGCGGTAGGCTTACTTTGTGTATTATTTACCATACAAAATGAATTAAATACTGGTGTAATCTTTAAGAATGTGCGACACTAGGTATCCAAAAAATTATTATAAAATGTTGAAATTGCATGATGATTTGGGCAGAACAAACTGGGCTGTAAGGGTAAAATAACTTTTATTTAGATATGCATTTGGATTTGTTTGGATATCCCAAGAGGTTGGAGATGTAAATTTATTTATTTTTCTATTCAAACAAAGATTAGAGGATTGTATGCGGCAAGCATGGTATAACGATATTGAAAACTCTTCTAGGTGTGATTTTTACAAAGTATAAAAAGTTTATTAGAACTTGAAAAATATTTTTCGATTAACATTCCTTTTAAGTTAAAAAGAAGTTTAGCACGTTTCAGATGTTCAGGCCATAAATTTAATATTGAAATTGGACATGCTGGAATTGATAGAGAATACAGAACATGTAACTTTTGTTTGACCAATCTCTATACCTATATTATAGAGGATGAATTTCATGTACATGTATTTTTAAAATGCATTAAGTTTGATGACATGAGACAATATCTATTATTCAGTTGGTATAATGGCGGCACAAATTTAATTAATTTGAAAATTTTGTTAAACAGTAAAAATATTATTACAATCAAGAAACTAGCGACTTATATCACATCAGTATTAGAAAGATCAGATAATGGCACCGCTAGGAGTTACAACTGCTCATGATTTGTTGTTGTTAATTGTAGTAAAGTACTTAAGTGTATACTTCATTTATACTATAAAATTTTGCTTACCTGTCGTAAACAACCACGATGTTTTACATTTCATTATCATGGTTAAAGGTGGTTTGAAAATCGCAACTCTGTACTTTTTAATTATATCATGATGTATTGCTGTATTGTGGGCCGGTGGTCTTTATTTACAATAAAACATCTTGTATCTTGTATCTTTTCTACATGATTTATGATGTCCTGGAATGATCCTCTCCCAGAGGAACAGCAACAGCATAAGCACTAGTCCTTTTGCAGTACCTAGAAAAATATACATGTAGATTATAATCCATACTACAGTATCTGGTTAAACTAAAACGTCTCCTACTGAATACGTTCCAATGCGAAAACATCACTATTTTTGTGAAAACTCACCCATAATATAATGGCAAAAGAAATAGGTAAATACCACTTTCCCGCGTTCATTTTTTTTCTAATTTTCATTACGATATAGATCTATATTATAATGGAAATTCAATTTTGTTTCGCTTTCAGATCATAAAAAATAAACAAAAACAATAACAAAACTCTGCTGGAAAAAAAATATGATCAATACAAATTATGTAATTGTAATGCAGATGTGAACTACCTCAATATACAAACTTGCATGGAAAAATCGACTAGATCTAGATCTTATCTTTTTTGTAACAAACTTACGCAGTTGATTTGTTCTCAACAATTACAGATTATCATTAATACTCAAATTATTAAGATATAATCTGTAGTTATGTTAACCTCCCAATAGTTTGCCTCGGATGCGGGAGGAAGTGGGTTCGATCGCCGACCGCGATAGAACCAACGTCGTTAATAGTGGTACTAGTAGCTCGCTGCATGATACTCAACATAATCACAGGGTAGTTCTAGGACTGGTTGGCCCGGTGTCAGGATAATGTGACTGGGTGTGGAGTCATGCCACATGTCTACGGCGTGATACTGTATGTGCATAGTTTCCAAATGACTAAAATACCGTGTGTCGACGGGACGTTAAATCCAAACCCGATGTAAACAATAATCAACATTTGGACCAAATTATACTTTTTTCATATATAGATAAATAATACATTTTGAAGCGGTTGATAGATTATACCCGAGATATATTAACCAAAAAATGACATCGTGCATGCGTGAAATGAACACGTCGCTGGTCATTTTACCAGCATAATAGAGGTTTATTGCTAAGAAAAAGATGTTTTAATTGGGTAAAAATAAGGTCTTAATATTTCTCTAAGATTTGTTAGTTTTTTATCGAAAGAAGACTCATATAAATTTAGTTCGTTAAGTAATTAAATGACTTACCATTCAATGTACCCGCTACATTTTCGATCCGGAAGTGAAATCCAAACATTCGGAATCGGTGTGGATTGGATAGTGATAATAGGCCGTAACAAAACTTGGAGGTGGTCCAGCATTTGTGATGTCTAGTTGAAATCTCAGAATACAATGATTAATGTTGCTGTTAATGTTACTACGTGGAGATAAAGATCTGAATTTTGTTTTCAGTTTTATTACCCTTGGTTTTAATTATTATGTTTATTAAAATACGGTTGCATTAAGGAAATCGAAACTGAATTGACATGTGAAAATAATTCTAAGTTGAAAATGACATCTTCAATAAACTTTGAAAACAAGTAACAAATAAAAAGGAGATATTTGAGCTTATATTCAGCGTGCTGCAAGGCTAGGTCGCGGTTTCGAATCTAGCTGGGAAAATATTTTTTCCATGAATGGTGCATAATTGATATTTTTGTTTTCCTTGGTACATTGCAGTAATGAGGCACTGCCTTCATATGTTTGGCCTCTATTTAAAAAAAACTATACTTGTTCTAAATATCTCTTTGCATTGCCGTATCTATAATTATGCGTTTGTTGTATTAAATTTCCTTCCTTTTTTTATCTACATACGTTATATTTCCGGCAGACCGGAGCGGAAATAGTCAGTCGCACCGCACATGTATAACTGTGCATTATTTATGCAAATTAAATGATGAAATGTGTTGTTTTTTCTTATACCAAAACAATTGCAAGTATATTTACATGTATATTTGAAGGTATAAACTCGATCCTTAAAACATCCACATACATCGTGATAATCAAGTTAGATGTGTCTAACATGATAACATGACCGCATTGTAAGTTTCGTATGTCATTTTATATTATTATGTCACTTATCAATGTTAAATTCGAACATTGTTATCATCTGTATGCTGTCTTTTTTTCTTTCTTTTTTGTCTTTTTTATGTTGTTTTTTTTGTTTTGTTTTGTTTTTTTGTCTTTTTTATGTCTTATTATTTTTTTTTTGTCTTTTTTATGTTTTTTTTTTTTTTTTTTTTTTTTTTTTTTTTTTTTTTTTTTTTTTTTATTTTTAATTTTTTTTTTTTTTTTTTTTAAGACATCCTAGTACATGTATGTTTAAGTTCCGTCAATTAATTTAGTCATGTTAATTCAATGATTCTCTGCATCTACGTATATAATCATACTTATTTTCAATTTTTTTTTGGATACTTTTGATTTACGTACACATGATCATGTGATTAACTATTTATAGGTAAGTATTTGATATGACAAGAAACTGTCAAGTTTCCGTCAATGAAATATAATGTCTGTATGGCAAAAAGAAAAGCCCGCTATTTATCTGAAATGGTGTAATAATAATAATAATAATAATAATGTTTTCTTAAGTATTTATTTGTCCAGAATTATATCATTCAGATCAGATGTTAAAAAACTAAATAGCACTACTGCTAGCGTGTATAGGTAGTATAATGTGCTCTAATTGTTCAATGTGTACTCTCCGTTACCCAACCCTACATGTAACGCAAATGTAAGTTTTTCCAACCCTAACTGTAAAACTTTATATTTATTTTATTTCTCCTTATCGGTCACCTATGCTGTCGGATGACTCCTAAGACTTAATGTCGTCTACCACCTGTGTTTGGCTGGACGCCACTATAGTACTAAAATACTGTCGCAGCGACGATAAAACAAATGAAAAAAATATTTATTTTATATGATGTTTTAAACATATCCGTCGTAATCCAACCCGGTCTATCTCATCGGGTGTTTGCATTTTCAGACACATCATCTGTCTTCATTAATAATATAATTCAAAGCACTGAGAGCACTGTCAGAAGCGATATTTTAAATGTGTGAATTATAAAGTCAATCCCTTTATTCTTTTGTGGCATGCATGTAAAAAATCAGGGAAGTTAAATCTTATTAAAAAGTAGGTAAGATAGATTATTTTATTGATTGGTCTCTGTCAAATTAAACAAAAATGGATAAGGAATAGTGTTTCTTAGTATTGGTCCTCTCAATACCTTCAATACTTCATGAATTTGCTGCAGACAGAAATAATTTTAATAGAAAGGCAAGAAAATGGGACAAGATAAAGTTATTGTTCTTTGTCACTTCCCATCTTTCCCACGTGTAAAGAATGATATCCATGCCTTCAATAGTTTTTAAAATATGTTCTAGAAAAACATAATTTCACCATACAAGTAAGTAATGAAGATGAAGCAAGGTAGAGTTATTGTTCTTGGTAAGTAAAGTTTGACCATTGTTTAAAGTATTAACTCAATCCCTAAAGTTCTGTCTGAGTTGTGACATACAGATGTGACTAGAGACACTACAGTCATTTGAGACTCCAACAAGAAAATATTAAAAATGTTTCAATTGACGGCTTAAACATACTGTCCCCCTTTCATTTCTACTGTTTTGATCTTATTACCGAACCGGTACAGGACCCTAATATTAGAAAAATCAACCTCTTTATAAATAATTTATATATAGAGAGGTCAATTTTTTGACTGAATATCAGGGTCCTGTGGTCATGATTTAAAGCAAAAGGTTTACAAACGTAAAATAATGGAAGTATAAAAACCAGAATTAAAAAATTCTAAATATATAACCCAAGAATAAAAAATAAGTATCCCCCCCTCCAAAAAAAAAGGTCTCAGCTGGACTAGAACACTGAACGACGCTCTTTCCAACTGAGCTAATTCCGCAGCTGAAAATTTGTGGTGCAAATAGGGTTAATTATAGGTAGTTTAATGACTGAAACTGCGGATGAACACTGAATTCTTTTACAGTTTTATTTGCACAGAAATTGTGATTATACACAATCCTTTAAAAATCCTGCAATATATCTAACTTTGATCAAAATTGCAATGTTGACTTCTACAACCAGCGGCACTATTTTTCAACGCGAATGTATGGATAAGCGGTGGTAATGTGATTGTAAGTAGAAAGTCCACTGTCTAACTTTAGAAGCTTTTGCTTCTAAATAGTGGTCCGGGTCATTAAGACAATACCATATTCATTCACTTTTTTACTTTATAGTGTTCTTTGATATTGATACAAAAACATTGTACGTTAAAACATTGGCTTAACCTTTTTTCCTCGCGTTTTGTATCGGCCACAATTTCTTTTATGAAGGTAAGTTTGCCTGTTCGTTTGTTGTTGATGTTATTGTTTTGGTGGGGGACGATTGTTGTTGTTTGATGACCCTATTGTCCAAGTCTCAGAATCGCTGCTCAGCGCTTAAACAAGACACAAAATATACAATTGATTTGGAGAGACGTGAGTTATTTTAGGCGCCGACATCTAAACTAAATTTCCGTATTATAAGGGAGGTAACCGCTACGTAGATGTTTCCAAGCTCCACACAGTGATCTCCCTTGCAAGCAAAAGAATTCAACTGTATGGTAGTTACCTCCCCTTACAGTTGCTACCACATGTAAAACTTCAAATAGTCTGGTTCCCGACTTACTATACTTCTTCAGTAATAAGGGGAAGGTACTCCAGACTAAACTTCAAATAGTCTGGTTCCCGGCATACTATCCTACGTAATAGTACTATAACATAGTGACAGGGGCAGGTAATCCAGGCTAAACTTCAAACTCCACACAGTGATCTCCCTTGCACGCTCACTTAGCAAAAATAATCACTGCCGTTACAAATGTCACGTCATGATGGTAGACTTACAAAATGGCGAAGGTTTATTATTTATAGATCTTCATGCACAGAATTCGTTATTTTTAAACAGATTATTTTTTACCTTTATGCGATAACTGATATTTATTTAAGAAAATGCACTTAGGAAAATGCCACTCCCTGTAAAATAAAAGACTTTGAAAAAATAAAGAATAACATGATTTAAAAAAAATATTTGTTATATTTTTTTATTTATTTCATCATAATCAATATTATATGAATGAGAGAAAACTAAGCTGATACATAGAAACAGTTTTTTTTTTAACAATTAAAAAAATATATATATCAGAAATCCTGATAAATGCCTACTCGTGGTGGCAGAGATTACTATAAAATGTTTTTGTTGTGACAGCAGACAGAGACGCCATTTTGTTAGTTTACTATCATCACGTGACTTTTGTGACGGCAGTGATTTTTTGCTTGCAAGGGAGATCACTGTGTGGAGTTTGGAGATTGATATGTTTCAAACTCCAACGCAGTGGCTTGGTCCCGCATGGCTTCGTATCAATTGATGCGAAGGCAAGCGGAGCCAAGCCACTGCATTGAAGTTATCAACCAACCCCAGGAAATAGAGTAAAATTAATATCATTTGAAATGAAATACCCAGTGCGTTTCACTGATTTTATTAGGTGCTTTAAAGATACATGTACTAAAATATCAATAAATTCAAGTAACTTTTTTTTTTCTTTTAAATAAATAATATTCATAATAATGTAATAAGCATTTTTATTGTAAAAAATTGACAAATTTCAGGCAAAGAATCTCACTTTTTAGTGACATATATTTCATATTCACTCAACCTCAATGTGTTTTTTATTGGCTGAACAACACTAAGTTATTCAGGTGCCCGCATCAAGAGCGGGAGATCGTGGATTCGATCCCAGACCACAAAATACCTGAGTCTATAAAAATGGTATACTGATTGGCGCTCATGATATACTCCTATACAGAGTAGTTTCAGGACTGACTGGCCCGGTGTCAGGATAACGTGACTGGGTGTGGTATCGAGCCACTTATCTATGGTGTGATACTGCAGTGTGGCCTCAAGTAGACATAGTCTCCAAAAGACTGAAGTACTGTAAGGTGACATTGAATCCAACATAATACAGGTGTTCTATTGAAATAAATCGCTGATGAATTTATTTGAATCTGATTGGCCATAAATTTAGGGTGACTTCTAAATTCATGTACGTTTTAAGTCATGTAAAAAAGTATCACAGTATCTAGATCTCATTGAGGAGAAGTGCATAACTGAAGAACCATACTTGATAGATGGTCCCCCGTTGTCGACATGTAAAACACGAGCGTTGGCGCCGCTCTGTCGAGCTATAGATGATTATCTGATAAAAGTACCCAAATATTTTATTTCTTGGAAAATATGGTTAATTATTAAGGTGTTACCGTATGAAATAAGTCATATACATGTACTTTAATATTTCGTGTTAAATATATGGAATCATTTATCAAAGAAAACAAGAATGATGAAATTTATTAAGCGTTACTAGACACTAAGCATTGTTGGTGGAATTCAAGCAAGGCTTATTTTGGTCCCGATAATCCCCGATCCTGTTTTTTATTGTTTTTTTTTTGTTTTTTTGGTCGATCGGTCGGGGGGGTAGTCGGAAACCTGCGAGCACTGTCAATGACGACCCTGCACCTGCGGGGGTAAGATCTGGCGCATTCGCTTCAGTCGGGTCTGGACTACTGTTTTTTGTGGGGGGTTTTAAATGTAGATATAGTCTTGCCACACTGCAGTATCACGTTGTAGACATGTAGCATGATACCACACCCAGTCACATTATCCTGATACCGGGCCAACCGGTCCCAGAACTACCATTATATACTGAGCGCCAAGCAAGGGAGCCACACTAGGGCCATCATTTACGACTTTGGTATGTCGCGACCGAGGATCGAACCCACAATCTCCCGCTCCCGATGCGGACGCTCTACTACTCGTATCCAGCCAATAGTTTTAATGTTAGGTATCATTTTTGTCTTAAGGTAAAGCTCCTGTAATGCTTCTACTACATTTCGCACCTCATGGCCTTTCACGAAGATAAGGATTCCTAATGTTTCATTGGGGTACCTTGGTTATTTTGGTAGAGGTTAAGTGGTCCAAGACATAGCGGAACCATTACAGGGACTTTACCTTAAGATCATATAGGTAATTTCAAAAGTTATTATGTATTCCGTATTTATATAATGTCTCTAAATATTTAGGTTTTGAATGTGAACCTGGGAACTGGTGAAGAAAGTTTATCATTCTAGAGTAAATGTCTGGTGAATTCGCTTTTCCGGTTCTGTAGCAGATTTATTCTCTTGTACCCCAATTCACATTTCAAACCTCAATTTATCGTGATAGAGTCCCCTCGGGAGACCGTGGTTTCGATCCCGCATACCAAAGTTATAAAAATTGGTACTGGTATAGCTCCCTTGCTTGGCGCTCAACACTGTTTGTTCCGGTATTATGGTAATGACTGGGTGTGGTATCATGCCACATGTCTACGGCTTGATGCTGCAGTGTGGCAGCTTTATATATGTGTCTTTGAATATAGTCTCCAAAAGACTGAATATTGTCGGCGGGACGTTATACCAAATAAACAAACAATGTCTGGTGGGTCCCTTCATCGTTTAGTTTAAATAACTGCATGTATCCATTGTGATAAAGCAGCTGTTAACTTTCCTTGAGCAAATTGGCCTTTCACAACATCAAAGAATGGCGTGTGATAACTAAGCTATATTTCTTAAAGGTTTCACCCCTCTCGTCTTGCCTATGTGTTTGGATTATAACACCTAATGAACGGGTTTATATTTACTTCAGAGTTGACGTTCAGATATGAGTTATCAACATCAAACAAATTAGTCCCGAGTTTGAAAGCAGTTTTGTTTTATACATGCTGTCATTTTTAAAACCAAGGAACGATTAACTCTTATCCAAATTCATACACAATAAATTATTCGAAAAAATGAAATTATCAAATATCCTCTTGATGAAACAATTGATGTTATTACATTTCTATCAAGTATTTAAATTTAATTTTGGAATTATTAAGGATCAGATGATAATACGTCGAGGACATTATTGTATCGAAGGAACTACTTTATGACGAAGACGTTGCCCGGGGCGTTATTAGGTCGCGACGTCGTCTGCATTGAAAGTTGATTTTCCCATTGACTGTATGCTTCGATTGTTCCTTGATAAGTCAAATCCTTGTCTGAAAACTTAAACCATTCAATTGAACATATATTGTTAATCCTTTTCGACAAGAGAAACCAATATTTCATTGAATCAGTTGTGAATAAATCCGACCCAGGCATACACTGTACATTACAAGTGGGACTAGAAGTGAATATTGAAATATGTAGAGATTAGATTTACAAATTCATAATTGATTTCGATTCTGCACAATTTGGATTTTAAATATTAAAGATAAAAATGGCTCGTGGACGCCGGCATGTTCCGCCGGCAACAGAAGTCGGCATTTGGGTGAGTTAATTTATTTATTTATTTATTTATTTATTTACTTATTTATTTATTTATTTATTTATTTATTTATTTATTTATGTTGCTTCTAGATAAATATCTTATGTTTAAATACATACATACTAAATGTTTTTTTCTAATCAAATAAGATACATATTTTCGTGCGTCTATAGACTTTTTGTATAACTGGTAACCGATTTCTTATAGTAATAATAAAAAAGTGATATTTTGCCGATAAATCCTAACTCGACGATTGCATGAGAATTTATCAATATGTATCATCGTACGACAAAACAAACAAGATCTATAGATCTAATATTATATTTCAAATAACTCGTTCACCGATAAACGCTCTTTGTCTTAAGGAGTATACAATGCAGAAATCTAGTGGATCACATTTTCTTGTCATTTCCTTTCGTAGATCTCGCGATAAAAGGCCGATTACCCGTGTTATGATATATACAAACTTCTACTACGTCAAGACTGAAGTGTTAGATAAGGATTCATTTTATAGTTCAGTTTGTTATGTGCGGTCATATTTTTTTATATAAAAATATAATGATGACAATAAACTATTTCATTTTTTAGAATCGACGACACGCATAAATTCTTCTTCCAGCAAAAATTAATAATAATAATAATAATGGAAAAAAAATACTATGGAATGTTAATGTTTAATCCACAAGAATAACGTTATCACGGACTGTACTGTTTCGCGTGTTTCAACAAAAATCTCACAGAGAGAGAGGGAGAGAGATTTACCCCAGAGCACCACATTTACCGATTTCCATTTACACCGTGTAACCTTTTACCCCTTAAAGACACATTTTGACATATTGGCTAAACCCTGAACAGACAGCTTCTTCCAGGGGCTGTAACATCAGGATCTCCTCTGTTTGCTTATACAATATTGTACCTCAGATTCTACTTAGTCTGCACAGCAAAGAGAAATCCATAGTTTATATATCATTTAGAGTTCGATTGTTCTCGATCTGTTCACAAAATTCTTGGGTCAAATGTTTGATTAAAGGATAAAAAATGGCATACAGGAAATAAGCAAGGATTTTTTTTTCAGAACAGAGCATTTATTTAACTTGTACATACTTACATCGTTCATAATACTTCTCATATTATACATGAATTTTATGAAGTCACGTGAAGAAAAGGGTTTGACATACACTATTGATATACAGTTGCACCTGTATAAGCGGTCACCTGTATAAGCGGTTGCACCTGTATAAGCGGTCATCTGTATTAAGCGGCCATTCTGCATTTAGCCTTCAATTTTAATATTACCAAATTATAGTATTTTATGAATAATTCAGCCTCCATTTAGCGGTCACCTCTGTTAAGCGGTAACTGTCATTTTTTCCTTGACTGGCCGCTTAAGACAGGTTTGACTTAAATCTTTTTGACATGTTGATTGTATTTTAGTACATATTTCTACCAAAACATGTTTTACTTTATATGGTGTGCGTTTTTAAATCCATTATACTGTGATGTGAAAAATGTGTTAAGTCGTGTAGGAGATTAAGTTTTTTTAGGGCTTTTCATCGTAGAACAATCCAAATTGTTTGGAAAGTACAAAAACGGCCTTATATTTACTTCAATACATTAAGGAATATATAAAGTACATGCCATCGTGTATAATGAACGTATCTATTTCCGCACTGTTGGAATGATACTTTTGTACAATACCTTCAAAAACCAAAGTTACAAGTAAAGGAGGCCACCGTATTGTAACAGCATACACATCAGGATGCTTGCATTGTGACCCTACCTTTCCCATACAACTTGCTGATATTAAGAAGAAACTCTCCTTCCTCAATATACACAGACCTGTAGTAGCGGCCTTAACCTGACTTAAGCGACCAACTTCCGAATAATGATTTTATTGCGAATTTGACCTCCATAAAGCATCCGCCTGGATTAAGCGGCCTATATATCTTATCCTGTTTACCGACCACTTCAGGCAGGTTTATCTGCAGTTTATTTTCTTTCTTTCCTGGGTTTGGGTTTTTTGGTTTATTTTCCGTACTTTATTTTTTATTGTTTGCGTTGTTGCATTTGCAGTTCCATCTTGCACAGATTTTCTTCATTCGATCTCTTATAAGAAATAACTACCCACTTTTAAGTAGAATCTAATTACGCTTGTCGGGATCAGCTTGGGATTTATTAATATAGCGGTCATAAAGTCACGATGTAATTTTGGAATCAAGCCAGATTAAATTTCTCGGGTTGATAGATTTTATTACCACAATTATGTGTCTTTTTGTTAGCTTTGTGTATTTGTGTCGTGGGATGAAGGTATTCATATTTTCGCCGCTGGGCGTTTGTATCAGATAGCTTTGGTTTTATAATTACATGTATCCTGGGTATATATATTGTGTTAAAGTATTAAATGAACTGTATACCTCAGGTTAACATGATTACATATCATTGGCGCATTTTAACAAGATGAAGGCAAAAGACTCGTCTGTGAATATGTCTGTAGTCGTTGTAGAAGTTTATGACGTCGACGTCATTTCTGTTGTATTTGACGTCGTTAAAGTGTCCCTTTAAAATCATTATCATTTTTTTTTTATTATTTTTTTTTATTTTATTTTTTTTATTTATTTATTTATTTATTTTTATTTTTTTTATTTTTTTTTTGAGATGGGGGTAAGTGCAAACTCAAGAAGTTTTACACATTTCATGCATCTAATGAATAAAGATTTTAAAAAAGCTCGCATTTCATAGCACCTATACATATATCTGTTCATTAAAACACAAACACTGTATATGTATACTTCTGAGCCTGAGTCTACGATATTAATGCATTGGTCAATTAAAATCTTTACCTAAAACATTTTCATAACCCGTTTCAAGTAAATAATAAGAACGTTTCTCTAGCTCCTTTCCATATAATTGTTTTTGCATGCATATGTATAGATCAATTATTTTGTAGGTCAACCATTCAATAAACCCGTTATATAATTTCACTATACATATATATATATATTGATCATGTTTTACAAGCAGCCAGTTGTGCTAGGTTGTACACAAACTGTTATTTTTCCTTTAATATACCTGGAATGTATATTGCAGTGTGTCGTAAGAGCTCGATTGTAACGTTAACAATGCTGCATGCCGTAACATCGATAATCTATTGACTATAAAGTAGCTGGATCGAATTCCAATACTTGGCGCTAAGTAATATTTAAATACTTTTAATTGAGTAATTCATTTATCCGGTTTCTCTAACAAAATACCAAAAAATTTAATTCCTAAGCAAATAGTGTTCGATATTAAGGTAATATTCCATGTCAGCTTAGACATGAACCTGAATTTTTCATAAAACAGGATTGGTGGAATGTGTTTTACCTAGTTTAAGAATTTAGGTACATGTATTCTTAAGCGCTAAGTATAGTCGGTGGAATTCGACTGAATTCGAATTCAGTGTTACCTCTTTACAATCGAAGGCTATATACTTCGGGTAAGTCCGTCTCAGGACGATAGTGTGGCATAGACTTCAACGCCGAGATTTTCCGATTCATCTCGAATTATCTCCCCTTCTTGTTCGTGTTTCAGTTCCAGCATAGAGGGTCTCAGTCCGCAGGTAGTCTCCAGAGAAAGGATGCGACCAGCACAGGTCTGATGCTGTCCTCTCCCTACAGATCGACATCGGCTGTATATCCCCAACCGCCGCCACCACCCTTTTCCGACAAGTCCGAGGTATGATTCTTGATGTTTATGTTTGTTTTCAAATCCACGGAGACATTTCCTTTAAATGTTTATCCATCTGACAAAAGTAGGTTGTTTATATACAGTGGCGTAGGAAGCAGGGAGTCATATTAAAATTTTAACAGATACTTTCAAATAATACCACTTGAAAAAATATATTACAAAGATTTTTTTGTGAAAAAAAGCGAAACCATGCAAGTACCATACTAATCTGCTGTTCTACTGTTCATTTACATTGCAAGGGGCTACTCAAAGTGAAGTCTTAAAAATTTTGCTATTCAAATGACAAATCTGACCAATTCTTAAACGCGAATCTAGAAAGTCGTGGGTTCGAGCCACGCGGTACTTGTATACCATAGACCATTTCACCAGGGATTCGGCAGTATTCGGTATAATTCACTGATTTAATTGACCAATCAGTGACCGGTGTAAAATCCCATCTGTATGTTGGTATAACAGCATAAACTGATTACCCACTGATGACACCAGCGTTCAGGGAGTGCTCGTTGGGTTACATAGATTCGGAGTGAAGTAAGGAACCGTCGTTGTGAATAATTCACATGACATAGACACAGTAGTCAGGGAATAAATCAACGTGTCATAGAAATACACGTTATCTATTGTGTAATGTGTAAACAATATGTCCTTATCATGCCGCGTTACAACAGGGTAGTTTTTAAGCTGATTATAAAATCGATACAAATTGTCGAGTATCGATATCTCCACCCCTTGTCCTGACCGACTTATCGCAATTAGATTTAAAACCTCTCACTTAAAGAGATAAATTTCAAGGTAAACCCTACATTAATGTCTTATATTGTCAAACACGCTTTTGTTATTAATCTAACATTTTTATTTGAGGCAAGGGAAGATAACTAAAGTTGTTATTGACGCTAGTTTATTAAAATTAAATAAACATAATTAGCGGCAATGCATATGATGGTGACATTTAATGATAGAAATGGCGAGAAAAAATAAAGTAATTAAATGTTTCGAGCGTTTTTGTTCAGATCATTAATTGAAGCTTTGGACTCGAACCTCGCTGGGACAACATATCAGGCAAACCCTGGAGACAGCTTTTAGTATCAGTTCCCGGTCGTGAAAAAAATATAAACATGAATATCCTTTAAAATCACGAATGTCCGCATGATCCTCGAGTTTATCAAAAGAGTGTAATCGGGCCGCTAAGTCAGCAATCGTATCTACTCGGAAATCCCCGGTTCAACCCAGTAGATATACCGGAGAAATTGGCGAGATGTTGAAAAAGCAAAAGTCATTTAAGATCTGAATACTAGTTAATAGTTTAATCATGTCTAGTAATGAACAGGGTAACTGTAACTATTGAAAAAGGATTTAATGGTCGTATAAATCTACAAGCCATGTATACAAACATCCAGCAGTTTAGTCGTATATCAGTAAGTATGGGATTCACAAAGCCGATACTTGATACTGAAGTGTTAAACGTCTTGATACAGGCCTCCTTACAAAAGACACCGTTTACATTTACAAATATATTGTGTACAAGCGGTTGTAAGGAGCAGCAGACGGGTGCTGTTGGCAGTCAACAAGGCTTACTGTGGCGGTTTATCTGCTTTAAAAGGACAACAAACTGAAAACCTATTTTATGTGTATTGAAGGGGTTGTAAGTTTTAACTCGCCTGATAATGGGGTGAACATGGGGGCCTAGCTTTTCTGCAAAACAGGCCGCTTGATAAGTTATTATATAATTTCGAATTTCCGGATACTGACAGTGAGAAATGAAATGCTCGGACCTTCGCGAGATTCGGAAAACCGATATTATCTTTATTTACTCCACTTTTGTAACTTTGGTGTTAACAATAAGGTTAGGAACTTGGAATACGCCAATCGGGAAACCTCGGGTAATTCCGTCATCCATCATCTATAACAGAGGGGTTCTGACTAAAAATATACATATTACTTGGAAAATCGCCCCACCGCTTAATCACAATTTTACATTACATTACTTTTAAGAGTTCAAGATTTTTTTTTTAAAGTCTTTATTTTACTAACGTTGGTAATTTATCCAAACCATTCAACTATTTCTGGATGAGGCAGTCCTGGGGACGAACAGCTTTGAAATTACATACATGTATATCAAAAAGTCAAGTTGTTAACATTTTCTTATTTTTTAAACAATATGCGATCGTATGGTATGATACATTTTATTTCATTTTAATGGACAATACCTGATGACCGTTATTTAGAAATGCTAAACTGGTAGTGGGTTTTAGCCCCGGGGATGAGTCATGATCGTCCAATGCGCATAGTACTTGTCCAACACAGGCTCTATCGTGACAGATTGATAAGAGTATTATTTAGGAACTTGTTTCTCAATCAAAGTTAAATCATTCAACTTAAAAAAAAATCACCACCACCCCACACCTCTCCTACTTGCTACTCAAGTGAAGAACCTGCGCTGTGACTGATTTGAACTTTGGACCTTCTTGTAATATACGGTATCTTTACCAAAACCGTTTGTTCGATCCCCGGTCGCGACATACCAGCTTCGTTTGAAAAAGTTCAGGTTTATTTCTATTGCTTTGCGCTCAGCATATATGGTCGGGTAGTTCCGGAACTGGTTGGCCCGGATGTTGCATCATGCCACCTGTCCATGGTGAGGCAGCTCTGTGTCTGTCTCATATATAGACAACGTCCCTTTATGACTGAAATACTGTTAGTGGAACGTTGAACCTATACTAACAGACGAACAAACCCTTAACTAAAGACGCCATCTCAGCTAGATCTATAAACAATACACTCGGGTGTATATTAGATTGTTTTGTACAGTTTTTGGTATACCCTTGTGTGCCCCCTGATATTACTGCAGATAACGGTTGGGATTAGTGTCCCGAGACAGTTTAAGTGCCATCTTAAGATAACATGTCAGTAGACGGGATACCTGTTATACCTTAAATATCTCCTCTCTGGTTCCACAATATGCGCGACACCAGTCTATATTAAGACACTGATTGTATCATCTGAGTTCTGTGGTAGCTAGGGGACTTTTCCACGGTGTGAAATATACATATACGATGTTAAATAAACTTTGATTAATTGGTTAATATTATTCAAGGAATCATAGACGGTTTTGATGAAAGTGTGTAATTGTGAAAATTTCAGGAAATTATTTTGAGCGCGGGTAAATCACTTGGATTAATTGTTTCAGCCTAGATTAATGAAATAACTCATACACTGTGGCAAGTGATGTTCCATGTTACCATGGCAATCAACGCTTAAAAGTTAATGTGAAATAAATATAGGCTTAAAAGTAATAATCTAGTCATATAGCAACTGAATGGAATAAATAATTGAGATTTTTTCATTATATGGAACGGACATACGTTTGGGATATTTGTTGACTTTTCGTCTGTCTGCTTGTCGTCTGATGTTAGTTTAGCACGTGCGGATAGGATAATATGGCGTACTTCTGGAACGACCGGCCCTTCTCTGGAAAACACCCGGTACATATAATGGTTTGGGTTGCACACATACAGCATAGCCTTTACCAGGCATACATACATAATGATTTATACTTATTGTCACACTCAGACAGCCAGAGGCATACATAATGTACATGGTGAAGTTTATGTATACATGTACCTAATATTAATCAGGATAGTGGACATTTTTTTTCTTCATATTTTGATATGGTTGTGGGTTAGAATTTCGACAGGCTCACTCGAACAGCCTTCCAGCTAGCTTTGCAGAGGGTCGGTGGTTCTACCCCGTGTACATATACTTCCACTACCTCTAATAAGCTGGCTGTCGCTGTGTGAATGAAATACAGTCCCAGCAACGATCACGTACTGTACGATATGTTATGATTTCGTAGGTCCTAATTCATTTACGTTTCAATGGAAAACAGTGATTAATTTACCAGCTACGACAGTTAAATCGATCATTTCATTAAAATCTTTTATCCTTGTCCAGTGCCGCTCTTCAGTGGCTATGGTTTATTGTTTTTGATTATTCAGGTCTTTGATAGATGATCAATATAATTTATGAAAGTGCCTTTGATTCTAATTATTGTTAATTGATTTTGAAATAATACTCATTTTACACGTAGATTAGCATGATAAAGAAGAGTCTATCTATCTATCTATCTATCTATCTATCTATCTATCTATCTTTTTTTTTTTACTTAACTTATTTATTTCCATCAATCTATCTACCTGTCCGTCCGTCTATCTATCCACCCACCCATCCTTCTATCTATCTGTAAAACACAGCTTGTATACTTACATACCAAATTACCTAAATATTACATGTATATAATTAACTTCGCTTTACAAGTCAATTGAAACGAAGCATCTTCTGTCTCACTTAAGGCATGAATTAGATATGTTTTTAAAGTATCAGAGGCTGTCCCAGACCTCGAACCAGATGCCTTCCAGTTCAGTGTGTAATCTTCTACTCAAAAGCTTTCAGCAGCTAACTGTATACTGACATTTATAATTAACGTGTACTGTTCATTTCACAGAGAAACTACCGCACGACCAACCGGTTCTCGGAACACGACAACAGAAACGCCTTCCAGGACCACGGGGTGTACTTTGGAGACGTAAGTATGACATCATATGACGTGTATTTAAAGCTGCATATAACATTGAATCACTTTCATATGTTATCTTTTTTTCTTGTAAATATATTGTAGTAGAATGGTTAAACTGCACATAATTAGCTTTCTAATTTCGGATCAAATAAAGTTTACATACATTTTTATCCTTTTATATCACGAATGTCGTCATTTATCATTATATTGGTGACATTTTTCATTTGCTTTAACTGATTTGATAAACATGCCAGTGTACACTAACTTCGGTCATTATATCACTTCATTAAAAATAAACATATCACAAATAGATAACTTTGAACCAGGATTTGAAGTTCGATATATATTTTGGTAAAGATCGGCAAAAGCAATTTTAAAGTCAGTTTTTACATTATGTTATTTCTTTTATTTCCTTTACACTAAACTAACTGGTTTTTAATATGTATAATCTAGCTAAATCGCTGGTAAATATGTTCCGAAGATATATCTTAATATCACTGGCAACATTAAACTATGGAAATGAAATACTACGGGAGCTCGACGCCAACTATTTTTCTGGCATCGAGTTCTGCATATCGGCCAGCGCGAAATAACAATGATACCATTTTCTGTAAGCTAGATCTACTCAGACGCATGCGTACGCCCCGAGTGGATGTATAGATCGGTGAGACGAGTTCACATGACCATTATGTTGTTTGTGTGTTTGTGAAGGGTCAGGGATGTGTGACTGCGCTTCCGGTTTGGTTTCGAGCAACAGTGACGTCATAAAAGACGTCATTTACGGTTGCTATGCGATGGTTGGTGTGTCAGTGAGGCATCATGGGTATTTAATCGCAATGGTTGTTGCCATACATGACAATTTGAAAAGTCTGGAAAGGGAAAGCATTTAAGACAATGAGCTACGTTTTTATTGTCAAATCACTGACAAGAGCAACTACACGCCCAGTGTGTGTGTGTGTGTGTGTGTTTGAGAAAGAAGAGGTCTGTGTGTGATACTGGGGTTCCTTAATCCTTAAATATGATCATCTGTCTTAGGTCACGTGGATGAGCCGCAAAATTTATCTGGGCATGCTTGGGAACCCAGCCTTACAAGTATTAAAATAATGCTTTAGAACTTTGAATGTTAGATTCACCGGAAGTGGAAGAAAGATCGACGGTCTAGATCTATATTTCTTGAAAGATTGTGCGTGTGTTCGATTAGCATTGTGGGACTTTGGTCCCCATTCTTAGACCTTAGTTAAACAGTTTAGAACTAAAACTCAGCAGCGATCAATTCTCTAATAATACTTAAAATGTTGTTGTCCCAAGCATGTCAGATTGTCCAATTTTGACAGAACGAACAGCATGATTTGCTTTGCTATTGGTCGTTGCAGAATGCATTTTGAAACAAGCTTTGCTTCACTTTTTCTTCCTGTTATTTGTTCTCACTGTGGGGCACTTAGACATTCATCGATTACCGTTTTAACTGTTGACGGAGACCAAAATGCAGATTTAGATAGCGTGTCTGCTTGCTCAAGGATTATTATTCCCAGCAGACGACATGCCTTATCTTTGTCTTAGAAGCCGTGTAACAATATATATTGGCTAGGTCAGTCATAATATCTCAGCATTGAAGGTTGTTCAACACTAAAATAAGACATTTAGGTCGTCTGACCATTCGGAACTATTCGGTTTTCTCCGAGACTCTCCGGAATAGATAAAATAGTGTGCAAATACGTTTTAGTTAGCTTGGTTAAACTTATTTGATTTGAGAAACAATTACAGCCTCTACTAATCTATCTCGACGGTTCCTTGATTGGACCAATACTTTGCTCTTGGGAAGGTTATAAAAAATCATTGTCCCAAACTGGGAACGAACCCACAACCTTCGGATCCACCATCGTGTTCGTTTCCTGGACCATGGCGCACAAATGCGTTTCATAGAAATAATTCTTTTATCATGATTCTTTGAGGAATAAATACTATCAGGATATTTTTCATTGTTTCTCTAAGTTGTAATGTGCATGTACAAGTAGCATTATATTCTGTATGAAGGCAAAATCCCTGTAATGGTTCCGCTACGTCTTGGACCACTTAACCTCCACCAAGATAACCAAGGTACCCTAATGAAACATTAGGAAACCTTGAATATCTACGTGAAGGGTTTTGAGGTCCGAAATGTAGAGGAACCATTACAGGAACTTCACCTCAAATTCGTTGTCGTTGTATATATTTATATTTAAAGTCCATAGAGTCCATAGTTCATACCTTAAGACAAGAATTCGGTAACGCTTGTATTTATTATTCCTAAGGAATACTTATTGCCAATATTTTTATTTCGCATTAACAGTTTCAATTGATTCATGAAAGTTTAAGAAATAGTCTCATGTCATCCCGCAAACAGGTTGGATTAGGTTTAATAAGTGTGGATAAGACATGGCCTTTTAAAATGTAGTCTGTATAGTTAATAATCGACATTTTGTAGATCTGACCAGATGTTTGCTGCGGCTACCATTGTGGACAAACGTGACAAACTCAACAGATTGTTCAATTCAACTGTGGGTTCACTTGAATTTTTTTGACCATATATAATGGTCTAGTACGCATAGTGGCGTAAATAAGAATCAAGTGTCAACATAAGCCCCATACGTATTAATGATCACTATGCACGCATTGAAACGCTATGCTTGAATCATCATAACATTCACAATACAGGCCCGTATGAAGCATTTTAAGATGGGGGGAGGGGCTTTTATTCTAAAGTTCAAAGTTCAAGCTTACACAATGCTTATTATATGAGTATTTATTCTTTTAGAATTCAGCGGAGCTGCCCTGCACATATCGCAAACTTAAAATAAATAAAATCAACTTTGAGAAGCTGATAATCTCACATTCCTTTTTTCCCCAAGTCTGCTTCTCCGTCTTTGAAGTAATTCATCCATCATTAAATTATAATCATGGTCCTTCAAATGCTTAAAAAGACTCCAGTGCAGATGCAAGCATCCATTGACTTGGAGTTAAAGGCTTTTTTTGCTCAAAGTCTATAAAGGCTTTCATTTACTATAAAATTTCATTTCAACTCACACTAGATTGACCATGATCACAATTTAATGATGGATGGGTTACCTTAAAATCTACAAGACTAAATTTTCTTTACATTTATATCAGGCCACGTCCTTCAAGACACCACGCCGTCTGTTGCCAAACCAGTAACCGTTCTTTTCAATTTGCTAAATTAGTTACTAAAAGCGGGGTTTATATTTTATTTATATATTGACATTTAAACTTACCAGACATAAAGACTGCATAATCAAGTTTTATAAGATCGATTCGCGAGCAACGGTCGACTTCTGTGCAAATAAAACGGTGTATTGATATTTTAAGGAACAGTTTTTTCAACTTGAAGTTACACCTTGAACTCTATTTATAAGGCATTTAACCGTGTTTATCTACAGGAAATGAGCTAGTGATCCAACTATGTTTAAATATTGAAGGAAAATGACGACGATGATGATGATGAATATTATTATTATTATTATTATTATTCATAAAAGTGCTTTCCAAATCTAAGCAGAGCTCGATGAAATTTATTGTGACAGGTCATTGTCCCTGTCGTCCGTCCGTCAACAAAACATTTCAAAAAACATCTTCTGAACCTCTGGGCAACTTTTGATAGAATTATACAGGGAGGGTCATATGGTGGAGCCCTTTCAAATTTGTCAAAATGATTTGATACCATGCATAAATCTGGTTTCTGTGGCAACGGAAAGGCAGAATCAGACGAACACTTTAAAAATTTTCTTGCTGAAAAATCATAGGTCAGATTTGAAAAATAGATTGGCACAGATTTCCCTTGGGTAATGCTATAACAAAATTGTTCAAATTACTAGTAAAATGAATACTTATAGCGGAGGTATATAATGAAAACTTTAATTAAAAAAATCTTCGACAAAACTTCTGGTCAGAATTGAAAAATATTTTGGCATAGATGCTCGTTGCCTGAGTCTCAACTAAGATTGTTAAAATCATTCGGTACCTTTAAAGAAAATAATAAATAATGCAACGCAAGTACAAATGTAATGCAAACTGTAAGCAGTTGAACAATCCAGACTTATCGTGGCCGTCTTGTTTCTACATCCATTAGTTTGCAACACAATGCCTTCGTTATCTGGGTCACGATAAGATATTTACCGAATATTAAGAATAAACTAATCGGGTACACGACTTCACGCTATAGAATATTCAATAGACCCGTAACAGGACGAGTTACCTCTGAGATCTTGTAATCAATAAATACGTGACCTGACATTGTGCCAACTTCAAGCAACATGTATAGTGTTTATTTCACACTCATTCAATACGTCTGCTTCTAAGTATACCTATATAATGCGATTAGGGACGCTAATATATGTATGCGCAGATCATTTGCTTTGTTTGTTTTGGCTTATGCTTTTATATGCTACCGCTGTGCCTACTCTTTTATCTCTGCATGTTTCTGAACCATCAAAATTAATCATGCATTATCACGAAATATCTTGTCATGAGAGTTGCTATATTTATCCACTGCCAACTGAACACGCATTTAACATTCATATACAAGCTCCATAGACAATCATTTTTGTTGGTCATATTCAATTTATTCATTATTCGTTCATATGATAAGGTATTTTTGCAAGCTTTGGAAAGAAAGATAATTCTTTAGAGTTTATGAACGATTTCTCGTATCAATGAGTTATTTCCCTTCATAAATCATACGTTATATTAACCATGCGTTATATTAACCATATTCAAAGTGCCTGTATTAAGCACTTTTTAAGGCAATCCATCCATTATTAAGTTATGATCATGGCCCTTCAAATGCTTAAAAAGACTTCAGTGCAGATGTAATCATCTATTGGCTCTTTTGCTTTACTATAAAATTTCCACAATCAATGATTGACCATGATCAAATTTTAATGATGGATGGATTACCTTAAAGCACTCACGAATCAAACCCAGCCAATGTAATACCCACTGCGCGCGTGTTGGGTTTGGGAAAGTAAGCCCTTCACTGGCAGTACAAATTTTAGTTTCTGTTATTTTTTAATTCTTTCCAGGGCCAGGCTGGCAGGCAATTGGGCCGAAACCTGATCGAACCAAGTCTCCGACTGCACGCAACACAAAAGGAGTTCTTGGACCACAAGGGCCAGGAAATTGTCCCATTTGAGTACAACACCACATACCAGAAATCATTCCTAGGGAAGGATACCGAAGAACCGCCCAGGCACCGGCGATTTCCAAAAAGTCTGCCCCAGCTCAAACCGACAGGCCGCATCCCATTGGCGACCACGACGACGGATTGGTTGCCGACGGATAAGCCAGAACACAAGACCAACACGCAGGTTCTAGCTGTGAGCCAAGAACCATTCCTGGAGCACAACCCTTGGCAATACTCGTACCACTCCAAACGTAACGTCTACCCGCCGTACGAACGACGTTCAGAGCCCGTCATAGACAATATATTCAATAGATATGGGGCAGCATATAATTCTAGCAGCGCATCCTTCAATACTAGCGGACGATTTAATTCGTCAGGATTTAATTCGTCAGGATTTTCGTCGTTAGAAACAACCGGGTGTAGCTAGGTTTCTGTCGATTTTAAATCAAATTGTTGGACTTTGTGCTATCTTGTTTTGTTTTCGTAGATTTAAATTGTTTCAGTTATAATTTCCAGTGGTTCTTTTATATGCATCCTTAGATACTTTGTAATCGTTGCATAAGCACTTGTTGACAAATATATGTATAACCATGTTACTATTTATATGAGCATGTATTTCATATATGTTTACTATCCTGCTGAATTTATATCATCTGTTCGACTGTGGTACCTGTTACTAATTGTTCCTTATGCCCAAAGAAACAGAAAAATAAAATAAAATGCTATGTCATTGATCATTAGAGTACAAATTATTAAATTCCAATTCACCGTCCTTTTGACTTGTTACACACCCTTACACATGGAATCACTTCTGACTATTGTCGTGTTCCATTGGTATGGTACGTAATTACGGACCGGACAATTTTGGGTTCGAACCATCCCTGACGCAAGATACGGGTCCTATCCAGGAACCGCCGAGAAAGGCTAAGATATGATTTGATATGCATGTAATTTAACAACGAAGTAAAAGAAACACATGCAGTCTAAAACACATTTAATCGATCATTTAAAAATATTTTATCACCAGGCTTATATTCCAAAATCCATACTTAGCGCTAAGTAATACTTAGGGCGAATTTCATCAGTCTTGTTTCCCTAATAAATAAAAATCCCACACATTTCTTTTCTTATGTATATACAAATCAATTGTGACTGTCAAAAACCAGAAAACCTCAACATAAATTACCTAATGTTCAGGTGTGAGATGAAAAAATGTAGCCTAGCTCTGTTTCCAACAACCATACTTACCGTAAAGTTATACTAAAGTACTTCGGGATGAAGAAGGGATGAAGTCCATCAATCTTTGTTACCCACAGATTCCATTTCTTAAAAGATTTGTTAGTGTTACTAAGGTAATAATTTATATCAACTAAATCATGCCCTTGAAATTCTCTTAAAACTGGAACGGTGAATTTAATCCCATTCACTGCCGTATATAAATGCACGAAATATGCCGGGGAAAATTGTTGGAATTACAGTTCATGAATGTTAACTCTGCATAGCTTTTACATTTAATGTAATTGAGTTGCCTCCCGTAGATGCTATTCGTCTTCGCTTGGGGGGTATGGCTGTGATCACCTAAGGGGGTTTAAGATTTACTTAGCGCTTAGTATGGCTGGTTGAATTTGAGACTGATTATCCGTACAAATTGGCAAAAGGTGTCATTTGATATTAAAGTTACGAGTGTATATTTTTTTTTATTACCAAAAATGAAAATTCTTCATCTGCCAATATTTACCAACAGCCATACTGTATTTCTCTTTATATCTTTTCACTTTTTTTTTCCAAAGAGAACAATATTTTTACTTAATGCATGCAGCTTGGAAAATAGTCGAGATTTTGAACGACAATTCAAAGACAATGGAAAATAATGTATTATGTTGTATCGAAATTATTCCAATGTTAGCTTGACCTAATCACAAAAGGTGATTAATCCCCATGCATCCCATCCTGTCTTGATGTAATGTGAGAGTAGGGCGGGATGCATGGTACTTATATAGCCTTCATATTTCTCAGTATATTGCGGATTTGAGTTTTTTATTAATATTATTATTATTAAATTCCACATTTCTACTATACATACATCTTGACCGTACACTATGTATACTTTAAATAGTGAAATTGATCCTGCAATATTTTTTTTTACTACTCCAGAATAATAAAAGCAAAATGACCCCAGATTGCAACTCACATGGTCAAATTCATTAATCAAATAAAAACAATATCTGTGAGAACAGACATCGCATATGCATCTCTTCAGTTATATCGGAGAAAACAAGAAAGATAATCGGCATTAAATGGCGAGAGTAGAATGGTGATATGATGTAAAAGCGTCCCCTCCGCTGCAATCGGCGGTGTAGACATTATTGTAATGGAGCATAATCTAACCATCTGTAATATACTGCAGATATTTACAATGTACAGCCCGAAATAGGCCTAACTGTATATCTAAGAGAAGTATGTTAATAAAACAATTTTATATTCCTCTATTCCTTTATATTCAGTTAGAATACAACATATTGCGTGATTTCTAATACAAGCTTCTGATGAGAATATTCCTGCAAACAAGTTACTATTCAAATACAGTTACGTTTCTTCAAGCTCACATGATTTCTGTAATGAATCAATCGAGACACTTGAACACTTAGCTAGGAAGCTGATTAGATAATTTAAATATCTGACTTAGCACCGTACAACCTCTATGGAATGCATTAAATATACCTATCAATACAAAATCCAAAGTAATCTGGTATGCGGTGTTGTACTCAATACAAAATCCATCAAAATATTGTTGTAAGGAAAAATGAAGCACTGCTCTGAATCGCACCTAATAGCTTACAACCCTCACACACACACACACTAGGCTGATATCAAACTCGCAAACTAGCCTTGCAGCAAGTGCTATACAATTCATATTATTGGCTTGATGCATTATTTAGAAGAAAAAAAATCATGGATCTACATATTGGTTTTACTTCTCACTGATAGAGATCGAGTCGTAGGTTCGAGTCCCGGCTACCGACCATGTCTCTGTGTGTGAGAAAGTTGGCAGTTTCACAGTTGAGAATGGGAGTTTAGTACTGGTCCTTCCCAGGAACGATGGTTAGGTTAACTGCCCGCTTGATATATAACAATCTCCAAGCAGAGTTGTTCGTCTCTCATTACTTAAAAAATACTATCACTTTTTCACCCCAGATACCCTTTGGAATACATAAATTTCCATCATCCTGCATAGTAACAGTTCTATACCTTGCCGGTATCCGCCAGTCTTATATGTAGCCGTAAATCAAGAGCAGGCATTTTCACTGTTTCGTATTATCGTATCAATGAGCAATTGTTCACCTTAGGTTAGTAAGGTCATGACCTCTTTGTGTTGGAATGCAATGAAACATATCAAAGTGTTCAATTAAGGCACTGATCGAGAGACTGTCGACGGATTTATCATGATCATGAAACGAAGAGCGAGTTCAGCTAACTACTAGTGCCAAGAGTTGCTGTCATATGGCGTCACATTAGCCTACCTTTGCCTCTAGATATCGAGTATCGAGATCAACCCTGCTAAAACGCTGAAGTTAGTTCAGCATGTATCTTTCAGTGTCAGTGGATTGTGCGCTTTGATTTTTTTCGAGGGAGAATATCCCCCTTTTTCCACACACATTCCATTATATTCACGGTACTATCCAATCAGATTATGAGCCCCCATTAAAAAACCTGCTCCCGGGCCTGGTTTTAAGGTTTTACAGGTTTAATATCGTTGGTTAATTTACAGAGATGGGGAGAGAGAGACTCCTTGTATTAACTGTGCGCTCTTGACCTATACAAAGATACAAATATCTTTAGGGGGCCGAGAGGGTAAAGTCGCTGACTTTATTACTCACTCAGCCCCTCACCGCGTGGGTTCGAATCCCGGCAGGGTCATTCATGTGAGGAAGCCTTCCAGCTGGCTTGCGGTAGGTCGGTGGTTCTACTCGGATGCCTCCGTGCATTCGGGTTCTTCCTCCACCTGTAATTAGCTATATGACTGAAATACTGTCGAAGCGACGGTAAGCTCAAAATAGTCAAGTTTAGTCAAATATCTTTATCCTATATCACTAGCTATTAACACACAGAATATTTTGGCAACATTCCTTTTCGAGCTGTCACAATTTGTTTATATCTAAAATAAAGTAATCAGTAAATCAAGCCAGTTAATTAAGTAATTAGATGTCGTAAAGTAATGAACACTGGTTTCCTGCACAGCTCATGATCCTATTTGTCAGCCATGGGGTACCAGTAAACGTGCCGCTTTACGACAATATTGGCGGATTTGAGCCAAGACCGGTAAAGTCGGTTACGCCACTTTTCTTCTTTAAATTTGCCATGAAATAAACAACAAACACAATGTTTAGAACAAAAAGAGATGTTGACAGACACGTCACTCATATTACGAACAAGATTCGTGACGAAAAAGAGGTAACTATTACGTGATGTATCTAATGCGCATTTTCTCAATCCACTTTTCTGTGAAATAGTTTCACTTTCAAAATCAGTGATCTTTTTACCTCTGTATCCTGTATTTGCTGTGGATACAATGATTTTATTTCAGGGCATCTACTGGACGCATAAAACATTCGGAAAATGCTATTGAAATTAAAGGATGCCAACTTTCTGTATTGGGGCACCTGATTTTTAGCCAAACGAGTCACAGTACTCGTGCAGCAAAAATTGTAAAAAATAAATAAATCATTGTAAAATCGGTGTTTTCATATAGAAAATAAAAGAACAGAATCGTCTTATATCTGAATATTGTACAGAACATAATCTATACAGGAGTGTAAAATTTTCTTTTAGGTCACTCGTCCTGTAGGACGAGTAGGTGAAAAATCTTACTCATCCTTAACCCTTTCCAGACCTGTGAACTCTCCCGATTTTGAGCGGGAGCTACCGATAATTGCTTGCATCTCCCGGTCTACCGACCAACACCAGAAATCTACCGCCTTTGATCTCAAGGCCCCCAATATACCGCTTATCAACTTTTGGAGCACTAATTGCTCCCCTACCGAGCCGAGGTGTATGCCGATTGCGTAAGTTGATTCGGCTATTATCGGAACGCGATCTCGTTTAGAGCGTGATTTCAGGGTGGGTGGGGAGTGTCAGAAATACCTGTGTGTCACTTCACCGTGTATTGGGGGGGGGGGTTGGGGAGAGGATTCAGAGTCCGAATTTAGACTCACATACTCGCAAAATGCGAGCGAGATTTACAGATTGCGAGTAGAAAAATAAGTAACTCGCATATTTCTGTGAGTCAATATTACCATAAGATAATAATTAAAAGCTCCGAGTCTTTCGAGTTCTAGAAATTTGCATTTCTGAAACCGTCTTTCGCCGATTACCCCACCCACCAAAATTTCACAGCAAGGTAAGTACAATAAAGAAACGATAACTGCACCGAGTCTGAAGAGTCATTTAAGATTTGCTTGACGCTTGCATTCAGCGGTAAGCCTTTAAAAATACGTTTCTGTGATTGAGATTCGGGAAAAGAGTTTCTGCTCGAAAAATCACCGCTACTTTAAAAGACCAGTGAGTAGCGACGCCGAAACCTCTGCTAAAGTTTCAAAAACGTCACAAGAAACAAAATCTTCTACATTAGCCAGCCTAAAAACTTGTCATCTCTTAAAATTGATTTAGACTGTATTGTCGACAGTGGTAGGCCTAATATTGTCAGAAAAAAAATCTTGTAAAACATGTAAAAAAACACCTTGTTTTCGGCAAATATGTCAACTCAAGTAAGTAAGAAAAAGTCCAGAAAAAATAATTTAGAAATTTGATATTAGAAAAAAAGAATCGAAAAAAAAATATTTTTTATATTTATTTTTTAAATGAGACAGTAGATTTAGGGCCTTTAATAATTTCCTTGTAATGATGTTAACATGCTACATATGGCAATTTTTTATGTGAATATTACCCCTTTATTTAAGTATGTTTTTATGGTATAATATATGAAGTTTTAATTTAAAATATTAGAAAAGTATGACAACAACATTTTAAGGAGAAAAAAACATTCAGAAGTTTAAACACAAGTACTTGAAAAAACATATTTTTTATTATTAAACCCTTATAACCAGATCAAAAAATATTCACTCAAGGTCTCTTGAAACAGTACAGACATATGATATTTTCAAAGAAAATTAAATGAAATTTCAATCATAATTATAACTGACTTTTTCTTTTATAAATGACTTCTTCTAATTTGGCATTAATTTTGATATTCATTTATCAGCAAAAAATAATATCATTATCATCAAATAATTAGAAAAAAAAAAAAAACAGAAGCAAGGGAGCAAGCATATGAATTTACTGATATTATGGTAAAACGAAGACATACAAATGAAATTGCCAGTGCAATTTTCTTCTAAATTCGGACCCTGAGGATTGAAGATGATTAGCCACTGACATGCACATGTCTGCCTGGGGAGGGTTACCTGATGCATGTGGCACTTCACCCCCCAAAAAAAGGTACATGTAATGGCCCATTATGTGCAGAAAGTGAAAGTTGAAAATCTGAAATAAGAATTTTGAAATATTATAGTGGGCCCAAATGGCTTAATTTTACCTAGTCCTTTATGTTTATTTTTATGTTTATCATCTGGTTTATTATGCTCTCTTATTTTATTGTTATATTTCTGAATATTTTATTAATTTATTATCTTGATTTGATATTTTATTAAATGTTGTAAGTAATTAGTTAATAAGTAATAAAAAATGAAATAAAAGTAAATGAATAATAAAAAAAATGTGTTTTGTTATTACTGAAGTGCAAAAAAACGCGCTGTGAAAAATCTCCCACTCACACAACCCAATCTCCCAGTTTGGGAGCACAGATCTCCCACTTTCAGACCGAATAAAGTTCACAGGTCTGCCTTTCCCTCATAGAGGACACCATGAAACGGACCTATGCGAACAGCATAAAACCAGATCAGCCTGCGAGACCAGGTTTTATGCTGTTCGCTGCTCCTCAGTGGTCTGGAAATGAGGACTTTATAATTAAATTTGGTAAGGTTTAACTATGGTTTTCTACAGATCAGGCTTTATGTGGTACCTATTGAGTGCGTCAAAATGAGTCTATATGAGGGAAAGGGTTAAACAAATTTAGCTCGTCCTAAAATGATTTTGATTTTTGCTTGTATAAAGCTTTTGATATTTTGCGGAAACACTGAAAAACAGTTTTTCTTCTTTTTTCGTCAACCACGGAAAGCCAGAAAACCAATGATCCAGGGCTTTTCTTGTGCGTTTTGTTTTATCGTAAGCGCTTTGGTGCTTTCTATGTTTTAACTCTTGCTTTTTTGTATTTTTGTCGTCTCTGCCGCCGAGAAACGTTTTCATTGACAATTGTTTCGACATTTTGACCACCGGAACATATTTGCAGTCCCTGAGTGTGCCGCAGTCCCGGACTGTGCCACAAACTAACAAAAAACGTATTGAAAAAAAAACACCGTAGAAAATTGTGAACAAGTATGCGCTAGCACCTTACGGATCTTTCTAAAAAAGAGCGTCGCTATGGTGATATTTTGTCACAATTAGCTCCCCTGATCAAGTAAAGAATTTATGATCTTGATTAACCATCGTAACAATATGTAATTCATTTTTTACTGAAACATTTCTTTCTTTGTCGCAAAAAGTTACTCGTCCGGTTGGACGAGTTTTCAGGGAAATTATGCTCGTCCTACCATGAAATTCGCGCATAAATACGAGCGGACGAGTGGATTTTTACAGCCCTGATAATGTAACAGTAACTTATGGTAAAGTTTCAACAGCATAGATTTAAGTGTCATGTGAAGGAGAGGGAGTTTTCATGTTATTTCATCCTTTAAAACCTGTTTATACAGATGTATGATTTTTTTTTTTCAGAGAAATTCTAGAGGATATCAGTTTGCAAAGCTTTACTATGAAGTTGGAGATTATGTATCCAGTAAAAGGTAAATATTATGAGTTCATAAATTTAATGTTGATAGAGGATACATAATTGATCTTTTGGAACATTGAATGTTCTTTTGCATAGAGGATATTTATTGATTTCTTGTAAAATTGAATGTTTGCATGTGGTCATAGAAAACAATAGTTTCACAAGTGAATGAAAATACGATCATACTATAAAATGAGCAAATTTTCAATTCCATAATATTCTAAGGTTATTTCATAGTTTTTCATGTCTTGAAAATATTTCAGGGAGGGCCCTCTATATGACGTCAGTTTTACTGAACAATATTTATTACTATTATTATATCCCTGCTTTATATAGTGAAGTATGGATATATAGGAAGCCATAATGAACCCAAATACCTTGTAGGTATGAATTTGTTTCATTAGTAGGCAGTGACTGGTTAAGTAGTGGGCTTTGTGCCATAGTCACCTTTAAACAATGCATTTAATTTTCAAAGATGTCACTTTAAAAGCATAGATTTCTCTTAGATTTTTTGTGAAAAAAATACAAAAACAAAACATGCAAAATGTCACATTGAAAACAAGAAATATCTTTAAAAATTTTAAAGATATTTGGCATAAGAAAAAAAAAGATATGGAGGTTAAAGAAAGTAAAAGTGAATATATATAATACATTATAATAACGCTGGCACGTTTTTATTAATGGTCTGTGATTTTAAAATAATGCTAGAAAATGCATTTTTCCGCTAAATGTAGCAAATGTAATATAGTAGCCATAGAAAAAAAATTAATGTCAGTTGAACATGAAAAAATTCCCCTTAGATTGGCAGAAAAACACTAAACCAACAAGTGTTAGCTTATTTAAAGGACATTAAGATAACTAAGAAATTTTGAAAGATTCTCAAAACTGTTTACTTTTTCAACTGGGTAGTTTTAAGTTTGATTTTTCAGCTGGATGTTTTTTATATTTAGATAGGTAGATTAAATGTTTGTCTGTCAGTTGACTTATGCAAATAGACATGCACCCTGAAACTCAAAACCAATGAAACAGGTGCTTTTCTGAACTCTTTGGTTGTTAACCAAGATGAGGTTGGTCAAGAAATAGGTCAAAATCCATTTTATACAGCTTATGCCAAAAAAAAACCTTTCATAGACATTTAGTGGGATTAGTTAACTTATGTAGAGCTGAAAGACTTGAGTTGTGATTTCCCTATACAGGTACCTGCAGGCATTCCTCAGTGTGCGGGAGACTACATCACAGGCGCACAAGCTGATGGGACAGGTGAATGAAGCTCTGCATGACAAGAACGGAGCTATTGAGTCCTACAAAAGGTATCAGTCATATTGTGAGCTTAGATCTAACAGTAAAATTATCTTAATATATAAAATCTCCAAATTTTGCCATTTTTGTATTTCAGTGACATGTTTTTGTGTCACTTTTGTCCATTGCAATTGATAAGTAGCTCTTGAAAATACAAACTGTACTTAGATAAGTATGAGTGAAATGCCTTTGAATTTCAATGTAGATTTTAGTATGATATTTAGTTTAAGCTGGAAATAATAACAGTGTTTTTTATACTTCTTTATCAAGGGCTGTTCGTAGGTGCCTTCCTCACTGAAAAATGCTTTAAATTCATGCAGTTTTCTCCAAATTTGCATCATACCCCAGGATTTTTCACTCCCTAATGTAAAAAAGGCAATATTTTCCCCCAAAATGTGATGTTATGGCACCTTCCCCAACATCTAAATTAAAGGAATACTTAAATAGTTTTAAGTAGGAGCCTGGCAACTGTTTCAAAATTGTCAGCAGCCAGCAGATGCTAAATGTCTCTTTCTCTGATTCTCCTATAAACATGTAAGGAAAACTTACTGCTATTCAACAACTATGAAGTTGAGGAGTAATTGTCAATGGCACAGCTGCTCACATATTTTTAAATACTTAATACTTGTTTGAGGAAGGAAACTGAGAACCAGGAAAGAAGTCACATGTTTGGTCACTGATTTTTTTTTTTTTAATTTATTTTATTCCACATTTCTAGTTTACTTTTAATCCTTTACCTCGACCGTCCCCAGTGGCCAAGTGGTTAGAGTGTCTGCCTCAGGAGCGGGAGGTCATGGGTTCGATCCTCAGCCACAACATACAAAAATCATAAAAAATGGTACTGGTATAGCTCCCTTGCTTGGTGCTCAGTATTTAGGGTAGTTTCAGGACTGGTTGGCCTGGTGTTAGGATAATGTGACTAGGTGTGGTATCATGATATGTGATACTGCAGTGTGGCAGCACTATATCTGTCCCAAGTAGACATCGTCTCCAAATGACTGAAATACTGTCTGTGATATGTTAAACCAATCAAACACACAAACAATGGCATTAAACCTTAAAAACAGCTAGTTAGTTATTTGTATTAGTTATAATTTTATCTCGCATTTCATAATAAACTATAAATCCAGTACCTCATATAAACTCATTTTGATGCATAGGCAAACAGAGCAGACCCAAATCAGACAGTTCCTTTAGGTAGTAGCTTTGATTCTACACCATTTAAAGTGCAGTAAATTAATATTCATACAATCATAAATTTTACATGCATATTCATGAGGCAAAGGATTAAACTGAAACGTGGTATATGTTATAGTCCATATATGTTGATTTTTGTCCTCTTCTGTTTTTTTAGATCTCTTGATTTAGATTCAGGGCAGACAGATCTTGTCTTAAAAGGTATTTATTAATTACTTTATTATTAACACTGATTACAATCATCATTGCAAACCCACTCCATTGTCACTTCTGTATATACTGTGAGATATTTAGCTGGCAAAACTTAGTTTTCATGAATATTAATCAGCTTCTTGCTAACCAGTGAAATAACACATATTATTTTGAATACTCTTTGTTGAAATTTACGCAAGCAAAAGCTGAATTATTGTTCCTGCAAGATAAATCACAACGAGCAAGGAGCATGACATCTGCTGTACATGGTAGAACGAAGCTAATTTTCAAAATCTTGTGCCGTTTCATTGGTCAGATATTCCCAGCTGTCTCTGTGCTGTCTCTGCCACGGATCCAATGAAATAACTAATTATTCAGGAGTACAAAATTTTGCCAACCAGATATCCCACATTAGATAAAGAAGCAAAGGGGACATAGGTTTTTCGACCATGGATTACAATGAGCATTGACATCCGCATGCAGTGCTCTTGTTATATATCCAAACAGAAACAACAAATAAAACATTTTGTTTTCCCACATGTAATGAGCAATTAAGAAGTATACGTCCATTCCAAATCTGAAAATCAAAACCTTGTAGGCCATGTTAATTAACCATGTTTAAAGTTTAAACTTTATTAATTTTCCATCAATTACGAAACAAGTTATCTCAACTTATATTAATCACTCTCAATGGCTCAGGTAGTGGTGTATGTGGTCATTATTGTTGGAGGAAACCGGAGAGCCCGGAGAAAAAGCACATGTCTTGATAGGTGACCAATGTACCCTCTCACGTATGTGGCCAGGAATTGAACCCGGAACGCATTGGTGAGAAGCAAGGTGCCTTACCACTATGCTATCCAGGCATGTTATTGCACGAGACACATTTGAAGAGTACCTTCTTTTAGCTTGAAACCTATTTTTTCAGCATTTGTTAGTATCTTTATCAAAGAAAAACTATATTGCAATTTATTGGTACTTTTTGTCTGAGCAACTTCTCCCTGTATATTTTGGTTGCCATGGAGACTATCTGGTTTCTGTTTCAGTGTGTCAGTTGTACAGTGACCCAGAGGTGAAGGTCACAGCAGACCAGGCACAGGTAGTGTATACCAACATCTACCTCTCTCTAGTACAAGTTTCCATCATGCTTGTCTAATTCTCACAATGTTTGCCCAACAGACTGCATATTTATGATTATACAATTGACATATCTTTTACCCTTTACTTCATATCGACTCCTTTTGACAATTTGGCAAACAGCAGACCCAGATCAGACAGCTCCTATAGGAGCTATCTTTTCGTGTGTCCCGTTTGCTCATGCAATATTGTAACTAAGATTTTACAGTCTGTACAGTGAAGAAAAATCCATGATTGTTTCTTATACCATTTATAGTTCCAGTAAATTAATATTCAGGTAATAAGTTTGTACATGAATATATTCATTAGATAATGGGTTTGATAATTACTACACAGCTTTAAAATAGCACACATTTATGACATTGTAGAATTTTTTTAATTTTTTTTTTACACTTTGTGAAAATTTGATACAGTTGAAAATTGAGTATTTCTATGATATGTTATTAAACTCAGTTCTTTGCTTGCTGTCCTAATGTAGAATTACATTAGTGGAAAGGAAAATGAAGTGGAGTGATCAGAGTGTCCACCTCAAAATTAGGTGGTAGTGGGTTTGATTGCCCGCTGAGTCATTAAATATGGTAATGGTACATCTACCTTTCTTAGTGTGCAGCATATAAGGGTAGTTCCAGGACTGGCAGGTTTGGTGTCGGGTAATGTTGCTGGGTGAGGTATAACAGTGATAAATCTGTTGGGAAAGATCACAAGCAAAAACATCCCATATGGCCAAAGACCTGTCCACATCTAGTGAGAAATTTAAATCCTATGTATACTGGATCTTATTTTGACAAAGGAATTTTGTCTAAATTGAGCAGATTTCGGTGAGATTTGAAGCTAAAAATAGAGCAATTATCTCTAAATCTTGCTCCTGAATGATCCCTTGTATAATAACACTTGTCTACAGTGTGGTATTGCAGTGAGGCAACACTATATTTGTTTGATATTGACACAGTCCCCAAATGACTGAAATACAACTTGCAGGATCTCAGCAATTGTCTTGATTTTGGTTATTCAAAACCAGACCTTGTTCCGAATAAAATGCCCATCCCCAACAATTCAAATTACCAGGATTGTATTTAAATTGAATATAATACACCATAAAATTCAGCATTACTAAATTTAATCAATTGGGTGAATTTAAAAATGAGAGGGGGGGGGGGATTAGAGAGTGTTTGTTAATGAGGTTTGTATCATTTTTTTTCAGTCATGGATAGAGAGAGCAGAGGAGTGTAACCCAGATGATTTTACAGTATTCAAGCTCAAGGTAAGAAACATATTCCATACAGATTTTTTTCAATTATTAAATATAAGAGAGATAATTCTCCCCTACAGCTCCTATTGACATGATTTGACACCTCGGCAAACATAGTAGACCCAGGAACTCTCCTGATTGGTCATACAATATTGCAAACTCCACGCATTAGTTACCTCCCCTTACAGTTGTAGATAATCAATGTCATCGCAAGTAAAAATTAACAGAATTTAGCTATTTTTTCTTTTTTCCAAAAAAAATTATTTTACTGCAAGTGTCATTTCCCTAAGTATGTTTTCTTTAATAAACATCAAATATCGCTTCATGGTAAAAAAAAAAAAAACATTTAAAAAATATTTTTGTTGTTCTGACAGCCATTTTGTTAGTTTACCACCATCACGTGACATTTGTGATGACAGTGATTTTTTGGCTTGCAAGAGAGATCACTGTGTGGAGTTTGACAATATTGTTGCGCAGATTATGCATGGCAAAGAAAAATCTGTCAGTTCATATTTTCATATTTAATTTGAAGGATCTGTAATTTAATATTTCTCAAATCATAAACTTGTATTCATAAATATTCATGACATAGAGGGTTAAATTCCAGCTTCACAAAAAAGACTATAATTGTCCTTCTACTTCATATAGACTCATTTTGATGCACTTGGCAAACTGTGCAGACCCAGATCAGACAGCTCCTATAAGAGCAGACAGATCAGAGTCTCCTGTATTTGCTCATACAGCTTAGATTTTACACATTCTGCATGGCAAAAAAAAAAATCTATAATTTCATATGCCATTTAAAGCCCGTAGATTGATAATCATCAAGTCATTAATTTGTACATGAATATTCACAGGGCTCACGCTGGGAATTATTTTTTATGAGCCAAGGCATGAGCCAAATGGTCCAAAATTGGGGCCACTTTTTTTTTCTTTGAGCCAAATTTTGGAGCCAGGATGAGCCAATAATTTAATGAGAATGCGACAAAATATGGGCATTTATAATGATTATATGTGCTACTAGTGGTATTATTGTTCAGAAATCTTTGGTTTATTTTATTTGTATGTGTGCATTTTGTGTTTTTTATATTTTTTTATTGTTTGTTTTACATACCCTTCTCTATCTTTCTCTCTCTCACTCTCTTTCTCCCATTTTTCTATACCCATTTTGTAACACAGGGAAGCAGTAAAGTAACAAGACAGTAGTGCTGTTATATACCACCATTTATTTAATAGTTTTCACTATGTTTTGTAATTCAGAACATCTGATATAAACAGCAAAAACAAAGAATTCAAAATAATTTTAAATATTAACATTCTGTTATTTACATACATACATACTGTATTTCATATTTACATTCTTATATTACACATATATACATTAAGCCTGTTGCATTTTCGGTAAGAGTCAGTGTTCAGTTCAGTGTTTCATTTCCCATGAAGTTACACTAAGATTCTACGAGTCTTCTGATTTGCCCATTTCTTAAATGACTGTTTAAAATCAAACTACCTTTGGTAGTTGCGTGTCTGGTCACATTCTCTTTCTTCAAGGCAGTACAACCAGAAGTGAAGGAATTATGATTATTTGCCTTAATGCATACATTGCAGAACATTGCCCTAGCTTTAGCATCATATTTAAGCCATGTGTGACCAACTTTCCATGCCTCCTTAAAATTTCTGGAGGGCGATGGAGCTAACTTTGCCAACTTAGAAGGAGGCGTTTGCAAATTGACCAGGTCAAGCTTATGCTTTGAACTCATGATTGAGACTGGGATGACTGATGGATTGGTCAAGATTATATACCCTTTCGTTGTCGGTTATTTAATTTGCTTGTGATCTTTAATTGTCCCTTTAATTATACTTACCGCATCTTTTGATTATCGCTTGCCGAACGAGACTGAATATCGTCAGACTAAACCGTAACAAACAATCCAATAAGTGTGCCTTTGTTCCGACAGCCAAATAAATAATCATCGTATCCTTAATCCGTCGTTACCTTTTCTTTAATTGCCGATAAACTACTAAATTATCAACACGTACGTGCCAACTGCCATAACTGTGAAATACACTGATACACAGGGTGAAGGACGCGCGTGCTAGACTGGTTATCGATTTTTCTCGGTCTAGCGATGCTCTGCGTGAGCGAAACCAATAACC
>CM037780.1:13312487-13351704 GCA_021229015.1 Solen grandis | reverse complement strand
CAAATTTTTGGGGTGGAACGAAGGGTAAAAGAAATAGTACCCATTTCGCGATTTTCTATCAATACCCCCCCAGCAGATAACGATAGTCAATCAATCTAAAACACCACCACCAGTCCACGACGACCAATAACAAAAACAAAAACCCAAGAAGGAAACATTAAAGACATTTAAAAATTTATTCTGATTGCGTAACCAATAAAATTTTTTATAGTCGTATTTAATCAATCTTTTTACGCGGGGAAAAACACACCCCACAATTATGGTAAAAGTAAAACCACCATTTTTAATTAACTGATTAATTTGCGAGCGTCTGCGTTAAATATGAAATTTTTCGCTTTATTTAATGTGTAAACCGTAAAGAGAAAGAGGTAAACTTCATTTCGTCAATACACATATCTTAAACGGGGGTATCCACACGTAAATCTAAAACCCAAAGGGTTGGGAACATCGGGCAGGAATAAATTAAAGAAAATTTAAAATTTCATGATCTATTAAGAATTGAACGTTTTTGACCCGACGTAACTTTACGTACAAAACCCAAAAGAAATGAGCAAATCCACGTTGTAGATTAATTTTCATGCACATCATTAAGTTAAAACTGTAAGACAACCACCCGGGAGTTTTCATTGGTTAAACAATACATCATATACATATACAAGAGGTTCAAGTGCGTGACTGATGATGATTGTTTTGAGCTGGTCATTTTTTCGCTTGCTCTTACAAATTTTCCCCCCGTTAAAAACCCCACGGCTCCCCTTTGGGCCCAACGTAATCACGCGTTTTTTTTTTTATATTGTGTAAATTTGCGGGCAAGCGATCGAAATGCGGCAGGTCTGTTAAACGCGGGTCTGACATGACCCGGTATATGGGTTTGTTTTTCTATCTTTGATAGAAACAATACTCAGGCGGGGCAATGGTCTGTTATCAGTCAAAATTGTTCTCTTGTGTTTTGCGTTATTCTTTTCTTGGAGTTTGTGTTTCCCCCCCTAAAAATTTTACAGACAAGTAACGACGATTTATCGCTGGTTTTCCCCCTTAAATGTTTTTTTAGGGACATATACGCGAGCCGGATTCAGAATATTATACATAGTGGAAAAGCCAGGGGGGAAAAAGGGAAAAAGTTTGCCAGGTAGTTCCAGGGGGAATAAAACGTCGCGTGAACTACAGAGGTATTTTTTTTTGGGTTTTTTTTTTTTTTTTTTTTTTTACTTAAATTTCCCTACTTTTAAATTTCTAAGTATCCACCACAGACTTCCAGATTTGTTTTGTTTAAATGCCCCCTAGATAGTTCCCAGCAGAAAAACATTTTTAAGTCTGGACTTTTTTCAAAGGAGAACTACGGGTAGAAAAATCTATCATAAAAGACTAAACATTTATGAAATCCGTCTCTTATGATAATAACCCAAACTCTCGCTGTCTCAGAAGACAGTCGCTGAAAGAGTAGAAGTTTTAACACATGTGTTTTTGACCGGGGCGGGGTTAAAAATGTGTTGCAGATTATGAACAATTTTTTTTTTTTAATATTTAGAACTGTTTCGTAATTTTACTGGCGTAGTAATGTATGAGACTATATAACACATAAACAGTTAAGAGCAAGAATAGCTGTACGTATTTTACATAATTTTTTAACAAATGCGTATACTCCCCTATATATTTATAAACATTCCACGATTTTGTTAATTTCCCTTTTAAACTGTATACGTGCTTATTTCACCACCATTTCCCCTCCCAAAATAAGTTACCATCGTCATTCACACAAGTGGTAATTTATATCCTGGGTATTGTCAACTCTTTTTTTTTTTATCCGCCGAGACAGGAGATTTAACAAATGTTTTCTTAGGAATTAGCCTCTTCATAAATGTTTAAATACGGAAAAACAGAAATAATTGGGAATGACATGTACAACTCAGAAAAAAGCTGTATAAACAACTCTTTTTCCCGGGTTCATGTTTTAAAATTTATGTCTGGACACCTGTATCTTTAAAAAACACATTTGTGGACGTGTACCTTTCAGGCATATATCACATTTACTTGGTGAGAAATTTTACGAGAAACACACGAAAGGTAATTGTTGCAACACCCAGTGCAAGAAAAACATAACAAAGTCTGTGTTTTAAAAATGTATTTATAAGTCCCCTGCGAACACTAAAGGAAGCCAGAGGGGACGTGGTGGTTTTTCTTTTATTTATCTCGTGGGCCCCGGATATAGTAATTAAGAAAATCAAAAAACAAAACTTTCCCTTTCTCGTGGCCATTTACTTTAAACAACATGTGTTTCCCGTTGCATGCGGGGCCATTGTATGCAGGTATTGAATCAACATCAGAAGATATAAAAAAGATTTTGTTTCTGAAACGTACCCCACCTACATTGTAAACCCAGAAATATAAGCGCAGCATGGCGAAAATTTTAAAATTTTAGTTTTTTATTCCTGGCCAGGATTTAACTTTGATTTTTTTTTAGTCGAGCCACCAAAACCCAATGATCTGAGAACCCATTTCACCAAAATTGGGGCTTTTTTAAAAATTTAAAATATCTAGCCACTGCCATTACTGGTTTGTAATTCGCGCTCAATGCCACTTTCATAAAAAAGTCGATTTTTTTTTTTTTCCAATTTTCAGAAAAACGATGCAAAATTTTTCACAAACGAATGAGGTGTCCCGGACTCTTTTTTTTGAACAACAATTCAAGAACACACCCAAAATTTAAAGGGCCTTAAGTAGTCAATATTGATATTGGCAGTAAAAGTTTAATTTTGAAGTATTATTGTCTTTATTCGGGAGAGTTCTATAAAGACACAAGATATCTCCTGCATTAATAAAGATTGATCCTTTGCTTGTCACCAAGTTTTTTAATGTTTTAAATGCAAAAAAAAAGTGTCTGACTTCAATATTATTTTAAATCTCTGTTTGTTATATACATACCTGCAGTTGTTTAAATTTTCTTTAAGAAAATCACAAAAGTTACATGCCTTTAAACTGTCGTGTCTTGATCCAACTCTTAATTTTTTTTTTCCAGACAGTAAAAATTACTGATTGACTATAAACAAGTTTTTTATGCAAAACAAATTATTTATAGAAGGAATAAGTCAAATTGATATTTAAGGTTCAGTTAGGTTGCTGCTTTATTATTGTCCAACTTTCAAGTCAAAACAGATGGAAGATTTGCTACAGATAGATCTTACAATAATTTTTACAGGCCAAATTCTGGCTGCTGCCTTTCCCAGTAATATTAAATAACATTTAATTACTATATCACAAATATAAGTTTAAATACTAGGGTATGACTGGATAAGAAAAAAGAGAAAAAAGCTATGCATTTTTCTAATGTAAAGCTTTCATTTCTTAATATTCAGTTTTAACGTTAGTAAAATTAAAACCAAAATTATGAAGCTTAAATGTCTGTACATAGCAACTTCCCTTTCATAGAGCAACATAAATTTTTTCAACCATATTTTTTTTTCGCTTTCATTTTACCATGAATATATAAAAGAGTCCAAAGGAAAGTATAATGATTAACAATTGATGTATTAAAATTATTGTATCTACAAAGTATCACTTTCAGACTCAGGTAAATACGAAATCTTTCTGTACTTACCGATTTATCATGGTGTAAGAGTTACATTTCTTTATTTTCCGCTCGTGAAATTTGGCTCCGCCTTTAAATCTTCGCTATTTCCGTGATACTGCCATAATGGAAGTTGCAAAATCGTCTACAAATGTTAATCGCGTAGAAATGTAAAAGTCAAGTATGCAGTTGTAAACCTGAGTCTTACTGATGCGACGTCGTGATGTACGGCGTAAAACGTGTCGTGTATGTCGTTGTACTTTTCGTAAATTTGAGTTTGAAAAATTATGAATATTATTTGCATTTTATCTTAGCTGCATGTTACCAAATTACATTTTAGAAGTATAAACGTTACTAGTTAAATCGAGATAATCAAAACGCACAATACGAGCACAATATAACCTCTCGGATAAACGTTTTTACTTTTACAAATCTGTTTAGTTGAACGGAAGTATAAATTGTCATGATTACAAGGCTGGATTTTTGGCAACGAATTTGCCTCCATAGGTATCGGCCATTCTATAGTGCATGAAATAACCCCTGGAGGTATCTGAGGTCGATAGCTTGATGCGATTATTAGTAAGTTACACGGATTTGTATCGGAATTTAAATTCACAAACGAGCCACTTTGCATCAAAAAAATTATATTCGTCCGCATGGTAAAGTGACAGTTACGCAACATCACAAAGAAATTAGTTATTCTCTGCTTTTATGCCATTCAGACACAATTATTGTGTCCCTTAGATGTTTATTAATTCTTTTACTGAAAAATTTAGTTTTTTAAAAACTTTTGCTGAATCTCAGCATAGCTTTGTTGTTCAATCGTTCGATCATCCATACAAAATTGAGAGGTTATTCGGTTTTCAATTAAACGAAACTGATGCTCAGAATGTAGATACTATAGTTGTGAGTGACTACGTAACAACAACAAAAAACAACAACAACAACAACAACAAACAAACAAAATAATAAATAAATGAATAAATAAATTAAAAAAATCTTGCTAACTCGTGGCCACGAGATATAACTAAGAAAAAAAAACAACGAAAAATGAACTTGTATAATTCTTGGCCATGATATATATAACAAAGAAAAAAAACGATTATTAATTCAGTGTTGCCACGAGATATTACTAAGAAGAAGAAGAAGAAGAAGAAAAATAATCTCGCTAACTCGTGATCACGAGTGAGTTAATAACTAAGAAAACAAAATCTTGCTCAGTCGTGGCCACGAGATATAATTAAGGAAAAAATCTCGCTAACTCGTGGCCACAAGATAATTTAACGATTTGATTGGTCAGTTAGCTCGTGGCCATGAGAACGATATTTGTGTGTGTATGTTTTCTTTTCTTAGTAATATCTCGTGGCCAAGAGTTGGCAAAATTTGTTTTTTCACGAGATAATAAAAACACCATGCTCACTCTGTACTTCCGTAGAACACTCGTATTAGCGGAAGAATATCGTTTTAAAAATGTAACCAAATCCATGTAACAGCAGATAATTATATACTTTGATTCTGAAAGAAGTTTTTATGTTTTTAGTCAGAGTCGGATACCCACGACTGCCTATTACATCTGTCAGTCGTAGGATACTTGGTTAGCACTTTATCGTTATAAGGATATTCATAAGAGGCATGTCAACCTTTTAGTCAACCCCACAGTGATTACGTCGAGCTGCGCTACCGTAAGTACGAGAGATTCTATTGGACAGGTCAAAAAATCCACACTACCTTGTTGGTAGTTGGTTAAATAATCGATAACGAGCAAATGCTAACTAAAAATCCCACGGGCGATGAATGAAAAAACAAAATGAACGCTCGTGGGTTTCTGACGCTGGTTTTTAGCCCTGTAGTACCTTATACACTTAAATGAAAAAATTTTAGGGACGTCATACTTCATATTAAGTAAGGGATGACGTTGCCCATACAAACTGTGCAGAACATGGGTTACAATATATAAGGCATGATCTGGTGTTTCTTGTGCCAAGGTGTCAAAAAACAAAACAACAAACAAACAAACACAGCATAATAAAAAAAACCGTCTATATGAGGTATTTAATAGCTTTATTATGAATTTTATCAAATTAACCTGTAGCTTAAATTGCAGCATTTTTGTAATAGATATCCCATGGATTTTTTGCTGTTTGTGCCGGTATCGTAAATTAAAACCATAGTCAGGTGACCTTTCGATTTGTGACCTCACGAGACGAAGTCGTTATTCATAATGTAATGAACTATTTTTATGCCAAATAAGTCGGTAGTTCATTTTTCACAATAAAGTTTTTCTTCTAATTTAGGCGATTTCCAATTTTAAAAAAACACAATTATAGCATACTGCGCTAGTATCATTGTGACCAGGGATGACGGCCAAATTAGGATTTGGTGATTTTTCACTGGTATAGTCGGTATTTTGATTTCTTAAAAACACATTATTTAATCCAGAGACCAAATGAGTGTTGGCATCAAATGGTGCAACATTAGTGTTTTCATCAAACAAATCCATATATTGTGAAAAATGTCATCTCCACCAAAATGAGAAAAATTATTCAAAATATCTATTTCCGCCAAATAAACAGCTTGTGAAAGAAGCATATCATCACCATTATCGAAATCCATGCTTGACTGCCAGAGTGATTGTTCTAGACTGAATTTGGCCCCGACAACCTTTCCAACACAGGAACCGTGCCGCTTCCAATCAGACAATCTATTCGAAACAACAAGATGACATCAGCAAGATCTAATTAACATAAGACTAAAGCTTGCGCGTGCGAGGGTTTGGGGAGAGTTTTAAATTGTGTTTGTTTTGAATCGACTTTTTGGCCATAACAATATTATCCCAAATATATTAAAATTATTATAACAAATATGCTGCAATTTAAGCTATAGGTTAAAACAGATATTCCATGGGTGTTTTTTCTGTTTTGGGGCCTGTATCGTAAATTATACCATAGTCAGGTGACCTTTCGATTTGCCAACCTCACTCGACTTCGTCTCGTGAGGTCACAAATCGAAAGGTCACCTGACTATGGTATAATTTACGATACCGGCACAAACAGCAAAAAAACCATGGTATATCTATTACTTATATTCGCTCTCCATTTTTCATTTTGTGAATAATTCAATACAGAATTTACGCTTTGCGACTCATCCCTTTCATCCCGCAAACATGAATAAAAAAAATAATCCTCCACGCCGCACAAAAGTCTCTTGGATATTAAAATATCTATAATCGAGATTTTTTATGGGTGGCAAACGTTCAATCATGTGCGCGAAAATTAATTCCACGAAAAAAAATAACGAAATATTGGCGCAAGACTATTGTGCCTAAAAGAACATGTATAAATTAATTAGTATAAGTGCTAATTTCTTTCACTACAGCGTTTGGTCCATCATCTCCCGGTGTTGCAATTGCTTTATACGTATCAGACTTTTCGGAGCATTACTCATGAAATATGCATCAAACCAACACACGGTTGGAGATACACAGTAATTGTCTGTAACTAAAAGTATAGCTGTAATGAGTACCTTGGTGTACTTTCCAGTGCTCCCTTGTCCCCGTGAGTTATTTTTGATGTTCACTTTGGTCTTACACCATTTGAATCAGCTTATTATATATGGCCTTTTTCTTGTATTCCTAGATGACTATGGAGGGCGGCATCTGGTTTTGTATGGACTTTATCCGCTGCCAAAATTCAAAGCGTACATGGGTGTGTGTTTTGCGTCTAAGCATCACCAGTTGACCTTATCTGTTGAAAATCATCGATTGCAAGTTTATATTCTGCACATGACACTCTGTATTCCACGTACAGAGTTGTTTTTTTTATTCATCTGATTTGCCAAACTTGAAAAAATAAGAGAGAGAAAATAAAGCTTACTTTTGACAACGCTTTCTGTTCTTTTTGTGGCTGATAAGGAAATGAAGGTGACATTATTTCGTAAAAAGCAGGTTCTAGACTCACAAATTATCGTCTCTAGGCTCAAAGAATTAAGAAAAACACTATTCAAAATATTGAAATTATATAGGCTAGAAGATAATTGTTTGTTTTGGTGTAAGATCGATTAATAATTTCACTGAGTGAATATAAAAAGTGATATTATATTGAGTGTATATTGAAAATGTATCTTTTTATGTTCATAATATAATAAATGAGTGAAAATGTATCTTTTTATATTCATTATATGATAAATGAGTGAAAATGTATCTTTTTATATTCATAATATAATAAATGAGTGAAAATGTATCTTTTTATATTCATAAATGAAATTATACATCGATCTTACACCAAAACAAACAATTTTTCTTTTTATTAATGCGTTAAAGGTCAAAAATTTAGAAGTCAAAATTGGCGGGATTACCTCGCGTGCGTGACGTTATTTATAGCGTCATTTCTTGGTAAAACCCAGCATAATTGATGTTGACCATTTTAATTTATTGACACATATATATCATTTTTGTTTTTTCATATAAAAATTTATATGTGTAATGAGAAAGACAGATTTGGGATCTCCTGCCTCTCTTGTGTGTTTAGACATTCAGTATAGGATAGGTCTATAAAGACGTTTCTAGTGAAAATAGAAGCCAAAACGAGCGTAGCGAGTGCAGGCTTCTATTTTCACGGAAACGTCTTTATAGATTCTATCCGATTTTAGAAGTCTCCGCCCACTTTTACATGTTGTACTTGAGCGCCCTATGAAACTGTCAATCAAATCTGTTTGCACGCGCAATTGAATACAAGCCGTCTTTTTCAATAGAACGTTCTATTTTGACTTTTCAAAATAGAACGTTCTATTGAAAAAATGGCTCAGAATTTGAATTTTCGGAGCCACTGATTGGTCAGAAAAATAGGTTGACTTCTAAGTTTTGTTATTTCCCAGTCTATTCACTTTGCAAATGTGGATTTGGAAAAAACGTCTACTTTACAGTTTCAATCGCCAACAGGATGATTGCCCATGTTACAACTGCCAGCCCCCACCTTAATCGGACGAATGCATGCAGACTTCATTGTAAAGAACGAAAGCGTCTACGTTCTTGTTTAAAAATAGTGATATTACTCTTTGTATCATGTTAGACATAAAATATGTTGACAAATGCACAAGTACAATTAAAACGCATTTGACCCATGTTAAACAAATTAAGTACAGTTCAAAAGAAGATAGGGGAACAGCACGCCTGGCTTTGACAACAACTTATCTCTATAGATAGCGTGGCAACTATGGGCTATGTTTCGTGGTGATTTGTTCATTTATTGTCCTAACAACATAACAAATCTTAACTTGTTTGCATACTGTGTAATCTTGTCAAAGAGACATGTTTAATTAACGTATGGTATTTTCCAAATGAGCATAGAGTTATGTGTGATAGTGTCATGGTAACTCATGGTTCAAATAATGTGATATCATGTAACTTATATTACATGATATCACGTCCAACATGTTCACCATGATAACACGTTAAAACACACTTTGTAATGATACGCATGTTTGACATGATAAAACAGTATACGGGACAAGTTAACACGTCACCTTGGCATAGTAAACACGCTCACACGGTAACAAAGGATATGCACGGTTCCAGGATGGCGCAAATTATATGACGTCATCTGACTCCAAGCAATAAGTATAGGTTTTTAACTACACGATATAGTCACGAGTGCGGAGCCATGTTGCGGTACCACAAGCACCATGCATTTGAGAAATCATACTCTATATTCAACTGATTCCATCGAAGTTGCATTTACGAAAATAGCGTTTAACCGTGCAATGTGACCCACACTTGCCTGTTTATTATCGCCGGCCCAGGGCGGCGATTTTATACTTCAGAACTCTTTTGCTGAATATAACTCTTATTGTATGTCTCGGTCCTTGTTTTATCTTCTACATTTTATTTTCCAGCTAAAGTGAAATCTCTGTGTGGAATGTTTGCAGAAACAAGACCCATTGTCTGGAGCAATTTCCAACGTAGGAGATCTCACACTTGTATACCTCTGTCACACTGTGCTTAAAATAGTGGAGTTAGTGCTTAACGTGGTACATACCATTCTCGTTTGGGGACTTGTATTTGGCAGTGTTTTGATGCGGACGCCGGAGTTTGAGTCTAGAGGTCAATGCCACCGTTTTATTATTTTTTCTTTCAATCCTACTGAAAAATTGTCCCCGTTATAGTGTCTCGTTAGATTAAAGGGCCAGGGTCACTGTTGCTAAATATTTTTTTTGTACCAATATATTGACATTTTGAGTTTATATTTAAAGCCAAATCGACTCTATATATTGTTGCAACGGCAAAGTATTTCAATATTTATATGATCTTGTTACATATTATATAGTCTGTATTAAAAGCACTAACAAGTATTTAAAAAAAAACATATAGAGTAACCCAAAGCTTATTACGCCCTAAATCCCATATATAGCAAAAAAGAAGTAGATTGTCTTTCGTTTAAAATAGACGTACATAATTTTAAATGAACTTTGGTTGACAATACCGCCATATCTGAACATTGTAGCTGAATACAGAAAACAATACAAACGTCAAATAACTCACAAATTTTAACTTTGCCCAGTTTAACTCCGTACAATTTGATAGTAACAAATGAAGTTTTCAGAGCTAAAACTATATAGGAAAAATCCTCACTAGCTTATAGATGACCAAGTTTACGATACATTTTATCAATGTTCTTTCCCAAACTCCATCTATTGCAATAAGAAACCAAAAAGTCTTAACTACTATTCATCTTCTAGAGATTTCATAGGATTACCATATCTTCCTCAAATTGCATAAATATGAAAGTAATATCGCGAATGTTGAGACCAGATGTAAAATCGTTCAGCAAAACTTATTCAACATCTTCTAGAGAATATATGGTCGAGTCATATCTCCTTGTCTCAAGCCAGTTGAATATAGAAAAAAATCAAATTGCAATATAGAAAATTCACCCTTTCACCACCCCACACACACACACACACACACATATATATATATATATATAGTCAACGCTTCCTTAGTCTTTATATACACAATTTAAAATCTTATTATCATTTTGACATTTTTGTACTAAATATTATCCGAGCATCAAAAGTTGAAACCGAATTGTGTATGTAATATTTGATCTCATTTATCACAATTATTTGTCTTCTACAGCCAGTCTGACCGGCCCATAAACTTGCATATCGCTCGCAATGCCATGTGTTTTTAAATATCACATAAATGTGATGCAATAATATCAAAATACGCAAGACAATATTCATTTAATATGTATAAAAAATGAATCGGAAACATATATCACTATTGAAATTTTATCATTTATAGATATAGTGCCATCTCTGTAATTATGACAATAACTATCGAATAAGTATCGTTGTTAAAATGCTCTGCCTCAGCATGTTTACTTGAAATATATTACTGCTTAGTTCAGAAAAAGTATTTTGTTTTAAATCACCGAATGATCCTGCAAGATGTAAATAAGTCTTTGTAAACGTACAGACTTGACTATTTGAGTTTACCGTCGCTTCGACAGTATTTCATTCATATTAGCGACGTCCAGCTCATTACAGGTGGAGGAAAACCCCGATGCACAGAGGCGTCCGGTTAGAACCACCGACCTACCGCATGCAAGCTGGAAGGCCTCCTCACATGAAAATCCGAATGACCCTGCCGGGATTCGAACCCACGCGGCGAAGGGCTGAGTGAGTGTTAATGTCAGCGACTCAAACCAGTAAGGGGATTTGTATTGATTTCCCTATTTACATGTACCTGTAGCTTCAAAATTGTCAGGACATGTACAGAAAAGTTTTACGGTAAAGTCCCTGTAATGGTTCTGCTACATTTCGACCTCATGGCCTTTCACGGAGATGACCAAGGTTTCCTAAAGTTTCATCAGGATAACTTGGTTATCTTGCTAGAGGTTAAGTGGTCCAAGACGTAGCGGAACCATAACAGGGATTTTACCTTTTTCCCTGTGATATCTGTCAGTCTGTAATATCAACCATCGCTTGGCTCTCCGTCAAGATACGACCATGCCTCTTGCCCAAGTATATAACATTGTCTAATGTAGATGAAACCGAGCAAGCACATAGAGCTTATGTCTACTTGCAAGCAGAAATTCTCCCACTTACATAAGTGCAATATACTAGCTATATGTGACAGTGCTAATAATTAAGACATAACTTGTTACTTTTCAGTTTCCGAAAATGAAATTGTTTATTAACCCTTTCCCTCATATAGACTCATTTTGACGCACTCAATAGGTACCACATAAAGCCTGATCTGCAGAAAACCACAGTTAAACCTTACCAAATTTAATTATAAAGTCCTCATTTCCAGACTACTGAGGAGCAGCGAACAACATAAAACCTGATCAGCCTGCGAGTTACTCGCAGGCTGATCTGGTTTTATGTTGCTCGCATAGGTCTTTCATGTTTCCTCTATGAGGAAAGGACCTATGCCTATTTAAGTGTATTGCGTCTGTGATGAATCCATTGCACATGGTATTGCAAGTATATTCTCTAAATTGGGACATCTCTACTATAGAACGCTAAACTATCTATCCATCGACAGGAAAAAGGAGATGGTCTTGGTGATAGCGATTTATTCCTATATTTTTATTTATCATTTTCTATCATAGGAAAAACTATTATATATTCTTGCGTGGGTTATACTAAGGATCTGGTTTATTCTATTTGATATATTTGGGAACGTTCTAATACAAACGGGCTTTTGAACTTCGACCACGTACTCTTTTGAGAACATTTATATTACAACCTTTATATACAACCTTTAAATTACGACCTTGATATTACGACCTTTATATTACAACCGTTATATTACGACCTTTATATTACAACCGTTATATTACGACCTTTATATTACAACCTTTATATTACGACCTATACATTACGACCTTTACATTACAACCTTTATATTACAACCTTTACATTACAACCTTCATATTACAACCTTTACATTACAACCGTTATATTACGACCTTTATATTACAACCTTTACATTACAACCTTCATATTACAACCTTTACATTACAACCGTTATATTACGACCTTTATATTACAACCTTTACATTACAACCTTCATATTACAACCTTTACATTACAACCGTTATATTACGACCTTTATATTACGACCTTTATATTACAACCTTTACATTACAACCTTCATATTACAACCTTTACATTACAACCGTTATATTACGACCTTTATATTACGACCTTTACATTACAACCTTTACATTACAACCTTTACATTACAACCTTTATATTACAACCGTTATATTACAACCTTTATATTACGATCTTTACATTACGATCTTTACATTACAACCTTGACATTACAACCTTTACATTACAACCTTCATATTACAACCTTTACATTACAACCGTTATATTACAACCTTTATATTACGACCTTTACATTACAACCTTTATATTACAAACCTTTATATTACAAACCTTTATATTACGACCTTTACATTACGATCTTTACATTACAACCTTGACATTACAACCTTTACATTACAACCTTTATTTACAACCCTTTTACATTACAACCTTTACATTACAACCTTTACATTACAACCTTTATATTACAACCTTCATTTTATATCCTTTATTTTACGGACCTTTATATTACAACCTTAATATTACAACCTTTATATTACAACCTTTTACATTACAACCTTTATATTACAACCTTTATATTACAACATTTATATTACGACCTTTATATAACAACCATTATATTACAACCTCTACCTTCTCCCCCAAAGAGTCGACGCGATCCACGTGTGTGTGGGGTTGGTGTGTGTGTGTGTGTGTGTGTGTGTGTGTAGAATCGTTCATAATCGCCCCAAACGCGAAAAACACTAGTCCTACCCGGGTTTTTAGTTTAAGAACCTGTTATCTAATCGATGTAAAATGAAATCAGTTTAAAATAATTTTTGAAAAGAAACTTTTTTTCCGGTACATTTTTAATTTTCTGCGCACCAATCACTGTCACACTGATTTACCACGTGGACATGATGTGTACCAAAATACCTGTGATTTAGCTAAAACACAGCTATTTTTCAGCTCACTGTTGTAGGGATCTGTGCGAGATCTCCGCTTTGGAGTTTTGGGTATGATACCGTTTTCGGTCACTGATTAATCAGGAATTCTTGTATTGTTCTTTCAGTAAACGAAAAAAGGGGTTTCATCTCTACATGAATTAGCAACACACCACCGCGATGTGTCGAAGGGTGGACCCTGGGAACCACGTGACTGCAATCGCGTCGCGATTGGCGATCGTCATCCATATCGGGATCGCAAGGAACATTTGCTGAAGACATTGTCGTACCTGATACCTGTGCTAAAGCTACAAAGATAAAGTTCCGGATATACCTAGTGGAGCAGGTAATTCTTTTTAAAACTGTTTTTGTTGTTGTTGTTGTTGTTGTATTGGGGTTTACCGTCGCGGGCGATAGTATTTCAATCTTTATGCGACGTCCAGCTAATTACAGGTGGAGGAAGACCCCGAGTACACAGAGGTACCCGGGTAGAACCACCGACCTACCGCTAACTGTTTTTGTGATACGCGTGTTCGCGTTTTACATTCAGTCCACTTGATTTGTTATCAATGCATGAAACAGGCATTTAATTGCACGTGTTCATTCTAGCTTCGTCTTTGAGGAGGCCCTTTGGGCATACAGACATCCAAACAAGTGGACATGTAATAAAATTTGAAGACAACTTAAAAAAAAAAACATGTGACCAAGAAGAGGTGTGAAATAGAATGTAAATAAAAAATGCATTAACACGTACTTCTGTATAGCCATCAATATGGCGCTAAAAATAGCTTGCAAGGGGGATTTTTTACAGCGAATATTTTAACGCTTTAACCGTGTGTCATCATTTTAAATACCGAGAACAAAGGTTTTTTGTATTTTCTTTAAGATTGCTCAGATACTATCAATTCTAACAGCTGGTAATGAACATCAAACACTCGTTGCCGCAGAATCTTTCTCCTAATACGTTTGTTTCTTCTTTGCTTTCTTCATTTTTATACCCGCAGTTTGGCTAAATAATTTTGATCACGCTGAAAAGATACTCGTAGAAAAAAAAAAGGGGCAAAAAGCTTCTTTCCCCAAAAATAAATTTAAAAAAAAACTTTTAAAGGGGCCTATCGCCATCCTACTTTCCCGCATATTAAAACAAAACTTGGGGGTATGTTTTATTTTTTAATTTTTATGTATTCATTTTTTATAAAGGTAAACCATAGGTAAACCATTCATTTTTAAAAAAATGGGCATTTTTTTATTTGTTTAGTTGTCAGATCGCTTGGTTTATAAAAGTTGCTTATGGTCATTTCCCCTTTATGCAAAGATAGAAAAATTACTTCCCTTTCATTAACAAAATTAAAATTTTCAAAACATAAACACAAAACCATGAACTGGATTTTATTAAGTTTTTTGTACATACCCTACGCCTTGATCCGATGGTTTATCAACACAAACCTGGGAATTCTTGTCAGTTTGCTCCACCTTAGGGTATTCTGGTGTATGTTTAAATGTCATTTTGGCTAAAACCCAAAAACCCTTTACAGTCAACTGTCTGTCAACAAAAAAATTTTGCAAAAAGTAGATGTCCCCGTATTTTTTTCTTCTTTTTACACTCATTGGGATTAACTCCAACACTGGTTGCATCAAAGGCAAGGACATCAAGTTTTATTCCAAAAAACCAAAAAAACAATTTCACATTTCCCAAAACAGATCCGGTATAACCGTCATTTTTTTTTTAATTTTAATAAGAAAAATAAACAAGAGCCTTAGGGCCATGATACCCTTTTTTCGCTCACCTGAGTACCACTGTCTCAGGCAACCTTAAGTATTAGGGCTATATCTTCCCAAAAAAAGCATAAAATTCTTGGTTTAGTACTTTTGTATACATTTTAAACAAAATTGCTTTATAAATGTAATGCTTGAATGTAAAAAAATTAAATATGACATTTTTTTACTTCAGGGGGCCCTAATTGGAATAGCGTCCAATACTAATCAGCTTTGGGGGAAGATAATAATAATCTTTCTAAAACATTCTGAAATTTGAGTTTACCGTCCTTTGACAGTATTTCAGTCAATACGACTCCAGCTAATTACAGGGGGAGGGAAAACCCCGAATGCCGAAGGCATCCGGGTAAAACCACCCACCTACCGCAAGCAAGCTGGAAGGCTTCCTGACATAAAAATCCGAATGACCCTGCCCGGGGTTCGAACACACGCGGGGAGGGACTGAGTGATGTTAAAGTCAATATTTATATGCCTCAAAACACAGTAAATGTCAGGGAAGGGAATGTTTCTCAGTGAGCACTTCAGGGGCCCCTTGTTAAAGATTAAGGATAATTTCGTTTATTTATATAATTATAGATCTAGTACGGACATCGATATTATTTTCAAACGTTGATAATATTGTTAAAAAAAACAACAACAACAACAATGTATTGAATCGAGCAATTGATAAACGTTTCATATTTCTTAGCAACCCCTATTTTCATTTGGAAACATTATTTAGATTGAAGCGGGAGGTGTCATTTATAAAAGTTTGGGGATGGTAACTAGCAGATTATCGATTTAATGGCATGTTGTCAACAGGTGCGCATTAAAAAGTCCCGAACAAATAACTGGCAAAATTTTTTACAAGTTACGCAAGTCCCCGTCGGGGTTCGAAATCATGCCCTTTTCTTTCCCTGAGGGGGGATGTTTTAAACCCACGGGGCCCATTGGGACAATACACGAAATAAGCAAGGCCTTGTATGACAGAAGGTTGTGGACAAATATAGCATTACTGAAAATATTCTAATTTCGTACCAGTCAATACTTTATCTAGGCATTCAGGTCGACATTCAAATTAAAAATCCCTTAATTTTTAACAAAATCAAAAATTCCGTTGAATACTAAGGTCGACTTTTAAAAATTTCTGAAAATGTTTAAAGTAGTATTTAAAGGGGATTAGGGCGATTTGTAGTTTTCTTGATTACCATTTTTTTTTAATTTTTTAAAACCAAATTTTCTCAAGTATTAGGGTAATAACTAATAAATTTTTTTATCATGGACTTGAATATCTATTTAACCCCTTTCCCTCAAAAGGGGGGACCCCAGGGGAAAAGACCTATGCGAACAGCATAATACCAGTAAAGCCGCGAGTAACTCGCAGGCTGATCGGGTTTTTTATGCTTTTCCCCTGCTTCGTGGTCTGGAAATGAGGTTTTTTGTAATTAAATTTGGTAAGGTTTAACTGGGGTTTTTTCTGCAGATCCGGCTTTATGTGATACCTATTGAGTGCGTAAAAAATGAGTTTATATGAGGGAAAGGGTTAAAAGGGTTTATATGGGGGAAAAGGGGTTAAAAGGGGGAGTATATAGGGAAAAAAGGGGTTTAAAAAGGGGTTTTATATGGGGGAAATTTGGGTAAAAAAAGGGTGTTTATATGGGGGAAAAGGGTTTTTTTAAATGGAATGGGGGCATGTTTTTTCCCTTTTTTAAGTTTTTAAATTATTATTTAGCTTTAAAGAATATTTAATAGGGTATTCGACCCCGGATACTAAAAAAGGCTTTTTCTATAAGAGATTTGTAAAACGGGGGTATGAAAAACAAATTTGCACGCGTTGATGCGTTGCACGTCGTTCTGGGGAAGCATAAAAGTATACAGGGACATATAATTTTTACCCCTTTTAAGTGTCATCAGCGGGATTTAAGTCTATTAAATTTTTCTCATTTTAAATAGATATTGATATTTTTTATTTAAAGGGACACTCCGTAAAATGCCAATGCATGTTTTCATGAACTAGCATTTTTTTTAAAATTTTTTAAATTTAATTTTCCAGTTTTCAGGTTTCCCTTTTTTTGATATTTGTTAAATTTTAAAACATTCAGAAATAAAATCTTTTTGCAAAAATAACTTTAAGCAGCATGATGGAATAGGTAACTAAAAAAAATCTTTCGTGCAGCATTTAAAAAAGGAAAAATGAAAAATATTGGGCAGGGAAAACGTAGTGACGGAGGGTTAAAGGCATATGTTTATATCAAAGGGCAAGTCCCTGTAATGGTTTCCCCCCTTTACCAAAAAAACCAAAAGGGACTCTGATGAAACATTAGGAAACCCTTTGGGTTTTTTCCCTGAAAGGGCCCCGGGACGAAATGTAGCAGAACCCCTACAGGGACTTTTAAATTCATAGTAGTTTTGGTGTATTTTTTTGGGGTCAGTTCGTAGAGTAGTTGGGTTTTTTGTATCACCCGGCTCGACTGACTTGACTTGACTTGATATTTGAGTTTACCGCGCTTCGACAGTATTTCAGTTATATAGGACCCTCCAAACTAATTACAGGTGGAGGAAAAACCCCAATTTCACAGAGGCGGTTTGGGTAGGGAAACCCCCGACCTCCGCAAGCCAGCTGGAAGGCTTCCCGACAAAGGGAAAAACCGAATGATCCTGTCGGGATTCGAACCCACGCGGTGAGGGGGCTGAGTGAGTGTTTTAAAATCAGCGACTTTTTCCCTCTCGGGGGGCCCGGAGGCCCCTAACCCGGCCGAATTGAAAAAAAACACTGCTAAGGCTAAAGCATTATTTAAATCGGGTTGACAACATTCCCCCTGTCCTGTTTTAATTAAAGGGAAGTTTCCCGTTTAAAGGTTCCGCTACATTTCGGACCTCAAGCCTCTCACCCGGGGATAACCAAGGTCCCCAATGTGTATTGGGTTTCCTTAATTACTTGGTAGAAGTAAAATGGTCCGAAAAGTAGCGGAACCCATTACTGTTTCTTACCTTTAAAAATTTAAGTATATTTAAGTTGAATAGAGGTTCTTGGGATATCCCGGGTATCGGGTTTTTCTCGGATATGTTGTGTGTCACTCCCTAATTGTAAAGATATTCAATATATTACGGCCGTTCATGTAATTGAATCTCCCTTTTCATCTTCTGGAAAATTTGCAATTTTCCGTGTACTTTTAAATTTGGGGAGAAGTAAAAACTATTTAAAAAGGGGGGTTTTGCTTACTGATTGGCTGTTATATATGTATATAAAAAATACATATTAACAGTCAATCATTGTGTCAAGTATGTATGTTAAACTACGTCCCTTTTTCATTGCGTGGTAAGAGAGGTGTTAGAATTTTTTATTTTCTACCACGAGTAAATTTGTAGATATTTTGTGCAGAATGACAGGGAAAATTTTGGGCAAATTTTTGGTTTTAATGGTTTATATGCTTTTCCCAAAAAGGGAAGACCCTGTTACTATAAAAAAAGATTCCCGAAAGACCGTACTTAAAATTGTTTTTTATTTTTCACTATTCATCCTTGAGGGTCCACTGGGCACGAGACAGTAACACTGTGAAAATTTTCCCATGCTGATATTGCAAAAAATTAAAAATTAGTTTTTTGCTGATATTAAATTTCGTAATTTCTGTAGATTATGGCAATGTATACGGTTTTGATCTTTTGGGGAATCCGTTTAGTCGAAATTTTAAACATGAATCTTTTTTTTAATTTTAACTCGCCGGGGATACGATCTAATTTCGTGAAAGATATAAACCGATCCAAAGGGGAAAGCATCATTTTAGTTTTTCCTTTTAGGTTTTTTTCCGTAAATTCCCGTATTGAATCGCGGGATTAATTTTCATGTAAAACCTTGATGGCATCATATCCTTGTACATGATCAAACAACATCGGGGGGCAACCCGAAACTCGTGGAGGTAGGAAAGGTATTTTTTCAAAATTTGCGAAATTTTCCGTTTCCATTTTGTTTCGGATTTTTTTGTTTTAATTGATGAAGGCAACGTACAGGGTTTTTATATGTAAAGATATGTTTGACAAATTAATTTTTCCGGGAAAAAAACACTAACTGAGGCTGTCAACTGACAAAACGGATAAAAATAAAACACTGTGAATATAATAAATCTAGGGAATAACCCCTTTAAAATTATGCGGGTTTTTGATGAATAATTTTAAACGAACGTATAATTTTAATTTATGGCCGATTTTACGAAAAACAAAGCTATAAAAGTTTTTCTACGAGTTAAATCAGCAAACTTTTAATAACGAACCCCCAAAAAGATGGATGTGTATTTTTCAGGAAAGCGAACGCGCTTTGCAAAAATTAAATTTAACGCTAGCCCTTTACCATCTGTTGTTAAAAACTAGGGGGGGGGGGCCCGCTATATAAACGAATCACGAATGTTTTTGTGAAAAATTATCAAGATTAGTACGAAAAGGTGAAAGGGGGATAACCTAAAATGTAGCTTTTTTAAAATACATCCATAATGCGATAAAGGGAAAGAAATTTAAAGAAAATTTACTTGCCCAGCCCCAAAATTTAATTTTACTGTGATATGCAATATCGTTCAAACAGCATATAATAATAAAAATTTTAAAAAGTATGTTGTATGTAAGCATCTCCCGCTGAATCAGGAGGTCGTGGGTTGGGGTCCCCAACCGCGTCTTTACCATCGTGAAAAATGGTATTAGTTTTGCCCCCTTGTTTGGGCCCCCAGATAAAAGGGGATAGTTTCCGGATGTTTGGGCCCCGATGTCAGTATTGGGGTTTGGGAAATGTGGTATCATGCCAAAAGTCTCCTATGTGACACAGCATTTGCGGCAGCATTAACTGATACCTTTCACACTTCTGTCCCAAAAGTCACAGAGGTTTTGGCTGGTCTTGAGATGGGAAATTTTCGACAAACTCCATTTAAAACCGGTTTTTTTTTTAATCGTACTTAATACCGAGTTGAAATTTTGAAAGACACTTTTAGATGAAAGTTTCTAACCAAAATTTATTTTGAAAGTCGAGTTGAATGTGATCGAATTGACTTTAGAACGTATTCAGATATACGTAAAATCGATTTTTTAAAAGTAGCAAGTTTAAAACCCTTTGGAAAATTAAATGTCAGACTAGAAAGACGGGGGAAATTTTAAATTTGGGAATTATAGATTAAACGTGAACTGAATGCTGAGCAGTCTCGACTTAAAAGGGCTGTTTCATTTGAAAATCTAGCTTATTATTTGCTGGAATGTTACTGGCTCATCTAGGGAAATTTTAGTTTATTTTCTAGTGGAGTGTTACTGGTCACTAGGAATTTCTAGTTTATTGTCTAGCTGGAATTTTACTGGCTCATTAGGAATTTCTAGTTTATTGTTAGCTAAAAATGTTAAATTTGGGTCAACTAGGAATTTTTAGTTTTTGTTAGCTGGAATATTTTTGGTCCTTAGGAATTTCTAGTTTATTGTCTAGCTGGAGTGGTTTCTGGCTCACTAGGAAATTTTAGTTTTTTGTCTAGTGGGTTTAATTTTGGGTCATTAGGGAAATTTTAGTTTATTTTTTCTAGCTAGAATGTTATGGCTCAATAGGAATTTCTAGTTTATTGTTTGTGGAGTGTTACTGGTAATAGGAATTTTTAGTTTATTGTTGCTGGAGTGTTCTGGCCATTAGGAATTTTAGTTTATTGTTTTGCTGGAATTTTACTGGTCAATAGGAATTTCTAGCTTATTTTCTAGCTGGAATGTTCTGGTAACTAGAAATTTTTTTTTATTGTCTAGTGGAATGTTACTGGTTATTAGGAATTTTAACTGATTGTCTAGTGAAATGTTACTGGCTGAATAGGAAATTTTTAATGATTGTCTAGCTGAAAAGTTACTGGTCAATAGAAATTTTAGCTTATTGTTTAGCGGGGAAAGTTTTTGGCTCAATAGGAATTTTCTAGCTTATTGTTAGCTGGAAAGTTACTTGGGTCAAATAGAAATTTCTAGCTTATTGTCTTGCGGGTGTTTTCGGTCATCTAGGAATTTCTGTTTATTGTCTAGCTGGAATTTTATGGTAACTAGGAAATTTTTAGCTTATTGTCTAGCTGGTTTTTTTGGCTAAAATAGAAATTTTTTTGTTTTTTGTCTAGCTGGAATGTTACTGGCTTATTAGGGAAATTTTAAATGATTTTTAGCGAAATGTTACTGGTAATAGAAATTTTAGTTTTTTTTCTAGCTGGAATGTTACTGCCTCAACTAGAAATTTCTAGCTTATTGTTAGTGGAATTTTTACTGCTCAACTAGAAATTTCTAGTTTTTTGTCTAGCTGGAATGTTCCCGGCTAATAGAAATTTCTTTGTTTTTTTGTCTAGTGGAAAGTTTTTGGATTTAGGGAAATTTTAATGATTGTTAGCTGAAAAGTTACTGGCGTAAAAAAACTTTCCGTGCATTTTATGAAACAGATAAACAACCAAAATTTACAATCATGAAGATTTCTCCTGCAAAGAAGTTGTGAATCGAATCAGACACCCCAGTGTATGTAATTTAGTATCTTGCATGATAGAAAGTTTTAGCCCTCCAAAAGTTCCCAAAGAGCACTTACTAATACATACCTTGATAATCAATAACAGATACAACTATATCGGTTTCACTTGTACTGAGCCTTAGGTATGCAACTTATTAATGGAATCGAGGTCATGACCCTCACTCCGGATCAATATCCAAATCAATGGCGCTCACTGCCGGTGGGGTTATCATAGAATAACGATAAGCGAGACTAACACTTTGTAGGTCTAAGCTGTTTGTGCTATCATACCTGTATATCATACCTTGTATAAAAGACAATGTTGCACGAATTCTAAGATCCACTTCAACACGGCCGGCAGCCTTTCAGTGCCTTGAGCGCTTTCATTATACATTGATGACACTCCTCACAGCGATTACGTCACGCTGCGCTACTCAGGGTATAGTAACTTTGCAGTGATGGTACATTCTTTGAGTATTATGAGGTCACCAGATTAAGGCCCTTGGAAAGAAAATTTCATAATTATACAGTTTTTGTTTATCTACATGCTTGGAAATGAACATGTTAAGACATTACGTTGATTAGTTGTAGACCGAGTGTACCTTCCGGTCACTTTCAGTCGTTTTAATGGGACATTAATAGCCCCTGGACTTTGAAATATTTTTAATATGTTTTTCCCGGTGCTTTATATATTTAATACTAACCAAGATTATAGTAGTAGTTTTACTATGACGTGTTCCAGACTTCAGACCTTGTTTCCATCTCCTCCACTCTATGCTAACTTTTGCCAGAATTATGGCCCTTGAAGTTAGAAAAGTTAATCAAAAATTATTACGGAGGCATTCGTGTCCTACCGACACATATAGCTATCATTTATGTTTGCCACAAGCTTGATACTTTTCCTCCAAACATATTTTATATATATTGATAAATTTTGATAAATGTTTTTTTTTTCTTTTAAATTTATTAATATTATTATTGATCTATGTCAATGGCCTACGAAAGAAAAGCGTTTGTGTTGAATCCGTGAAGTTGACTTTGAATTCATGTATGTAAAGTATTTTGAAAAAGATGTATTTCTAGCAAATTAATGTATGTGTGTTTTTTTATTTAATTTTATTTCCTTTTTTTTATAAAGGTTACATTAAAATTAAAATCTAATGAGTCAGAGTCCACCAGTGAAATTAATCTTCAATTTTTATTGGCATTACAGCTTTCATATGAAGAGTGTAAATGCTGAAGAAACTTGCACTGTAAACAAATTATTTCCTGTATATGTTGCAGTGTAACCGCTTACAGGGATATCTGCATTCGTTCACCGATATCTCTATTACATAATTAGTTAATACTTATCTATTATACGTCGACACTAAATACATAATTTATACTAATCGACATTTCCTGGCCTGGACCAGTACTTTGCGCCTAGGAAGCCATGAAGATCCTGCAACAAAAGGGTTTTCGAACTACAATCTTCACTGTTTGTTACTTCTAGTCCACATCACCCTATATAGAATATCATAGTAGATATTAAGTGTAAAAAATAATCTGTTGTGGTGGCATGTAGAACGTTACCATTATGGTGCAAACTCAGCGTATATTTTAGTCTAACATACCATAGCCGAGCGCCTAGCAAGAGAGACTGTATTCCAGTTACATTTTGATTACATATCAGTCTGACTAAGGTCCACGTGCACTATAACACTACATAAGTATGTCGAGGCCGGAATTCAAACACACGACCTTCTGGTTACATGACTGACACTTGATCTTACCACTCGGCTCTCGTCGCTTTCGTCTCTACTTGTGAAATCGTCCTGGTCCTGTGTTGTTTTGGGGGCGTGCAAATTGACATCTTCAGTTGACCTTGATCGTTGGTATTTATCGATGGTACACTTCTGTTAGCATACAGTTTTGTCAAGCGGTCATCATCCTGGTTTAAAATACACTTCATTGTCCTGTCAATCCCTATTTTTTTTTTTCAGAATGGATCTCTGACATTTAACAAAGGGATATTGATGAACGCGGCCTATATCGAGGCATTGAAAGACGAGTCCTGGAAATGTTTTGTGTTTCATGTGTTGACATCATCCCGGAGAACTTCCGGACATTGTACGCATGCTCAAGATGGCCTCGACACCTTTCCGTAGCGATAGATGAGTTTGATTATTTGTAAGTATTATTCTTTTATGGAAAAGGGTATATTAAAGAATTAATTTTAGAAGCTGCTTCCCTATATGGATTTCAACTGACCCTTCTAGGATCTTTATATTAAGTACATCGTCGGAAATTCCACGTTCGCTCAATAATCGACCGTGAAATATCTGGTTAGCAAAAATCATTGATTAGGCTTTTCATTGGATCCGTGGCAGAGACAGCGCGGCGACAGCAGGGATCATATGACCAATGAAACGGCGCGGATTTTAAAGTTGGCTTCATTCTACCATGTAGAGCGACGTCATGCTCCTCTCATAAACGTTGTGGTTTATCTTGCTGGAAGCATGAGTCAGCTTTTGTAAATTTCAACGAAGAGCATTCAACAATACAATGCGTTCTTTCGTTGGTCAGCAAGTAGCTGATAAAAATTCATGAAAACGAAGTTTTACCAGAATCAAATCCCACGGTATACACAAAAGTGACAACGGAATATATACGTGGGTTTTCGACGGTGTATTAAGTATAGAACACAGGGGTTTGGCACGAAAAAAAGGGGGGAGGGGGCATAATTTATGCCCCCCACTTTCGTGCCAAACCCCTGTGGTATAGAATATCTCCTGACCCTACAATAGAAATACAGGGGTCACCATGTGAACGCGAATTGAAAAAAAAAAAAACACACACACACACACACACACACACACACACACACACGTAAGAACTTGTTTGTTAGATTTGTCGTCCCACCGACAGTATTTCAATCATTTGGGGACGATGTCTGCTTGAGACAGATATAGTGCGCCACACTGTAGTAACACGCCGTAGACATGTGGCATGCTACCACACCCAGTCACATTTTCCTGATACCCCGGCCAACCAGTCCTGGAACTACCCTTATTTGCTGAGCGCCATGCAAGGGACGATTTCGGGACGGGGCGGACGCTCAAATCACTCGGCCACTTGGACCGGTAATGAACTTGTGGGATGTGAAAAACAAATGATTATATTCATATAGGGTCCACACATTTATCAGTTATTGTTGGATCTCAGGAGAGAGAGGATGGAGGTAGTTCTTCTCCAGCACCAATATAATCTGACAGATTTGGCAGTGAAGGTTTTCGAAGCTTAATGGCGCTCGGCTAATTTCGACACATTGCGTGACAATCGGCGATAATCGTAGTGTTCGTATTCAATGCCCGAAGCATTTCCTTGACAAAAAATAATATCATGGTCTGTACAAAAATGTAAAAATACTGACTTTTGATGATTTGAGGGGTGTTATAAATAAATTAGACTCAACATTAGACTATAGCTTTAATACCTGCTGACTTATTCTAAATAAGAGTTGTCTAATACATATTCTTAATTTTTTAATGTAGATTATTTACAACTTGTCAAAACTGCGGCCGCCGTTAGACCAATGGTATCCGGTACGTTGTTTTGACCAAAAAAACTGCCGCATTTAAAAAGAAAAAGATCATTCAGGTTTAAAAGTTACCTACCATCTTATATATATATATATATACATGTATATATATATATATATATATATATATATATATATATATATATATAATCAGCTTATAGAAATAGATATGTTATGATAATGGAAACTCATAATATTCATTTTATATTGTAGAAATTAATATAGCAGTTATTGGGCTACTGCGACATACTGCACATCCCTTCTTTTACTTTGCGGCTACGGGCACCACCATAAAAGTTGATACGTTGACGTTTTTGTTATATTTGACTGTGATTTATTTCTTGGAATCTAATAGGATTTTGTGTTTCTCCTTTAAGTAAACAAACTTCCAAATTTGGAAATACATTTTTTTATATTTTAAAATTTGATAGGGCATGAGAAATCTTTGCTCATTTTCAGAACAGTTCATTTTCAAATGAGGGCATTTCCCCAAGTTTTCCAAATACATATATTTTTTATATATCTCAAGTACCTTATTTTGTCTAATTTTAATACAGAGGATTATTTACGTGCTTTCAATTTGTTATTTGCATATAAATCTTCTTTCAAAAGTAAATCATGTGCTTATGTAGTATGCCCCTTGTACTTGTATTAAAATTTGGCTTGTTGCCAGTGTGATGGTTGTATAAAATAGAGAGACTTTATTGAGAAAAAAAAACGGACAGTAATTGTTATATGGTGTTCATGATAATGACATGGGAAATTATTATATAACTCTTTTAAATTGGCTTTACAAAATATTTTTTTTTATGATTTTTTTTAAGTTTGCAGGTGTTAATAAGAATGTCAAAATTGAAGTCAGCCAAATAAAAACATGAAAGTTTCAATGGAAAAAAATCATGAATAAAAGATAACAATATCTATCTTATGTTTATTTTTTTTTATTTTACGGATAATTACGAACCAATTGATGTATTGATTTTTATTTTCTGATTAAATTTCTGAAAATTATGGCATATTTATGACTTAGGTATCGGAACAATTTGCTGGATTTTTACAACTTTTGAAAAATAAATACAAAAAAAATCCATTAAAGATTTAACAGACAGTAAAAGTCTAAATAAATTTGCATTTAAGCCTGTCAATACATGTAGTGTAGTGTTTAGCGCAAGTTTTTTTTCAATTCTCAAATCTTGCCATTAGGCTTCTAAAACCTTAAGACGTGAAATCTAGGGACGCTGCTCATCCGGTATTCATACGTTACGCATAACCTTACATTTGTTATGCATACGTTACTCACACGCTCTCATACGCTTCTCATAAGTTGATATTACGCTACACTGACGGTGACATAAGTTGACATACTCTTACGCTCACATACGTTTCTCATGTGCTGCCTATATACGTCTGTTATACGTTATACATACGCTATTCATACGCTACCCATACGTTCACCAAAATTTGGTTCATACGCTCAAAAGTTGTACGTCTCAGTGATCGTTCAAATTTTTCATACGCAACTTATACATTCCTCTCATACGCTAGTATGACAAGTGCATTAATACGTAGAGTAGTTGTCAAGAAATGATAAATTATATTTTGGTACATGTATTTTTATTAGAGAAACAACAAAGATGAAGTTCCACCCAAAGTATTCAAATATTACTTAGCGCTGATATAGAATTTGGGTAAATGACCGCTGTTAAATGCATTAAAGGTTTGAAAGCGCCATACAAACTCACAAACATAATCACGTCCCGCTCATGCTCTTTATCCTTACGTAGTCAGGAGATAAATCTGGTTCTTTATCAACTTTCAACCGGTCTCCATGGCCGAGTAGTTACAGGGGATGTAGTATGTGACATCTACTTGTTTTTTAGAATGAAATTGATTCAAACGATCCTGATATATTATCCAAACCTTGTAATTATCCGATTTTGCAATTAACCGTGCATTGTGATTACACGAACATGCGATAATCCGAACCTTGCAAATTACCGGATTTTGCAGTGTTTCCGTATATTGTGATTATCCGAACCTTGCGATTATCCGAGCATTGCAATTTTCCGAACTTGCGATTCTCCGAGTAGCTCATTGTTTCCTAATCAGACCTAGGATTATCGCCATTTTACTTATACATGTATACATACACGTAATATGTGAATCTATAAGCGTTACCTCAGTGATAAGATCTCATATAAGATCGCGTTTGACTGGTCTTAAAAATTGTTAATTGGTCTCAAATGTTGTGGCGCGTTCAAACGTGCCCATACTATCTTAGACGCCGACTGCGCAAAACTGCCAAACACTTACCGTAAGTATTTCATTTCTTCATCGATTTCGATGGGACATGTATCAGTCTAGGTAGAAAAATATAAGCTTTCCACAGAATATAGGACCTCCATCACCAGCAGAACCGGGGTGTTTTTCTAACACTCCGTGAAATCTTTGAACAAAATAGCTTGAAACTGTAGTCCACTCGCATACTTGTAAATAAATCCCAGGTTTCACGAAGTGCTTAGACAACGGCTCAGCTGCTACTGGAGATCCTATATTCCGTGAAAAGCTTATATTGTTTCTCCTTAGACTGACGCATGTCCCATAGATGAAAATCTTACGGGTAATTTTCTATGTTCAAGCGGAGCCAAATGTTGTTTCGATGCCTTTAGTGACGTCACGGTTACGTGATGTTGCTTGATTTAAGCATATTTTATTACTCATATTACATACATCAATACATGTATGAAACATATACTTAAATTATGAGCAAATGGATAAACCACAAGTTATTACAACTTAGATTCGGTTTTCTCCAAAGTATACATTCAGTCAAATATATTCCGGATGATGATATTATGATATATGTAATTATTGTTAAATGTTTTAAGATATTGGGAATAACTAAGTAACGCATATTTACAGAGATGAACCGATGTACGCCAAACCCATAAACAAATTATAATAATAAACAATATAGTCACTGTATGAAAATATACCCCGCTAACAACATCTTTATCGATTGACATGTAGAAGGGTGTATGAAATAAAGATGTAAATTAAAGTGTTTTGTATTTTTTATATACTTATGGAAACTCTGAAACAACTTATTGTTGTCATTTTGGGCAAGTTCACTTATCCTAAACATTAACTTACTGACACTAAGTGGGTGAAATTTCCTAGTTTCATGAAATAGAGCTAGCCTTTCTTGAGTAAATGTCTTGCAATTAAAATGTAATGCTCTGTATCTTCATTATAATATCCACACTCACAGATTGAATTGTTTCTAAGGTGATTACTGAAGAGATCTGAATTTAAGTTGCTACATTTGTTTCTTAATCGCGCATGAATGATCGAAATATTCCTTTCACTAAGTAAATATGTCTTTGGAACTGTACGTGATTTATAAAAACGAGTTAATTTAGATTTAAAAAATATTTAAAGACGTAGATTGTCTGATGTTTATATCTAAATTGTTCCATGCTCTGATACATGATGGTATAACAGATTTAGCATAGATTTCTGTTCTCATGCGTACAGAATTAATGTCATAAGCATTGCGTAGTGCATATGGTGTTGTATTACTGACGGAATCGGGAAGAGCTGAATGATATAATTCGGTAAGTCCCCATTGTATAATTTGTACATAAGAATTAATTTTTTGATAATGTCTCCTATTTTCTAAAGATGTCCAACCTATTTCTTTTAGAAGATTTGCAATTGATACAGATCGAGTTAGGCCTGTAACAATCCTTGCTGCTTCGTATTGAATTTTTTCAAGTGAATCTTTTTCAAAGGCTGTACAGTTATCAAAGAGAACAGATGCATATTCCAATAATGGACGAAGATATGATATATATATTTGATTTAAAGTTAGTCTGTTTAATTTATACTTAACTAATCTCATTGAATTAAGGACTTTAGTGGCTGAATTTATTATGTTATTTATATGGTTATGCCATCTACCATCGCTACATATAGTTTCTCCTAAGTGTTTATGTTGGTTAGAAAAATGTAGAATTATATTATCGAACGATAAAAGAGGTTTTACATTGTCTATAAGACTAAAAAAATACTACATCTGTTTTATTGGGATTAAAGGAGATTAACGATTGTTTCGATCATTGATGCAGTTTTTGGAGATCATGATTTAAAGTACTTTCTATATAACCATTATTTTGACTAGTAACTGCTAGGGAAACTATCGTCCGCAAATAACCGAACTTGTACTTAGTAATGAGTCTGATATGTCATTGATTAAATGAGAAAAAGTAAAGGACCTAATACCGAACCCTGAGGAACTCCTGCCTTCAGGGATTGTAGAATTAACCATTACTCTTTGATTGCGTCGTGAAAGGCTGCTAACTGAACAACGAAGCTGTCAGACACCCACACCTGTCGTGTTTCATGGAATGTACGATTATGATTAGTTTATAAACAGTAAAAAAAAACCAACGTATTTTACCATTGGCTAATTAGGATGTACTAATGGGTTTTTGTAGATCACACTTCATCTTTACGTCAGCCAAATGCAGCTTTTTATGTCTTATGTTACAGCATATACTTAATTAACAATGTTACTATGTTCCTAATACTCATCAAACGCACTGTATATGTATACGTCAGAATGTGAATCATATTCATCATTGAATCAGAAAAATACCATGGAAACTATTGAGTTTTGACACTCAGAGCCTGTCGGTATTGAACTGATCTAGCGGCGGTATCATGTTAACACGTGTGTTTATTAATTTGAGAGAGATGACAATGGCATATTGCATTGGCGCCATGTTTGTATTTCAAGACTTTTACTCGTGTGTAAACATATGTATGTGTTTGACAAGTTTGTATATGAAGAAATATCAACGGACTGGTTATAATTTTTAATTATTAAATTTAAATTTGTGGTGTGGGAACGCACTTTGGGGTCCAACGCATTTTGGGGTCAGAATTGGACCCCACTTCGGGACTAGTTCTTTGAACATATGTTTAAGAAAAAGCATGCATTAGAATGTGAAGGGAAGTGGTTTCCGCGTTTTTTTTTATCAGACTTATAAGTTAGTTTGCTAATTTGACATAATTTAAGGAGTGTCTAGGAGGTAATGGTGTGACTTTTGCTTCTCGTTCAGCTCCTCGAGGTTATTTTCTTAAACAAAATTTCCATAGATATATTGAAATATATATTGAAATGTAAAGACATCATGAATCTGGCCTTATCTATGCACTCCAAATTTTTTTATTTTTTTTTGTTTTTTTTTAAGTTTTTTTTTTTATTCCACCTTCTAAAACGTTTTTACCCCATCATTAGCATCATCATCTTGATCATCACAATTATACAGAAGTGTTGATAATGAAAAATATCTGTAACTGTCGATCATTTATTAATCGTGGATTGACCTCAGAATGCGTTAGTATGTGACACATCAACGCACTTTGGGTTCCATTTTCGGAGCTGACCCAAAAGTGCGTTTAACCGACCGCACTTTGGGGTCGGACCCCAAAGTGCGTTGGACCCCAATGTGCGTTCCCACGGTGCAGTTTGTATGCTTATGATTAGTTTGAACATGCCTCAACCCTTGATAGTAAATATTTCTCTGACGATACATCTGTAGACAGCCTTAAATATTTCATAACCACACATTTTTCAGTCTGGCGGAAGCCGCCAGTTTTACGTACGTTGCGGTAAACCAAAAACAGGCGTTGTTGATTTGCATTATTACCACAGACAATTTCACCGCTTTGTAGCACTCCGTGCTCAATAATGCATCAATGCAACGCGATTGTGTACATCAGCCTGTTGATTCTCTGATATATTGAAGTACTGTCATGACCTCTTTAAGAATCCAATCTCATTACGGATCATTGTGAGACAAATCAAAGCGCCAAAGCACTGAGAATCTGCCAGCGGTGTTATCATGTAACCAGGAGCGAGTTCAGCTGACTTTCAACTAGAAACTAGAGATGCAGGAAGACGTGTGGAGATTTTTGCGTCATATGACCTTTGCCTTTATCGAGTTCAATCTTGCTTAAATGCCAATGTGACTACAGTACACGATCTTCCTACGGTAAGACATAGAATTGGAATAAAGGTGTCTCATTTCATATTCAGATGTTAGGGATCTTGAAATTGTTTGTGTGAATATCATGTAATCTTAGAATATCATTAAACAACTATAAAAAATATATTGTGTTATTATTAAGTTTGTGATTGTGTGTGAAGCGTGCACTGTAAGAAATATAAATTATATGCAAAATTTCTATAAAATAAAATCAAAACTAAATAAAGATATACTTTTTAGGTTTAGTTTAGTCTTATTTACTTTACATCAATTTGGAAACTTATACTAATACCTATCTACGTTTCATGGATCACTACTTTGTGGCTGGGAAAGTAGCATAGTATTTAAAAATGATAATTAAGGACATCATTGAAAAAATACTGGTTTGCTGTTGAGCAGAGCAGGGTCTCTTTTTAATACAGAGACCCTGAGAGCAGAGAGAGAGAGAGAGAGGGAGGTGTTTTTTAATTATTTCTTTATGTTAAAAAATGCATTGATGACCTAATTAAAAAAAACATGTGATTGTGTGTGTGTAGATAAAGATTGCTGGATATAAATCTTGATATGACCCTACAAATCCATGTAAATTTACTTTAATGCCATGCAATTTTAAAACTAACAACTGATTGTCTCCCTGTATATTTTTCATTCATATGTATTTACAATCATTTTTGCTGCATTCATTGCTTTTCGTCTTTTTACTTTCAATGACATCATCATCATCATCATCATCATCATCATCTCTTTCTTTCTCTTTGAATGTGTATGTGTGAAATGTGTATTTGAATGTTTACTGTTGATTGCAGTGCATTTAAAAGTCTCTACATAAATACATTTAGTATTAAGAGACCTTGATTTAACTAAACTAAGATTCGTTACCATAACATTCAAATTAATAATTAGAAATTGTATCCCATATTTGTCTTCATTTTGTGTAATGTAGCTCCAGGGATTGTATATAGAATCACTGGTGGCTCTTATCAATTGCAGCATACAATCAACCTCTCTCTCTCTTAAACTTTTATAACGCCCCTCACACTTTTTTTGTAACCGTGATAATTTCATCAGGACGCGATGACATTGGCTAAAAATAGACAAGAGTGTGTCAAGCACCCTGGTTGAACTAGTCACTTTATTTTATATATTGTGTATAGTTTATTCTGACGTCAGAGTCAGGAAAATTTTTTTATAACAAAACAAAATGGCCGCCGATTTTTTCTTTTCAATATGTCGACGTTGACGGACTCAATTGACGTCGCTAAGGTGTCGTTAACACTCCTGCTGAAATGACAGTGTTCAATATAGATTTTAACACTTAAAAAATTCTGCAAGCTACGATCTTATTGGCTGAGAAAGAAATATCCAGAAGACAAACGTCAATGGGTCGTCTTAGATCCTTATTTAGCGTATATAGATGACTTCAGATTGGAATTAGAGTTGTATTTCGTTATTAAATAGTGTGTATTTCAGTACAGATGACTCATGTTGATTCTGTGTGCGTTTTCTACAGTGCAAAATGCATGAGTCAACGCTCGAAAATCACTCGAATAGATAATTTACATTGCGCTTTAACGGGTCCCTGCTGATAAGCTAACGTACATAGCTTCAAATTTTGTTGTGTACACTTTTTATTTTGGCGAGTATATTTTGTGTACACTTCTTTTTTTTTATATTCAGTCATCATGTAATAGTGACAGATTTACCTGGGAATGAGAGTGCTATGACCTGTAGTCCCTCTCAGAAGGGTTTTTTGGCATACCTTTGTTGATTTTGATAAATTCAACTTTACATGTGTATATTGAGTAACATTAAAGCCATTGTTTTTGAAAGAACAGTGTGTAGGATTTGTACACCCACCCACTGGGTCTGTTGCACCACCACCCAGTTATGAATTCTTGATCCGTCACTGGTTTTCTACAGAAGGTCATGCAGTAGATTTAAGAGTGGAATAAACGTCAACAAATTTTCATTAAAAACTCCTTTTTAAATCATAACAATTAAGGAGTTATAACGGAAGACACGCGGTAAGCTTTTTAGAAGTATAGATAATAACATGTATCAGAAATGAAATCTTGCGGTCAAGGTTATTGTCACAGTTACTATAAATGTAAAATCCAAACTGAATTTTTATAAGTGCCTGAGCGCCGAGGCTCAGTGATTACGGACTCAGAGATCGAGGATCCTCTGAGACACGGCATCTATGTTTAGCCAGTACTTTAAAACTAGAAATGATTTCGCGCGTTTTAAGTTAGCGGTTTTCGCGGCCAGTATGAAACTGCGAACTTTAATTGTCGCGAAATTATAGCTCGAAAATCGCGAACTTTTGTCGTCTTGAAGCTTACATTCTCTCCACACTCACGCCAATTTCAACCTGGTAAAAGATCAATTAACAAAACTACTAATGACTCCCCAAATTCAGTCTTCAATGAGCACAATACAAATTATATTAAAAGAATATATTATATGTTATTTTTATAAAAAGTAGAAAAAAAAAACGCAGGTAAAAAGTGAACTCTATATAACGGGAATGGAGAAATACCATTTAAGACTAAACGTATGGCTTTGGGTTCCATCCAGTCTGTTCATTTTAGGCCGGTAGTCCGTTAGTTCCGTGATCAGTGGTCCGTGTCCGTTAAAGCTCCGTTTAACAAAGAATACATTGGTTACATTCCATACGTCTGATCCGGGTCCGTGTCGTGTCCGCGACATTTTGCTCGGTGAGCGATTTTTCACGCACAAGGACACTTCACGGAAAGGGAATGGTACTGTTTTATCAGACTTTCCCCACAATGACAGCACATAACAAATTGATCCTTATTTAAACGAAAGTAAAACTTAAATTCCTTTGTCGCCAACTCGAGCTCCTAACAAAATGGTATGCAGTCTTCTCCTCTGTATTGGACGTACCAACCACCATGCTTTCGTTTTATTTTATTTTCTTGTCGAAGTGCAATCACTTTGCCTTTAGCATGTACCAGTGATTGAACTCCACACTCTTAGAGAACAACACCTTTCATTATTTACTCACAAAATGCAACTTATATCGAGGCTTTGATTTCACGCATCTATTTACGGAACTTATCACGGATCGTGTCACGGACATATGGAATAGGTACTCACGGATATAAAGGACCACGGAACTATGGAATACGGCGTTAATGAAAAGGTCAGAACAAAAGCAATCTTCTGAAACTGACATAAATGAATGTGCCGATAGTCTCACAAAACTATTCTGGATGTTTCTCTCCTGGTTTCGGCAAATCATTCAGCCAGGACATCATAAATCTACGCTTAAATCACCATGGTTTAATGAACAATAAAGAGAGCTAAAAATGAATTTTGTGAGACTAAGACGACAAAGTCTGAAGATGATTTTTCTCATAATCTTCTGAAAATAGTAAATAATATTGCTAAATTTATATCTGAAGTAAACCGTGTCTGTAATGATACTCTGGGTAATTTAACTGTTCCGTAATAATCTATATGCGATCTACATTGTACGTGTTTTCCATACTTATGTACTGTATTTTGTACAGGTCAAAACTTGTACTTTAACCTTTCCCTCATATAGATCATTTTGACGCACTCAATAGGTACCACATAAAGCCTGATCTGCAGAAAAACACAGTTAAACCTTACCAAATTTAATTATAAAATCCTCATTTCCAGACCACTGAGGAGCAGCGAACAGCATAAAACCTGATCAGCCTGCGAGTTACTGTTCGCATAGGTCTTTTCATGCTTTCCTCTATGAGGGAAAGGGTTATATATACATTTGTACTTGCAATTTTGGTCATAAATCTCTGTATTTGGTCAAAGGCATAATGCTGCAGACTTGCCATCAAAATAACTTGAAATTTGCTATGTTACATATATTTCTTAAATAAACGGGAAAGATTAAATACAATATAGAATAATGCCGTTAGCGACATTTTGTGTCCCAAGCCTTAATTATCTGGTAAATTGTGGTATAATACACTAATTATTGCATATTAGCATTTATGAAAGTGGTAAAAAGTTTGACTTCAAGAATCTAATTTTATCCTTAGGCTGAATATCAATCACGAATAATACAACGGGTTATATATTTTTTTCGTGTACATGCATGAGAACTTCGCAGGACAAGTAGAAGGATTATTGTTACAAGGGAAAACCTTTGTTTTATCCCAACGAAAATATCGGTAGTTATACATGCATGGCGCTACGATCCTGTGCACGCGAACTTGAATAGGTTCACAGTAAATACGATATAACAATCGTATGATATTTTTAATATGTATTACTATTTAGGGTAACTATTTTAGACTTTACTAGTGTACCTCAGAAAGTGCTTTCAAGAATTCTTTGACCTTGAGATCAAGGTCACGGTAACTTAGGATATAACCAATGACTGACATAAAGTTATTATTGCTATTTACGGAAGAGTGCAATGTTACTGACTTCGCATGTTTCGAGTTGTTATGCTGGAAATTTTACATGGACAGCGGCAAGCGGCAGTGAACCCCAGCTGGCTCTGTAGTATCCAATTACAGTGGTAGCAAGATCGTCCGCCTGGTAAACGGGATGTTGTTGGTTCGATTCCCGGTCGCGAATACCAATGTCGTGAAAATACAAGCGGCGCGATATCGCACTATATCTGTAGACGAAGGATGTCAAAATGACTGAATTACTGTCGTGAGACGTTAAACTCAAGCACAAAACTGATTGTTCACGACCATTATGTTTGCATGGTTGCCATACGAACAACTGGTGGGTGGCGTGTTTGTTATACGACGGGAGCACTACCTGCGGGTGAACGGTTATTCCAACATGTACTGGGGATGGGGATCTGAGGATGACGATTGGCAAAAAGGTGAGGAGAAAATAATAATAATAATAGAAAATAATAGACTTTGAGTCAGTATTTTAGTGCCAAATTTTGTAAATAATCAAATTGAAGTTGTATAAAATGCATAAATACAAACGTCACTAGAATGATATTTTTTGAGGTTCAAATTGAAACCACGTTCATTTCCCCGTAATAGAGGACATGGTGTCGGAGCTATTCCCATTACCCTTACAATATACTGCATGTGTTTATGGAATGGAAATCTGTATTATTATGATGAACAAGTTAGATATCTTAACATCTTATATATTTTATTTGACAATTTTCTTTTTTCTGAATCAGTATAACATAACTTAATGCAGCAGGATATATATAACATAACTTGATGCAACATGATATATATAACATAACTTAATGCAGCAGGATATATATAACATAACTTAATGCAGCAGGATATATATAACATAACTTAATGCAGCAGGATATATATAACATAACTTGATGCAACATGATATATATAACATAACTTAATGCAGCAGGATATATATAACATAACTTAATGCAGCAGGATATATATAACATAACTTAATGCAGCAGGATATATATAACATAACTTAATGCAGCAGGATATATATAACATAATTTGATGCAACATGATACATAACATAATTTGATCAATTTTCATTATGTTCTTCACACTAACGTTAGAAGATAATATTGGTAAGAATTTTAAAGCTTTAAAGGTGTCACAGAGTAATTTATTTGAACATAAAGTTAATTTCAAAATTCCCTTTCAATTATTTGATTATTTTGCTACTCCGATTTTAAACTATGGTAGTCCAGTTTGAGGATTCACAAAATAAAACCAAAAAACGGCCACATTTTAAAATGTGTAAATCACTTTTAGGAGTAAAATCTAGTACGTGTAATGCGGAAGTATGTGATTAACAAGGTAGATACCCCTTGTATGTAAATGGGTTGTTAATATTATAAAGTATTTGCTGTCATTATTGAGTGCAGACAACATGGCGATATAAATCTATTTTGAAGAATTTGGGTTTTCTTATGCTTGGGTATCTCCAGATTTGGTACATCATCATGATTTCATAAATGTCTTCAAACTGAGAGTGAGTGATAACTTTATCCAAAAATGGCAAAATGATATTGATAAAAGTACAGTTTGAATGTTCTTTATAAACACTTGATACCAGATTTTTCCTTTAGTAATTATTTGAAAAAAAAAAAAAATCCAAGACGATTTTATGTGCTTAGGTGAGCTAAATATCGACTACCGACTACTTTTGGAAAAAAAAAGCTGTCTATCCAACGATTAGACATAATCTATTTTATTGGCATTAGTATACTATCCATTCTCTGCGATATTCAATCTGAAATCACTGACTGTTAACATACTTTAGGTGACACATATTTTGTATTTTTGTCAATGTAAAGCATCGAGTTATTTCTATTTCCAGCCAAAATTACCTACATCAATTTTATTCAGATAATCGTGACATTATCATTTATTTGTTCGATAATATGTATATGATGATGTACTTAATTATGAAAGGGGAATAACTCAAAAATAATGATACCAGGGTTTTTGGACCTTGTGCATGACAATTCCTCGTATCACGCTCTGTCTATAAATGAAAATTCATGCCATCAGCATGATTAGAGCAGGAGTTGTTGCAGAATAAAGAAGTGTGACGGAAACGTGTGACAGACAGACGGACGGACGGACAGACGACAGAAAAGTGATCCCTATGTGTCACCTCTGTTTTACAGCAGGTGAATAAATGATTACGTGTAGAGCTAGAAGGTCGAAATCATGCCATAACGACCTTGTGTACCAATCGTATCTTTCGGTCCTATCCGGCGCGGTACTCGGATACTTGAGTGTAGAAATTGGTAAAAGTGACAAAAATCGCGATCAAAATATATAGTTCCCCACACCTATTTTTTCTCATCTTTTTGTGTACATAAAAACAATTGTTGCAGTTAATTTATTCACCAGAATTTATGTCATGAGTGGTGGGCTTCAAGTGCGTGGGAATGAATCGGTGTTAATCATCATAATGGAGGCAGCTGTTTTAAGTCCGAGGTATCATTCAGCTGTCATTCACGATGTGTTAACTTTGTTAATTAAATATCTGTGTCAAACTTAATTAAACATGCATGACGTACATAAGCAGTGTTATTTTAACACTCTGTCTTGCTTGGATTAAAAAGGTCGCTGTGTTCGGGCGGCGGGCGTCAACAAGATGACGTGCGATTAATAACACCAATAGTTTATGCCCAACTGTCCCACTTTTTGATATTTTGTTTCCCAACTGTCCCACTCAAGATTTTTAGCACCTTGCTGGGTGTGTTTTGATAAAGGGATTATAATCTATTTCAAACTACAACACATTAAATGAATTGAAGTTTATTATCTGATTTTGTTTTCTGATTTTTTTTTTTTGATTTGTATTTTAAGAGGTAAAATTCATGTTTTGTTATATTGTATATTTCTTTCTATAAAATGTGTTTATTAAGGTCCATTAATTAGGGTTACTAAATTAATTGTAATTTATAGTGTAAACATGCATTCCTTTGATCTCTGGCTTTAAAGCTTATTGAATTGATAAGATAAAAAAATAATTTGAACTTATTAAGATAATTATCACCTCTGCTACTTTTTTCTTTAAATTGTGTTAATTGATTGGTCCAACTAAAGTCCATTTATCCTGTATTATTGCTATGTGATTGGATTAAGAATACAAACAAGTCCTTTGATCTAGCAGTTTACTACTTAAGGTAAACAATTGATTTGAAGTAATTAACATTTTTGGTTATCAATTTATTGTGACTTTCAAACTGGATATCTCATTAATGAAAATGGAAATGTATCAGATACA
>CM037780.1:13262387-13312387 GCA_021229015.1 Solen grandis | reverse complement strand
GCATTACAAACTTATGCGGACTACTCCGCCTAAACTACTGGAAGGATTTTAATGATACTTGCTGTCAATGATCCTTAGACATTGTAGCAGCGCGTTATCTATATAGCATTGAGTTACCTCCCCTATTTACCAAGTTATGCCCCTTTGATGATTTTTGCATTACAAACTTATGCGGACTACTCCTCTAAACTACTGGAAGGATTTTATGAAACTTGCTGCAATGATCCTTAGACATTGTAAGCGCGTTATCTATATACATTTGGTTACCTCCCCTATTTACCAATTTATGCCCCTTTGATGATTTTTGCATTACAAACTTCTGCGGACTACTCCGCCTAAACTACTGGAAGGATTTTAATGATACTTGCGGCAATGATCCTTAGACATTGTATAAGCGCGTTATCTATATATCATTTGGTTACCTCCCCTATTTACCAAGTTATGCCCCTTTGATGATTTTTGCATTACAAACTTCTGCGGACTACTCCTTCTAAACTACTGGAAGGATTTTGATGAAACTTGCTGGCAGTGATCCTTAGACATTGTATAAGCGCGTTATCTATATATCATTTGGTTACCTCCCCTATTTTCCAAGTTATGCCCCTTTGATGATTTTTGCATTACAAACTTCTGCGGACTACTTCGCCTAAACTACTGGAAGGATTTTGATGAAACTTGCTGCCATTCATCCTTAGACATTGTAGAAGCATGTGTTAGTTATATAACATTGGATTACCTCCCTTTTTTATAGTTATGCCCCTTTGATGATTTTTGCTTTACAATTTTCTGCAGACTACTCCTCCTAAACTACTGGAGGGATTTCAATGAAACTTGCTGTCATTCAACCTTAGACATTGTAGTAGCGCTTTTTCTATATAACATTGGGTTACCCCCCCCCCCCCCTCACCCTGTTTTAAAGATATGTCCCTTTGATGGTATTTGTTTTACAATTTTCTTCCATTGATAGATTTCAGTGAATCTTAATGATATTTATCCATAGACATAGGTATATCCATAGGTATGTGTTACAAAGGATAACTAGATTTCTAGGTAGTTGGCACATATGTCCTCTGTATATTAAGATGGAGTGTTGCGTACAAGAATTCTGATTTCATGCTCCAAAGCCATGTTTGACAAAAACACTTGCGGGGGGGTATTAGTAAGCCCTTAGGCGACAGTTCTAGTTGGCATTAGAAGTGATTCTGTTGATATGTTCATTGTAAGAGAGATCAGAAGTGAGATCAAGTCCAAGATATTTAGCACTAGAAACAGATTTGAGGATTTGACCATGGAGGATATAGTTGTGTTTAATGATGTTCTTGTTTTTGGAGATATGTAAGACCTGGCATTTGGAAGGATTAAATTCCATGTCCCATTCCCTTTCCCAGTCCTCCATCCTGGTGAGATCTTCTTGCAGTTGAAGGGAATCGGACAAGGATTCTACAGTAAGGTAGATTGCTGTGTCGTCCGCAAATAATCGGATCTTGCATTTGACACAAGAAGGAAGTTTGTTGATGTAGATAAGAAAGCAGAGGGGGCCAAGGACTGAGCCTTGGGGGACCCCGGAGTTGACAGGAACTTCTGTGGATTTTTCGCCTTCTAAGACTACAGTTTGGGAACGACCAATGAGAAAGGAATGAGTCCAGTTGAGAATTTGTGGAGAAACGCCGTGTTCTTGGAGTGTATTGAGAAGTTTGATGTGATTTACCTTGTCAAAGGCTTTGGAAAAGTCAAGAAGAATAAGGTCTGTTTGTTTACCGTTGGAAAGATTGTTGACAAGGTGATCTTGAAGTTCAATGAGGTGTGTTTCGCAAGAGCGTTTCTCCCTAAAACCATGTTGTAAGTCGAAGAGTATGTTGTGAGAAGTAAAATGAGAGGAAACAGCAGAAGCAACGATATGTTCAAGAGTTTTGCCAAGAATGCAAGTAAGAGAGATGGGCCGGTAGTTTGCTGGATCGCTGGTGTCACCTTTCTTGTAGAGCGGGTTGACATTGGCCTTGGTCCAGTCAGTTGGATGTACGCCTGAAGATAGAGATTTTTGGAAGAGGATAGTTATTATATCAGCAATTTCATTTCTAAGCTCTTTCAGGACGACTGGCTTAATCATGTCCGGACCAGCAGCTTTATTGGCCTTTAAATTGCCTAACAGTTTAAGGACACCATTTTGATCTATTTTAATGTCTTTCATTATCGGAAATTTACTGTAGGATGAATCTTGGTATTTTAATCTTTGAGCTTGAAGTTCTTCAGGTGACATATTTAAACTGTTTGAGAAGACTGATTGGAATTGTCTATTTAGGATGTTAGCTTTATCTATGTTATTGGTTTTTTTTTTTTTTTTTTGGAGAATTTGGTTTGTTCAGTGTCATCATTAGTTTCAATGTCAAGAATGTTTTCAATGTATGAGTTATATGATTCTTTGATTTTATATCTGATGAGTGTTTTTAGTTTTTTGAATTTGGACCAATAAGTGTGATTTGACTTGTTTCTTTTAGATTTTTGGTAAAGTTTGTCACGTTTGTGCATTAGTTTTTTAATTGCTTTTGTGATCCAAGGTAAAGAGCGTTTACGACCAAGTTTTTTAACGGGAATGAATTTTTCAATGCCAGTATCGAGCGCGAGTCTGAATCTGGTCCAGAGGTCATCTACTGAGATGTTCTCAACATTTTGGAGGATTTTTGATTTTTGTTCAGTCATGAATTTCTCAAATTCATCCCAGTTTGTTTTCTTATAAAGATGAATGGATCTTGGTTTTTGTTTTAAGAAGACGGGTCTTGTGTTAACTGAGGCAGTGACAATGTCATGGTCTGATATGCCTGGTAGTGTCTGGATGTTACTGACGAGAGTTGGATTTGTAGAAAGAACCAAATCAAGAATATTTTCAATGCGAGTAGGAACATTAACCATCTGAGTGAGGTTATTGTCATTGAGTATTTCAAAGAATTTATCATAGACTGTGGTGGTGCTACTACCTGGTTTCATGGAGGGAGTGTGATCTTCATTGTACTGGATATTTGGCATGTTGAAATCGCCTAAAATTAACTTGTTACCTTTAAGAGATTGTGTGAGCTGAAGAGGCTTTTCAAGTTCCAAAAGACTATCAAGATCTGACTCTTTGGGTTTGTAGTATGAGGCAATGTATAATGGTTGGCTACCCTTCAGTTGTAATTTGAGCCAAAGAAGTTCACAATTTGTATTTAATTGTGGCTGAATTGTAGGAAGAAGTTTATTTTGGACCAAGAGGAACACACCCCCACCTCCTCTGTCTGTTCTATCCCTGCGAAAGACGGTATAACCAAGGTCGGCTGGGAAATACTCGGCATTAAGGTGATGACTTTTAAGCCATGACTCTGTGGCAGCAACAACGTGAGGAGATTCAGTTTTCAAGAGATTCCAGAATTCTGCCTTTTTATCAGTAATAGATTGACAATTGATCAAAAGAATTTTGAGTTTATAGATGACATTTTGAATTTGATTGTTTACATTTTTACTTGGTTGGGTGGTAGTGTTTATGTTTACATTTGGTTCTTCATTTTCAAGAATTGAGAAGCTGTTGTTTGAGGAAATGGACAAGATGCTCGAAGTGTTTGAAAGATTTGGCTCGCCACAGATGGTACATGTCCAGGCAAAGGACGAGTCATTAGTACAATGTTGCTGATACCAAGAGTTATTTAAACCTTGACATTGGACGTGAAACCACGACTCACAATTGTCACATATGACAGCAGGGTCATCATCACTGACTTCTAGGTCACAAGTTCCACAGGAGTACTTACCAGCGGGGTCGAGACCAGGACCGGGGTTACTTTCGATATCCGAAGCGAGAGAAAGCAAGAGGATGGCCAGGTGCAACAATGTTTTGTTTGATTTTGGATGTATTGGTTGTTTATAAGCTTTGAATCTTGACCTCAGCCCAAGCATGACCATACCACAGCATTGGTTGCTATTTGGTGACAGACTAAGTGGGTTTGTGGCAGACCTAGGGAGCAGAAACACATCCGCACTGATATTTGGTGTTTTGGATAATGAAAAGACACTAACAAATGCCAAAAAAGCCAACAAAATACCTGTGTACATGTTGAAATGTAAACCGGAAGTCGCGAAGACCGTAAACAAAAAAAGGGCGGGAGGGCCCTGAAAAAGCGTAAGTGAAACAAAATTACCTGAAAACGACCAAAAACGAAAATTGCAAGGACTGATGAATGAAACAAAATCTAAAAAATGTTTATGTAATGAAATAACCTAGATACTACACTCGATAAACCAGTAAAACTAAGTTTTTAAAGATTTTTTTCAGAGAGCAATAAGGAAACAGCATGCGCAGAAAAAAAGCTTGCTTGTATGTTTCTGACCTAATCTTTTCAAAACTTGGGCAATGTCATTACTATACTGGGTAGATATGCACAAAGCAGGGATTTTGATGTTTACAATATTTGCAATAGTTATGCCTTTCTAAACATGGTCTCTTGAAAACACAAGTTTCTAAACAGGTAAAAGTGCATGAAGCAGGGATTTTCTGGTACAGTGGTTTATGCAAAAATTATGATGAGAAAGAAAAAAGGATTCCTATTGATACTGCTATTTGACCTACTGTCATATTGGAAGCATTTTTAGGGTTCTATCTCTGTTCAGCTAAATTAATTGGTCTTACAGACTTCATTATGAGCTTATGCTTACAGAAATGTTAAAAGCAATAATTAAAAGACCCCTTGTGGTGGCGTATATTGTGGCATCACTGGCACTCTTGTTAAAAAGGGGAGAGGGGAGGGTCATTTCTCTTCAGTTATACATGTAGGGAAGGAATACAGATAGACATTTCAGTTGTGGGGTGTAATACCCCAGTAAATGTCAACATAATTTTACAGTACAGGGAAACAGGACACAGAGACACTAATACTAGATACCATTAAGGCTGCTGTCCGCTTCCAGAAACATGTCGGTGATGCCTTGATCAAGGTATGTAACCAAATACACAGTTCTGGGATAAGAATGAGAGTAATAAGTATTAGAATCTATTCTATATCAGTTTTTTGGGGGTCCAAATGCAGGTTCAGCTTTATATTGGATGGTATTATTATATTACAATATTGATAGATAATGATTTTGGGTCAGTGGCATTCAAATTATGATGGGTCATGTACTGATTGATCTACACAGATGGCGAAGGCTTAGTCATCTGATTTTTTTTCTCACTGAATGGACTCCTACCAGTTGTATTCTCATTTGAGAGATATCTTTTTATTCCCCTACCAGTGATTACACCGGAGGGTACTATAGGTTTTCCCTCCGTCCGTCTGTCCGTCCGAAAATCTAGATCCCATGATAACTTAAAAATGTTTAAGATAATATTATGTTACTTGGTATATTAGTAGATGGCAGTATGGAGATTCTGCACATCTCTTTGGGTTGTTTTTTTCTTGGACCAAAATTCTGGTTGCTATGGTAATGTGAAAAAAAAAAAAATGAAAATTTTAAATATCATCTCCTTCAAAACTACTTGTCAAATTTCTAAATATTTTAGTACATGTGTTCCTTGGGTAACTCTATACCAAGATTGCTAAAACTATTCCAATCCATAAAAAAAACATGGCCGCCTGGTGTGGGGCTAATTTGCCCTATATGTATATAGTGAAAACTTTAAACATTATCTCCTCTGAAACCATTGAACAGAATTTGATTAAACTTGGCAGGGATGATCTTTGGGTTAACCTTCACAAAAGTTGCTAAAATAAACTTGATCCATGTAAAACTCTGGTTGCCATGGCAATGAAAAGAAGAAAAAAAAAAAGTAAACTTTAAAAATCATCTCCTTCAAAACTACTGGCCAGATTTCAAAATATTTTAAAGTATTTTACATGAATATATAGAAAAAATCATATGTAACGGCACAGTTTGTTTATCATAATTTGACAGTAACTTAACATTCATAGCTCAAAGACCTAGATCACTCATATTGAAGTTAAGAAAAAATAAACCATGTCTGGGCAACACGATTAGGACATATTCAGACCCAGGGCTTAGGTCCATATCTGTAAGTCAGGGTCATGCTAAGGGGTTGAATTTCCACAACAACCATGTCTAAATGACTCAGCTAAGGTAGTGGAGACTCCAGTGTATATCACAACTACTACTACTAACTGTATTTTAAATTTAGATAGACATAACTTCTTTTGAAAGGTTTTCATATAAGTTTGAGTCCACCTGCTTAAACATTATACTGCTCAGTTCTCCTGAAAGTTGACATTGTTGTTGATGTTCACATGTCCAGGCTATTGAGACGGTGAAGCAGCCCAGCCAACACAAAGTGATTGACCTGTTCCTGCTGCTTATACTGCATGGTACCCCGAGGAAGAAGGTTGTTGAGAGTGTGTTCCGCAACAAGATCCGATCTGGCTGTTTCACAGAGGCATTCCTGTCTCGTGTCTATAATGTACACGCTCAGGTGACTTGCCTTTCCTTGTAATCCAAGATCACCAGTCCCAGTTTTTTCACATAATAGCTCTCTTGGTTGAAAATGCTAAGTGCATTTGCCTTTGGTGTGAATTTCTGCTGTGACTTAATCGAAGTTGTGAAAAAAAAGGTTACATTAGCTCACTGCTTTGCATTCAGTAATATAAGTACATTTAAGTTCTTGTATTGGTTTGCCTGTTGTTGTCAGGAAAATGACAGGATGTAGTATACAGCGTGATACTATTGTGGGGCACCGCTATATATTCTCTAGCAGATGTCTTCAGTTAACTTTGGTGGGATAACAAAACACAAGCAAATTAACTTTAAGGTAAAACTTGAATTTCATGTAAAAAAATCTATTAGTTATGACTGGACCACAAGAACTGGGGAAAAAATTATGGCCATATTCAAAGAAATATTCACCTTATAATTTGAGTATGAGCTTGGATATCATATCTAAGAACACTTCTTAATTTTGAAATTTTGGGCCTTTGCTTGCTGTGGACTCAAGCACTGACAGAAATATTCATTTGAAGTCATTGAATCACCAAATGTCTGGGATACCATGTGATCAATTGATGACCTGTTTTGCACAAATGAACATGTGTGTTTGTTAGTGATACTGTTTGTGAGCTGTTGACCTAGATACATGAGTGGGAAATAGTCCCTGAGCAATAGGTGAAGGCGAGTCTAATATTTCCTCAGTATAAACTAGTAAGGTCTATTACAGTAGACTGAATAATCATCTCATGTCAGAGATTCATATGATGCCATCAGTCAATAGTGTACCCAGCATGAGATCATGCTATTGAGAAAATTTCATAAAAACGTGTCGTGTAAAACACACAAATAATCTGATCAATTACGGTTTTTATATCCTATAAATCCTGTAAGACTGGATTTACCCCTTGTCCACAGATATTTATGTACCTTGGCCATAACCACCTCTCAAACCTATGCTATTATACATGTACTATCATCACTTGAGGTCATCCAGAAAAGTGTATGTCTGCATGGCTTTATTTTTTGTTTTTAAAAAAAATAAGACTTATTCATTGTTAATAAAAAAAAAAAAAATTGATGACATGTGAATACCTCTATATAATCTTTGCCCATCCCACACATTATTCTGGATTTTTAAGGGCTTCAGGAAGTCTTTGCTGATACCTCTTGTAAAGACATAATCACCACTGTATATTATTTCGTAAGAAAAAAAATCTTTTCAACCAACCCACTGAAGGAAACCTGGGTTTGCACATTGCAAACTATGTTTATTTCTTAAGGATTGCTGTTTTTCTGCAGGTTTTGAAGGATTACTTCCAGTCGCTGTTGAGCCTGGCGGAGGTGTTGCTAAGGTCACCAGAGTTACCTGTGACTTACTTTGGCTGCTCCCTCTATAGACACACCTTCCTGGCCTTTGATGCCTACCATCAGCAGGTACATGGCACGGGCTTATACAGCTACGAAGCTGTACCCTTTAACCCTTTCCCTCATAGAGGATACCATGAAAAGGCCTATGCGAACAGCATAAAACCAGATCAGCCTGCGAGTAACTCGCAGGCTGATCAGGTTTTATGCTGTTCGCTGCTCCTCAGTGGTCTGGTAATGAGGATTTTACAATTAAATTTGGTAAGGTTTAACTGTGGTTTTCTGCAGATCAGGCTTTATGTGGTACCTATTGAGTGCATCAAAATGAGTCTATTTGAGGGAAAGGGTTAACCTATGCAGGGATCGAATTTAACTTTCTTGCCACTCGCAAATTTTTGCAAGTAACTGAAATTTCAACTCGCAAAATTTATCACAGCTTGCAATTTCATGATAGGTATATCTTTTACGAAGACAAACTCTTCTCAGTGTGAGACGCCCAAGTTTACTTTATAAAAATAGTACAAATATTATAAATATATCAATAATGTCTGCTAATTTGATTATTACTGTTATTCTTTTATTTTCTAAGGAGGTAAAAATTGTGTTGTGCATAACGCTTTGACATTTTGTTTGTTACAAATGAAGAACGTAAACAGTCAGACTGTGCATGTAGTTACAAGGTAATGACTTCGAAAACATTGGGTGTCAGTCTAGCAGGTGTGGTAGGTTTAAATTACGCTCCGTGCAATAGATTTTTTAGCTCACCTGAGCATAGCTCAGGGTGAGCTTTTGGGATACTTGATTGTCCGTCCGCCGTTGTCCGTCAACAATTTTGATGTTCACACACTAGAGGCCACAATTTTGATCCAATCTTCCTCAAACTTGGTCAGAATGTTTGACTTGATGATATCTTGAACCCTTTCGAAAATGGGTCAGGTTGGATCAAAAAGTAGGTCATAGGTCAAATCTTAGAAAAATCTTGTTTACACACTAGAGGCCACAATTTTGATCCAATCTTCCTCAAACTTGGTCAGAATGTTTGTCTTGATGATATCTTGAACCCTTTGAAAATGGGTCAGGTTGGATCAAAAAGTAGGTCAGGTCAAATCTTAGAAAAATCTTGTTTACACACTGAGGCCACAATTTTGATCCAATCTTCCTCAAACTTGTCAGAATGTTTGTCTTGTTGATATCTTGAACCCTTTCGAAAATGGGTCAGGTTGGATCAAAAAATAGGTCAGTAGGTCAAATCTTAGAAAAATCTTGTTTACACACTAGAGGCTACAATTTTAATCCAATCTTCCTCAAACTTGGTCAGAATGTTTGTCATGATGATATCTTGAACCCTTTCAAAAATGGGCAGGGCCGGAACGAAAAGTAGGTCAATAGGTCAAATCTTAGAAAAATCTTGTTTACACACTAGAGGCCACAATTTTGATCCAATCTTCCTCAAACTTGGTCAGAATGTTTGTCTTGTTGATATCTTGAACCCTTTCGAAAATGGGTCAGGTTGGATCAAAAAATAGGTCAGTAGGTCAAATCTTAGAAAAATCTTGTTTACACACTAGAGGCACAATTTTATCAATCTTCCTCAAACTTGGTCAGAATGTTTGTCTGTGATATCTTGAACCCTTTCAAAATGGGCAGGTGGACAAAAGTGGTCAATAGGTCAAATCTTAGAAAAATCTTGTTTACACACTAAAGGCCACAGTTTTGATGCAATCTTCCTCAAACTTGGTCCGATTGTTTGTCATGCTGATATCTCGAACCAGTTTGAAAATGGGTGGGGCTAGATAGAAATGTAGGTCAGTAGGTCAAATTTTAGAAAAATCTTGTTTATACTCTGAGGGCAACATTTTTGGTCCAATCATCCTCAAACTTTGGCAGAATGTTTGTCATGATGATATCTTTTGTGGATGGGGTCAGAAAATTCCTGAACATTGTTTCACCTTATCATCTTAATTCTAAAGCAATCTGTTTTGTACAGGCAATGAATGATACTTTTCTCAGGTGAGCGATCTAGGGCCATCTTGGCCCTCTTGTTTACTTTAATTGTAAAGAAAACACAATGTCGATCTTGATTGAATTCAAAACTTTGCACTCGCAAAAAAATGCGAGCAGCTACAAAATGAACTCGCAAAATTCATTTCTCACTCACATTTTGCGAGTTTGTGTATGCTAAATTCGAGCCCTGCTATGCATATACATGTACAAATTTATGACATGGATATTAATTGACTGAACTTTAAATGTTTTACAAAGCAATGATTTATTCTTTGCAGTGCAGACTGTTGAATCTGAACTTAGTATTGTATGAGCTAACAGACCCTGATCAGAAAGCTTTAAGAAGGATCTATTGATCTGGGTCAGTTAAATATATAAGAAAGTATATTCAAATACCTTAAGGACTATTCAGTTTATCTATTTGAATATGTATGAAATGGAACCCAGGAAAGTATATTCAAATTAGCCCCCTTCCTATCTTTGTAGCTCTGGTAGTTTCTAGCTTAGACTTGTATTTTCTAAATCTTTCACTAGGATTAAGATTTTTAAAGATTTGAAAAATGTTCATGTATATTCACTCCTTGTTTTTCTTTCATTTGATGAGATTATGACAGATTTCAATATCTTTAAGACCCAATATCGGACACTCTTTTAGTTTACCTTTACCAAAGGTTTTCTCCTAAACTACTGGGCTAATTTTCATAAAACTTTAAAAGGAAAGTTCCTTTGGTGGTCCTCTTCCAAAGCTGTTCAAAGAATTAAATTCCATGCCAAAATCTGTTTGCCATGGCAACTGAAAGGGAAAAAATGTGAAAACTTCAAAAATGGTCTCGTCCAAAAGTACTGATTTTAAAATATTTGTGCACAGATGTTCCTTTGGTCACTCTCTCAGGGGTTTACTTAAGAATTTGACTTTCACTTGCCCGGAGGACAAGTTACTTTGAACATCTACTTGCCCCCAGTAAAAACAGGTCGCCCGATCATTAAGTTGGTGTTTGTTAATGTTTGAACAAAATATGTGTAATATTAAGATGAATTACAGTTAATATGCATGTATCAAACACAATGTGCAAGCAGCTCACTCCCGATATAATATAGAAAATAATAATGATAAAAAAAAGAACGATTTTGTTTACTATAATAAACTTGCCCAAGGGGCTATCTTCTTTGAAAAATCACTAGCCCCCAGTGATTTTAACCAGGGACGGGCAAGCGGGCATCCACTTAAGAAAACCCCTGCTCTCTACCAAGATTGTACAAATTATTTGGATCCAGTGACAAACTTGGCCAACATGGAGCAGAGCCCTTTTTTATGTATATAGAAGATATTTGAAAAATCTTCTTGTCCAAAAGTATTGGCTGGATTCAAAGAGTTTTGTTACAGATGTTCCTCTGGTCAATCTCTATCAAGATTGTAAAATTATTTGGATCGGCAAAAAAACATGCCAGGAGGCAGAGCCCATCTTCCTTAATCGACGGGTCAGAGCCAAACTCGGCTAAGTGCATATATATGTTTAAGCATGTAGCATAGTTTAATATATTTATAAGCACCTAGCATAGTCTTGCTCTTACCCAGCGATATGTATATAGTACTGTACAAATTGAAAATCCTTCTTTTCCAAAAGTAATCATGGAATGTCAAAGTTTATTGGCACAGATGTTACTTGGGTGACTTGCTACCAAGATTGTAAAAATAATGGATCCATCAAAAACATGGCTGTCAATAGATATAATAATAACAATAAGTAACACAATTTATAAATTGAAATTTACAAGATAAGGGGATAAAGTTGTTTATATATGAGGGTATCTGTATTATAAATCCCTAGAGTTGACCAAAGAAAAAAACAAAAAAAAACAGAATGACAGTTTCGACTCTCAAAGTTTGGTCAGAACAGACCAATTTTCCCCCAGTTTGGTAAGATACTGCTATTCCAGATCCTGTCCATGTGTTTTGCAGGAGATTGTAGGTAACCTGGTGGCTCACATTGGGAGTGGCTGTGAGGGTGAGGTTGACTCCTCCCTTGACATCCTGTCCGACCTCGTCAACAAGCACCTGCACAAAATGGCTCCCTTTGCTATTTTCATTAAGGTGAGACACTATTTAGGGTTTAATATTTTAAGTTAATATAGAAATTTGATATTCTTTCTATGTAATTTTTGGCTTGTCTCAAACTGGGAAAGTCATTTTGCTTACTGTAGTATCAGTATTGTTCGCGCTGGTCTAATTTTCGCGATTTTCGCGCAATGGACCTTCCGCGAATTTAGGACCGCGCGATATTAAGTCTGTATAATCAAAGAATATATATGGTATTTTTTTGTTTGACACCGATTTTGACAACTAGATTTCATGCGTTGTTTTATAATCAGTACCATCTTAGATCAATAAAACCAACAGTTTCCCAAGGATTTTACACTCGTATTCTATTTGAGACTAATATCAAATCAATAATCTGTGTTATTCTTTTTAAAATAAGATTTTTTTGTATATTCTAACTTACCTTTTACCGGTGTTGAACCGGTGCATGAAATTTACGCTTGCGTGATGTTAACTCATTTTTGCCGAGTCATTATTCAGGCACTGACCTTTATGCATAAATTCATCATACAGATTTCGAACAAACATTACTACTAACTGTATGGTGGCAGATCGTGTGTACTGACATGTCCCCACCTTCTAGATTGACAGTTTGTTTATACAACAATCAAAGTGAGACCTGTAAAACAAAAAGGTCCCGGAGAATAGATTGTCTGATCACCGGAAGTGCTGCAGTCGATAACAAAGGAAATGCCATCTTTCGGCAGTTTGGCCCCAGCAATTAGGAGACGGTGCTAATTAACAACTTACCAGTAACCCTTATCAGTAACCCACCCCTATGACGTCACTTACCTGGGGGGAGGGTAGCGCAAACATATCAGTCGGTAATTAATTAGCATTCGATATCCGGGGCACCAAATCAGTCATTCAGAACGAAATGGATATTTTTTTTATTTATTCATATTTATTTTTTATATATTTTTTTTTTTTTTGAAATGGGAAATGCGCGAATTTAGCACCGCGCGAAATGGTTTTTAGAGAGGGTGGCGCGAAATTTAGACTGCACGAAAATAACTGATACTACAGTATTTATTATTATTAACATCTTAGCCCTCAATTTGTAGTAGTCTTGAGCTCATTGCAGAAATCAGGTGTTCTTCTCAACAATACTGATTTCCAGCATTGGGGGGGGGGGGGGGGGGATGACATTCCAAAAGCAATGAAAAACAGTGTTATGTTTTATTCTAGCTGTATTTTGTGATTCTTTCTTTAAAAAAAACATCATCCCATGTGGCTGAGGGGTTGGAGCCTATGGAACAGGATATGGGTTTAAAACCCTGTCCATGACACCAAAGTTCTTTAAAAAAAAAAATGGAACTGTAGCTCCCTGCTTGGCATATAGTCAGGGTAGTTCCAGGACTGGTTGACCTGATGTCAGGGTAATGTGTGGTATCATGGATCATGTCACATATGTCTTGCCTGATACTGCAGTGTGGTTGCACTATATCTGTCTCAAGTAGACAAGTTTTCAAATGAAATGCTGTCGGGATGTTAAAGCCACAGAACAAACTAATGTTAGTGGAAACAGTGCACTGCATGACATTTAGTATTTTCATATCTTTGATCTGTACTTGTGTGTAATCCTCTTGTCAGAGTGTATTGGACAACCTAGACAGTCTGTCAGTCAGTCAGATACGGAAACTGTACTTCATGCTGAGTGCCCTGGCGTTCAAGAATCCACAAGAGGGAGGACTTATACAGGTACGGTTATCTAGAATTTAGATTGATTCTTTGTATTGTCTCTATATGAGAGTAAGTAAGTAAATAGTTTAAAGAGTTTTAAATAAAGTTATTATACTCTGCTTTCCAGAAGTAAGGGCTAGATTAAGAAATGTGTTTAATGATGTTTATGTTTATTTCCCTAGTAAAATGTGTAATATAATTTCTATCTTAATTATGTTAAGACGTTTTATGAAAGTGATTCCCAATACCAAATGTTCATAGTACGTTAGTATGATCTCAGATTCAAATTCAAATGTCCTTCTCAAATCGCGATTGATTAAGCCTTTATGCATGGTTCTTTAAAGAAAGTGGAAAAAAAAGAATAAAATCTAGTAATTTGTTTATGTATTCAGGATGACCTTCACATTGTGATCAGGAAGCAGTTGTCCAACAGTAATCTAAGGTAAGTGTCTGGTCTGCATGCCGTTTTGTGTAATGTCATGTAAATGCCTTTACTTTATAATCACATAGTGAATTCAGGGCTTTAAAGGAATCATCTACATCACATCCTGTCACATCATGACGCATAATGCACTCACATTACATGGAGTTTGGTAACTACTGTTGATAATCATAATAAGATAATCAGCTCGACAAGATTGCACTTTGTTTCGCTTTTGTTAGAGTTTTGCGTGCAAGATTACATAGAAATAATCAATACACATATTGAATTGAAACTTCACACAAGTCTTCCCAACCTTATTACCTACTATCCCACACAGGAATTGCAAAATTGGGTTTGAATGAGGAGGATAAAATATGCAATCAAGATTTGCTCTGGTGTGGCTGCCATTGGGGTCCCAATGGGAAAAAAAAGAAAATGAAAAACTAAAAAAAAAAACCTATATATTCTAGTTTTTATGCTCACCGAAGGTGACGCATATAGTCGCCGCTTCGTCCGTCCGTCCGTCACACTTTCCTTGTCCGGACTATTTCTCAGGAACTAATGGCTTGAATTCAACGAAACTTTATGGGAAGCTTTATTACCAAGAGGAGATGCGCATATCGTCAGCATGACCCGATTCCTAAATTTTTCACAGAGTTAAGGCCCCTTGACTTTTTGGCCTATAGTTCATATTGCATGATTCTTGTCCAGGCTATTTCTCAGGAACTAATGGCTTGAATTCAACGAAACTTTATGGGAAGCTTTATCACCAAGAGTAGATATGCATATCGTCGGCATGACCTGGTTCCTCAATTTTTCACAGAGTTATGGCCCATTGACTTTTCGGCCTATAGTACATATTGCATGATTCTTGTCCGGGCTATTTCTCAGGAACTAATGGCTTGAATTCAACGAAACTTTATGAGAAGCTTTATTACCAAGAGGAGATGCGCATATCGTCAGCATGACCCGATTCCTAAATTTTTCAAAGAGTTAAGGCCCCTGACTTTTTGGCCTATAGTACATATTGCATGATTCTTGTCCGGGCTATTTCTCAGGAACTAATGGCTTGAATTCAACTAAACTTTATAGGAAGCTTTATCACCAAGAGTAGATACGCATATCATCGGCGTGACCTGGTTCCTCAATTTTTCACAGAGTTATGGCCCCTTGACTTTTTGGCCTTTAGTACATATTGCATGATTCTTGTCCGGGCTATTTCTCAGGAACTAATGGCTTGAATTCAATGAAACTTTATGGGAAGCTTTATTACCAAGAGGAGATGCGCATTTCGTCAGCATGACCCGATTCCTAAATTTTTCAAAGAGTTAAGGCCCATTGACTTTTTGGCCTATAGTACATATTGCATGATTCTTGTCCGGGCTATTTCTGAGGAATTAATGGCTTGAATTCAACAAAACTTTATGGGAAGCTTTATCACCAAGAGTAGATACGCATATCGTCAGCGTGACCTGGTTCCTCAATTTTTAAGAGAGTTATGGCCCCTTGACTTTTTGGCCTATAGTTCATGTTGCATGATTCTTGTCCGGGCTATTTGGCCTATAGTACATATTGCATGATTCTTGTCCGGGCTATTTCTCAGGAACTAATGGCTTGAATTCAATGAAACTTTATGGGAAGCTTTATTACCAAGAGTAGATATGCATATCATCGACGTGACCTGGTTCCTCAATTTTTAAGAGAGTTATGGCCCCTACTACCATGTTGTTGACTAATATTCATGTCATTTGCCTAATTTAACAGGAGATATCATTTAAACAAAACCCCACAAAATTCAATATGCTAGTAATGTCAATCATAATCATGTCAGCTAATTGTTGTTTAGGCCATTATACACTATTTCAAATATCCAGTCATATGTCAAGAGTGTTGGTTAACCTCTTTGATATGAGCACACATTGAAATGTATGACTTAATTTTTAGTAGTGTAAAAACTTCAATGAAAGATCTGATGAGTAACACGTATTATCATATTAAATAGTAAACTGTTACTAAGTCTCCAAATTAGAGTTGGTAAAACATCTCATCTGATGAGGAGAATAGATATGATTTAGGAATGGGGATTTCAACATATCCTCCCACCCATTGACCAAGGCCTTATTTGTAACAATGACATTCTTCGGGGAGCATCTGTCAGTTCTACTGACTTTCTTGTTTATTTCAGATACAAGCGGATGGGAGTCATTGGAGCTGTGATGATTGTTAGTTGCATTGCCCAGAGCAGGTAACATGAATATTTATAAACATTCTACATATATTTCGTATTGATTAAATGTAAAATCTACTTGAAAATGGCTGCTTATACATCTGTATAGGCAAAAAAGTGGATTGGAGTTGGATAGAGACACATGACCCTTGCACCTTTGATTCTAAAAAATGACTTTATTGTAGAAAGGTCATTGTAATATAGAAAATTTACAAGCTGTGCTCATGGCCGATCCTGTTAGCTAAGTGTCGGTGGAACATTAAACCCAATAAACAAACAAACAAACAAGCTGTGCTCATCATGTTTCAGTGTGGAGACCCCCCAAGATGAGAGTAGCTCAATGACGGAGGACCAGCTGGGAGAGAACCTGTACAAACAGGTGACCAATCTTCTGACCATGGTCCGCACCAAAAGCGCCAAGTCTCCTGAGGCCTATGCACTCTTCATGGACGAGCTGTCTGGCATACTGTCACAAGGGTCTCTTAACTCTAAAGTGGAGGTGAGCTTAAAGACTTGTCTATATTCACAGATAAGAAGGGCAAAAATACTGATTTATAAGATAGAATCGTAGAATAATTTTATTGGCTTATTTATAGATAGAAAATGATTATTTCCCATTTATTTATAATATACTTAGCAGTTTTCCCCCCATTAGTTTGGTAGTTTATATACAAGAAAGATTTAGCTTAACTCTGTTACTGTTTCTTATTTACAGAACTGGATCAGTGAGAACCTGACACTGGATTTCCAGGAGTCCTTTGTGGTGGACATTGCCGATGAAAATGCTACTGAGTAAGTTCTTGCTATTGTTAACAAATTCAGATTCTGTATAGTATGTATTTCAATACATAATCTTTGGGGGGGGGGGGGGGGGGGGGGGGGCTACTAAATGTGTGACATCAAACATGTATTTATTATCCTGTGGGGGACCTATCATCATGGGTCTAATTCAATCATCAGCTTATAAAAACAACTGAACTATATTTTAGGTCAAATAAGAATAGAGAATAAATGAATTAAAAGATCATCAAAGTAAATCAGTGTATAAAATAAAGATTGTATCAATTAAAACCTTTTAAAATGTCCTTAAATGACATGTGGGGTGCTGCCATTCTTATTGTCTCAAAATAGCTTTTTATTGTGGTACACTTTAATTGTAGCTCACCTAAGCACATGCGCTCAGGATGAGCTAATAGGATCAATGAATGTCTGTCGTCCTTAATATGTTTGTTTGCATTCTAGCATCTTCCTTTCTTAAGCATTCATCTTCAAACTTTATGACAATGTTAACATTATTGGCACAGGTCTTAAAAAACCCTCGAATTTGAAAAACCCTTAAAAATCACATTTTGTCTTATAAACTCTTGAAAAACCCTTAAAAATAATGAAAGGTCTTGAGAAACCCTTGAATTTGAAATTTCAATATTGATCATGAAAGTGTTTATCAAATTGATAAAAAAATTGAGGTTCATCCCTTTCATGCTTTTAAATTTATAGCATAAGTTAAATTAATTTTGAATTTTAAGGCCTTAAAAAACCCTTGAATTTTGCTTCAGAAACTTTGAATTAACCATGGTTTATTACCATAATCTCTCAGCTAAGTTTGATTATGGCTGATATCAGCCAATTAGGTCAGGAGTTGTGCCCTCACCCCTTTAACATTAAAAAGAATTGCCAGATTTCACACTGATTTCACTCTATCGATTACATTTATTAATCTGTCATCTTCAAACTTTATGACAATGTTAATAGCCATATTTTTCAGGCAAGTTCAATTATAGCTGATATTAGCCATTTAGGTCAGAAGTTTTGGCCTTTAAAGTCCCCTACCGGTGTTTACACCTCAGGGGACTATAGGTTTACATCCCCTCTGTCTACAGGTACTGTTTGGTTTGTGGAATTGATGATCTCATGGATTATGTATTCAGTACAACTATGCTATATCAAAGTAACTTGTGCAGGCAATGAAGGCAGATTTTCTCAGGTCAGCATCTTCAGGGCCATCTTGGCCCTCTTGTTTCTTAAAATCACTGGAGAAATGTTTTATAAATTTAAAAACAACTCTTCTTTTGTTTTATAAATTTTGATTTTTAATTGTTATTTTTTTGGATGTTTTTTTTTTCATAGTAAAGGTAACAAACTGTTAAATTCATATATTTATAAATCTTGAACAAACCCTGGTCTACAGACCTGAGTTATTCGGTTTTAATCAGTGTTGTGCACATTTTTGCTATATAAAGAGCTGTCAGATTTTGGAATCCCTCAATAATAGGTAACCACCACTTAAAGGATTCCACAGTATAAATGTGTTTCAAGTACACATGACCATCATCAGGCTCTAGTGAAAGCTCTAGTTACAGATAGTCATTGTTATAGATTTACTTCCTATGGTTGCCATGGTGACATTTCAGGTGTGGTAACATCCCCAGCCAGTTGCTGCAGGGCCTGGATGATGATGCCGAGGGAGGTATCGCCATCAACTTGCTGCCCCAGGTAGTGAAGGCCCACACCAGACGCTCTGCCATCACAGCATACACAGACAGGTGGGTGGAACCAGTTTGACACATGTCCTGTACAGAAAGACTAGTGTCTTGTTCTCTATGGTTGATATTAGAAATTAAAATTAGTATATTTGTCTGACTTTAATTCAGTTTTGAAATGTTCGGAGTTTTTGCAGCCTATATCATTTATGTTATCAAGCCCTAGTTCCAGTAATTATGAGACCAATCAACAGAAAAGTGCAGATAACTGTGTCAAGTATTTTGTGAGACTTATAGACCTTTTTCTGTGCCAAAGTGGTATGAGGGGTGTATTAATCACATTAAGTGATAGTCTTAGTTTTTGTGCTAATTACCCCAAAAAGGGTTTTCTGTAGGTTGAATCTGACATGATAATATTTTACAAGTTAAATACTTTCATGATTTTCTCGAAGAAAACCCATAGATTTGAGATTTGTCATTCGTCAGGTTAAAAATGGGAAAATATTTACATTTTATCAGTTTCTTGACCAAAATAAGCAGTAGTGGTTTCTTTGCATTCGGATCAAATATTTCATTTTAAATTCAGGCCATCATTAAAAGATTTTTTGTTTGTACAGTACAACGCCGCTATATCACAGACTGCTATTTCGCATTGACCAATTTATCGCGGTTGATCTATGGACCCCAACAATATATTGCATCATTTGCATAGGCTTACCTCGAAATTAATCTATCTCCTTCTATATCTGTATGTATTTAAAAGAGTTTTGCTGTCAGTATTTAACATGCTAGTGCACTGACACCCGGAAGTGATAACAATTAATCACCCCAGGTGGTAAGCTATTGTGTTTGGGAGCAGTTGATGATTACGCAATAGAGTGTTAATGATCGGCAACAATGCAGGTTTGTCGGTATAATTATCCAACCACATTAATCAGCATTTAATTGGAATGGACATTCATTTCCAAGCAGATACTTGATAAAATACACAAACATTTTCTAAAATCCACTGTATAAACCTTAATAACAGTATTTTTTGTTTATTATGCTAGCGTGCATAATTTTACCATAGATAAAAAAGTCCCGAAAAATAGCCAATCTTTTCACCGGAAGTAAACCATAATGATAGTTAGATCAGCGATACCTGGTAATTTGTTTCATTTAAACATTAACAAGGCTCCTCATATCAATACATCATAATAAGTACACATCAGCTTAATTTCAAATAGTGATAAATTGTAGTGGAATGACAATTTTCACACCGACATTGTTTTGATAAACAATGGACGGCATATAATTTAATATGATAAGATATGCTGAAGAGTTACGTAACCACTTCACATCACCATACATCACCAAAAAAAAAAAAAAAAAGAAATGGAAGAAAACCCAGAATCAATGATTATGGAATTATTTAAAATAATTAAATAACTCTATAAATAAAATAATGTTTATTGCTTTATATTAGGGTTTTTCAAGAATTTATGACTATCACAAAGACTCTACATATAGCATTCTCAAACCTACTATGCGGTCCAATAGAACGTGGTATTTGGGCTTGGACCCAAAGAACTGCGATATAGCAGCGTTGTACTGTAGTGCTCTGACCCTGAATTCCAAGAATAGGTAGGGAGGCATGTTTTTTTTGTGTGTTTTTTTCCATCACACAACATCCACATGCCCTTTTCTATAAAAAAAAACAACAACAAAAAAAACACCTCAACTCAAAGACCTAAAAAATTGGCCATTTTGATGGGTATAGGTAGGAGCACTACAAACAAAAATATTTTTAATCGTGGCCTCAATATTTTACTTCGATTGGGAAACAAATTCTTACAATTTATACATATCCCTCTTGATGGTTCCGGTGTTGGACCAGTACTTTGAGCCTTGGGTAGGTCATGAAAAACTCTTTGTTTCCAACAGGACTCCCACTGCAGTTGGGTATATTACCTCTCGACAACAGCGCCATTAAATATTTCAAATTATGACATTCATTCATGTTTGAAATCATTATTTCAGGGGCCTGACAGATCCACTTGTGATGTGTTCATCTGTCCGTTTGTTGACAGTGTGCGAGGAGAAGCAGCATGGCACACTGGAAAACATTGATGCTCTTCTTGGTATTGTGATTTATATTCTTTATTTAAATGAGAAAAGATCAAATTTATTAAGTGTATACCAAAGTCGTAAAAAAATGGTACTGGTATAGCTTTCTTACTTGCATTCAGCATATAAGGGTAGTTCCAGGACTTGTTGGCCCAGTGTCAGGATAATGTGACTTTGTGTGGTATCATGCCACATGTCTATGACCTGATACTGCAGTGTGGCTGCACTATATCTGTCTCAAATAGACATAGTCTCCAGATGACTGAAATATTGTTATATTTAATTAAACTAGCAAACATAAGTATAAGTGGTTAATATTTTAGTAGCTTCTTACTGACTTGAATCCCTTCTATGACAAACATGGTACAGGTATGCCATTTTCATTTGGTAGCCCAAAGTGTGCAAGATTAATCCCAGGACTGGCTCATTGTCAGGATAATGTGATTGGATGTGGTATCATGCCACATGTCTAGTGAGGTTTTTGCAGCAAGACAATATATTATCTGTCTTTTGCTGAAAAATTTGACAAATAACTAAAATAAAATACTGTTAATGGAACATCTGCAGTCACTTTATCCAGAATTGTTTACTCTATTGTATGATAGATTTTGTATTTGTTTCCTCTGTTATACAGTGAAGGCTGCTTTATCAGCTGCCTTTTCTATATCACTAGCATAAACATTCTTTTTCTTTCATTTTCCATGTGTATTAAAATGATTCTATTTCACACACACACAAAACAAAGTCAATTTTGGCCATGTTACGACAGGCTGCCCTGTGTACCTGGCGAAGGAGGAAGTGTATGAGAAGATGGAACCCCTGTCACAGAGAGAGAAGGAGATCCTACTGGCATGTCTGTTCTACTGTATCAACTGGTACATCGAGGTAGGCTGGGCAGGTTTTAGTTTTATTAAGGTGGCATTTTATTCTTCTCCATTGTTTTGTTGACCTACATGTTCTGGAATTTTGTGCTCTCCGTTAGTGGAGGATAATAAATAAATAAAAATAAAAATTTAGAGTGAATAGCATATTTGGTTAAAGTAAATCTTTGATATGATACAAGCCAGATGGGTACAGAATGAATTCAAATAATACTCCAGATTCACAAGGTGACAAGTTACAGGAATCACATGTATTATCATCATGGGAGACTAGTTATGTACAGGAATCCTGTGTATTATCATGGGAGATTAGTTATATACAGTAATCACATGTATTATCCTCATGGGAGACTAGTTATGTACAGGAATCCTGTGTATTATCATGGGGGACTAGATATGTACAATTCCTGTGTATTATCATGGGGACTAGTTATGTACAGGAATCACATGTATTATCATGGGGGACTAGTTATGTACAGGAATCACATGTATTATCATGGGGGACTAGTCATGTATCATCATGGACAAATCATCAGATCAATTATCATCATGGGGGACTAGTCATGTACAGGAATCCATTGTATCATCATGGGGGACTAGTTCATGTTCAGGAATCACATGTATTTATCATGGGGACTAGTCATGTACAGGAATCACTGTATTATCATGGGGACTAGTCATACAGATGCAGGTATCACATGGGGGACTATCATTATCATCATGGGGGACAACTCATGTACAGGAATCACATGTATCATCATGGGGGACTAGTCATGTACAGGAATCACATGTATCATCATGGGGGACTAGTCATGTTCAGGAATCACATGTATTATCATGGGGGACTAGTTATGTACAGGAATCACATGTATCATCATGGGGGACTAGTCATGTATCATCATGGGGGACAACTCATGTACAGGAATCACATGTATCATCATGGGGGACTAGTCATGTACAGGAATCACATGTATTATCATGGGGGACTAGTCATGTACAGGAATCACATGTATCATCATGGGGGACTAGTTATGTACAGGAATCACATGTATCATCATGGGGGAACTAGTTATGTACAGGAATCACATATATCATCATGAGGGGCTAGTTATATACAGGAATCACATGTATTATCATGTTCCAGTACATCATGTCCTGTTTAAGTAAATTTCAATAAAATGTCAAGTCTAGGTAGTGTAGCAGGGATATTCCAAACCTTCCAAGATAGTTGTAGTTAGTAACATAATTAGACGGAAAGTGTTAGGAGTTTAAGAAAATGTTTTGTTTGCATGGTCTGTGGGAGAAAGCAGCATTACCATGAGGAAATTTACGTGTCTGAACAAATGATTAAAAAACCACTGCATTTGCAACATTGAGTGACTTTGCCACAGATGGTGAATGGATTCGCTGGTCAGTCGGACACTGAGATCAAGGGCAAGGTGATAACGCGCCTCCAGAACATCACACAGCTGCAAGACGTCCTGGTCAGGTGTCTGCCAGGTGAGTGCTGGTTGGATAATGATACTGATAAACTCATATCAATCTTGGTTGTCCATATAAAAATGTTTGACTGTGGACTGAGCAAAAATGTTTTACACACTGGTTTAACTTGTAACACCTGTGTAACCTTAATTGCCTTCTACGGGATTTTGTATGATAATCTATCCTGTACTATGATAAGTTTTAGTGAGGATAAATAGGATAGATGTTTGAGTCATGTGATTTCTTGATCAAGGTCGCATTATATAGTCAGCTACATTTTTGCTACTTAATGTAAATTCTTACTGATATATTGATGAAGGGGCTACACTGGAAGCATGCATATTGTATTGTTTACAATAAGTTGCATATGTTACATGTTGTACATCTAGCTGCCCCATATACCATTCTTTCCTAAACATTCAAGGATATTTTTCCCCTTCATTCATAGGTCTGTGTTTTTTTCACCCAATAATTAGACTTAAAAATAAAGTAAGTCACTGAATTGTTTTGTCTCTTAATTGTTTAAATATAAGTTGCTAATAGGGTTTTCCCACATGAAAGAGACAACTGAATATACAATTGTAGCTGCACCAAGCTTCAAGCCGCCCCCAGCCAACTTTGACTTGGAGGACGACCTAGTGCCCACAGTGGTTGTCCCTGGAACCAGTCAAGGGCAGGGCAAGAAGAAGAAGGGAAAGAAACCAAAGTGAGGAGTTGTATCATGAATACCACATTTGATTAAAGTATCAGTAAATTTTTTAGTGTAATGACACCTGAGATACAAGATCATTCTATGATTAATGCATCTTATACCTTACACAACATTCTTCATGGAACTTCATCAGGATGTTTGTCTACATGATATCTCGGATGAGTTCGAAATTGGGTCATGTGGGGTCAAAAACTAGGTCACTAGGTCAAATCCTTAACCTTTGAACACTCTAGAGGCCACAGTTTTAGCCCAATCTTCATAAAATTTGGTCAGGATATTTGTCTACATGATATCTCGGATGAGTTCGATATTGGGTCATGTGGGGTCAAAAACTAGGTCACCAGGTCAAATCTTAGAAAAACCTTGTGAACACTCTACAGGCCACAATTTTGGCCCAATCTTCATGAATCTTGGTCAGGATGTTTGTCTACATGATATCTCAAAAAACATTTTGGCCCAATCTTCATGAAACTTGGTCAGGATGTTTGTCTACATGATATCTCAGATGAGTTCGAAATTGGGTCATGTGGGGTCAAAAACTAGGTCACCAGGTCAAATCTAAGAAAAACCTTGTGAACTCTCTAGAGGCCACAGTTTTAGCCCAATCTTCAATAGATTTGGTCAGGATGTTTGTCTAATTGATATATTGGATGAGTTTGAAAATGAGTCACATGAGGTCAAAAACTAGGTCACCAGTGCAAATCTAAGAAAAACCTTGTGAACACTCTAGAGGCCTACATTTTTGTCCCAGTCTTCATTAAACTTAATATGAATGATGACTGCATGAATTCCCTTAAAGGGGGGTTAAATTTTTTTGATTTTTTGTAAAAGCATCTTATTCAGGTAGGATCAATATGTAGGTCACTTAGTCAAATGTTAGAAAAACACTTTTAGATGCCAGATTTTTTGTCATTATGCCTAACACAGCCATCTTACTCAGGTGAGCGACACAGGGCCATCTTGGCCCTCTTGTTTGTCAGTTTTACAGTCCATGGTCTCTAACTCTAATATTTGATATATAAACAATTAATTTCTTTATGTTTGTAACTTAAGCATTTTAACTTGTCTAGTACTTCAAGTAAAGAAAAACGTGTCCTGCTGAGATTTATTCCATGTCATTAAACAAAAAACCTGTAAATTTCCATGTCTAGCAAAGCATGTAATTGTACATCCTAGTATTTGGATATCTGAACCTCAGGTCAATGCTATTATATTGTGGTATATGGCAGCTTTTATTCTGCCTCTTGTTGATGGAGGTTTCCTAATGAATGAAATAGTGTTGGTAGGACATTTAAAAACATTAAAGAAAAGCGTAAGAGCTGTGGAGTTAAGTTGAAAGTCAGTTTATGTGTAGGTATTGGGACTGTATGTGACAAGCTTTGGATGTCTGATTCAGGAAGGGGACAGAGAAAAGCAAGGTGGCCTCGGACAGTGATGACGATAGTAGAGATTCAACAATGCTGAACAACACCACAATGGTAGGTCAATCTGTCTTTGACTTTAAAATAATGAGCTTTAACATTGAAATTATCTGTATCAGAAGAAGAATATTGACAAGACTGTGATGTATCAAATGGGACTTACTTAAAACATATACTTTAATGAATTCCAGTAAGTATTAATAATAGTATGGCTGTGTTGATATTTGAGTAGCCATTTATGCTGCACAAACAAGAGAGATTTGCAGATCCAGGATACTTCACTCTTATCATGTCACTTCTAACTCTTACTTTACATGAAGACAAGGTAGGATGCAGCGTAGCTGAGCTGTAAGAGCATCTGTCTTGGAATAAGGGAGGTCATGGGTTTGATCCCTGGTCACGACATACCAAAGTTGTTAAAAATGGTAATGATATAGTTCTTTGCTTGGTGCTCAGCATATGAAGGTAGTTCCAGGACTGGCTGGCCCAGTGTCGAGGATGATATGACACTGGGTGTGGTATCATGCCACATGCCTACAGCATGATATTGCAGTGTGTCAGTACAATATCTGTCTCAAGTTGACATCGTCTCCAAATGACTGAAATACTGTCAATATGATTGTAAGAGTTACCTCAAATTCTATCAAAAGAGCATTGTGTCTTGATATTATTCCTCAGAATACTCAAGCTGCCACCCAGGCTGCCGATACAGGAGACAAAGAAAAACCTGCAGTCAACCTGTCTGCTTATAAACCCTTCTTTAGGTAAGACTTTTCCTGTACTTGATGAGTTTTTACATATAGCATGTTGGATGTTGAATTATTAAGATGAATTTATGTTTCTGTGATTTCAAATGATCTTCCATATCTCGTTCACCATTTCCTATTGCTGAGTGGTTGAAGCGTCTACTCTGTAACTTAGGAGTTACTGGTTTCAATCAGTGGCCATAGATAAGTCAGTAAAAAGTGACACTAATATACTTTCCCTTGCTTGGCGCTCAGGACATTGGGGTAGATTCAGGACTGACTAAACAGTTTCTAGGTGTAATACTGTGTAAGATATTGCAGTGAAATAGCATTATATTTGTCTCCTGTAAACAAAATCTCTGACATTCATTTTAACCATATGCCACTAAACAAACAATCATCTTGTCATAATTCATAAAGTATATTTTTGTAAGGTTTAGTAGCTCTTCTTGTTACCAGGTTTTAAAAAAAGGTAAATATGTATGTATATTTTGTTGTGTTTATCAAGACATTGCCATAGTATCTGATCCCCAACTTGTGTTTCCAGGGAGCTAGACATCAGTGTGTTCACAGTTCTCAACACTGGATTGATCACCAGGGCTGATCTGGATTCTGACCAGAATACAAAGGTCAGTATCTAGGACAAGCACTTTGCACCATATTTTTAGCTCAACTATTCGAAGAATATGAGAGCTATTGTAGTCACCCTGGCGTTTTGTTTTGCGTGCAAGTTACTATTAACCTTATATCTCAATAACCGTTCATGGTATTGACTTGAAAGTTTATAAATATGTTAAGGGGCATCAGACAACCAAGGTAGATAACTCTTGACTGAATTTAATATGAATTATGGCCCCTTTTTAACTTAGAAATTTTGGTTAAAGTTTTGCATGCAATAGAAAATTTGGTTAAAGTTTTGCGTGCAAGCTACTATCCAGTTTGTATCTCAATAACCATTCATGATATTGACTTAAAAGTTTATGAATATGTTTAGGGGCATCAGACAACCAACATAGATAACTCTTAATAGAATGTATTACAAATTATGGCCCCTTTTTAACTTAGAAATTTTGGTTAAAGTTTTGCATGTAAGGTACTTTTATGCTAATATCTCAGTATCCAGGCATGCAATTGATTTGAAACATCTTTATATTGTTAAGGGGTATCATACTTTCACGGTAGATAACTCTTGATGAATTATTAAAAATTATGGCCCCCTTTTAACTTAGAAATTTTGGTCAAATTTTTGCATTCAAGCTACTATCCAGCTTATATCTCAGAAATTGCTTGTGGAATTGACTAGAAAGTTAAGGAGTGTCTTCAGGGGCATCAGAAAACCAAGGAGGATAACTTTTGGACTGAATTTTATGCAATTATGGCCCTTTTCTAACTTGGAATTTTGGTTAAAATTTTGCATGCACAGTGTTATTATGCTTATGTCTCAGTAACTAGGCATGGGATTGATTTTAGACTTCATAAAAATATTAAGGGGTATCAGACTATCAAGGTATATCATTTTTGACTTATTATGTACAGGGTATGTGAAGGGCAAGAATTGAAATAGATTTCATTTGATTTACCAACAAGCATTTTGAATAGTCGAGCGTGCTGTCCTCTGACAGCTCTTGTTCTTTTCATAATTAATGATGATTCATATTAATCTTGCCCTATATTTGATGTTTATCACCAATGTATGCATTACAGTCAAATCTGCTATAAGTGGCCAGTCTAGGAAATTAAAAGTGGTTGTTTAGCCCTGGTGGCTTCTAAAATGAGCTTGCATGAACAAAAAAGTGTTCAGGTTATTAATCTAGTTTCTGGAGATATTTCAATGAAACTTGATATGCCTGAAAACCATGATGATTAGTTGTGAATGAGGTATTATTGAACTTGCTACGAAGCTTTGGCTGTTAGAAATTTCTCTACATATATAGAGATAGTACTTCTTCAGTTTTAGAGCTATTTTTTCTTATGAATTTTTCTGGAGAATATCTTGAACTCTATCAAATGGATTGATTTGAAACTTGGAATATGAAAAGAGTTGACTAGGTTGGAAAAGTGCAGTGCTCATGACTCATAAGTCCACCTTATCCAATTGGTTATTTATCTCCCTTTGAATATTTTTCAAGTTAATTTTGTACACGGATTCTTCTTTGTCAAAGCAGTATGCAGGGTTATTATTCACCTTTGATGATAATTATAGTTTTACATCAACTGATAGTGTCCCTGATGGCTGAGTGGTTAAAGCGTCTACCTGGGACTGGGGTGTTATGGGTTCGATCCAAAGTCGTAAAAAATGGTGTTGGCATAGTTCCCTTGCTTGGTGCTCAGCATTTAAGGGTAGTTCCAGGACTGGTTGGCTTGGTGTCAGGATAATGTGATTGAGAATGGTGATACTGCAGTGTGGCAGAACTATATCTGTCTTAAGTAGAATATAGTCTCCAATGAATAAAAGATTTTCAGTGGGAGGTTAAACCCAACAATCAAATAAACATCAACTGATGCTGATGATTGCATTCACATGTCTCTCATAGGGTTAATAGTTACCATCTGAGTCTTTAAATGTAATGATCAAGGATTTTGACATGTACACATATCTATACAAAGTTCATATTTGCTTTTCAGGCAGTGACGGAGCTCTCTTTACAAACAGCCCAGGTTCGATACCTGATGGAGGATTTGTGTCGCAAATTGGACCATTCCTTGGTAGCATCTTCATCCAAACGCAAGTCCTTCCTGAAGGTAGGATTGTTAGAGCAATGAATATCAGAGAATCTTAACTTTAGAAAGGTTGACTTTAGAAAGGTTGAAATTTGAAACTCAAAATATAATAGAATTAGTGTGGTTTACATTGGTAATATGTTGATAAAATATTTTAAAGAAATCGGATGGGAGGAAATCTCATAAACAGTACTTAACATACAGATTATTTTGTGCACATTTTGCCATATAGATTTATCAAAGTCTAATCTATAATTATTGATATAAAATGAATGCTTAAAATATTTCTTTAGATCTTTTTGCACATTATCAGACTAAGGTTGAAAAGAAAGTGGGGTTCTCCAACCTAGACCAGATATCTCCATCACAAGTTGCCGCCAAAGTTGTGAAGCTGCTGCCTGCCCTCTGTAATCACCTAGAAGGGACCAGTGGATTTTTCCAGGTAAGTCCTTAACCCTGGTCCACTCAAGGATGTAGGTCAGTCGGGTTTTATACTGCTCTCCACTTATTAATACCTTTAACCCATGTCCTCCATATAGACTCATTTTGATACATTGGCAAACATAGCAGATCCAGGTCAAACAGCTCCTGAAAAGTTTGTAACAGCTATCAACCTCATACCTCCATGAGTTGTAACACCATAAAATAAGATAAAATACCAAAAAAATGTTTCAAGCCCCTTTGCTTGTAACACTGACCTTTACAAGCCCCTTTGCTTGTAACACTGACCTACCAGTGTATAATATAGCCTATTGCATGATTACCTCAGTGGATATTTGATTATAGTCCTCAGCAGTTGATGGGTCAGATATCCTTGGAGCATATTTGCAGCCCGTCAAATCCTCTTTAACTCTAGACACACACAGCTCAAGTGCCTTCAGTGCTTTGATTCTGGAAGTGTTATATTGTAGAGTCAAGGTAAAGTCTCTGTAATGGTTCCACTACGTCTTGGACCACTAAACCTATAACAAAATAACCAAGGTACCCTAATGAAACATTAGGGAACATTGGTTATCTCCATGAAAGGCCATGAGGTCCAGAATGTAGCGGAACCATTACAGGGACTTTACCTTAAGATGGTATAGCAAGGTTTACCTTCAGTGATAACCAGAGTGTGTTATTTTAGCATCTCAAAACTTAAAAAGCATGTTATTGTTTCAGACGTTGATAGCAGAAAATGATGGAGTGTTGGATGGTCCAGGCAGCCATAGTGACGAGGCAGTAATGATGGGTTCATGCTTTCAGCTTCTGCTTCGGGCATTACACTCCATCTTCTCCTGGTATGTGTACAGATGGATCGCAGAGCCTAGAAAGTACTCTTAGATTTAGCTGTTAATGCTTACAGATGGTTTATTTTTAATTAATCTAACTGGGGAAAATTGTTGGGAGATATATATTTTTTTTAACAAATTTGAATGAAAAATAGTCTCATAAATAAAATAAAAAAAGTTCCATTTCTGCACCAGGAATGGTTTTGAGGCAATGGAGCACAGAGATCTGCTGAAGGAGGGACTGGGGGTGTTGGTCAAGAGAATTAAGCCTTCCTCCACCTCGCAGATGTCCTTGAAGGAGCTCATCAAGTAAGTACCTTCGTAAGACAAGCACCATGTCTTTAGCTCACCTGAGCACAATGTTTTTCTGATCATCCTCTGTCCGTTTTGAGATGAAAATGGCTCATGTTCGGTCAAAATGTAGGCAGCTAGGTCAAATTCTAAAAAAGAAAAGCCTTTGAACACCATAAAGATCATGTTTTTGGCACTACCATTGCCCTGAAGGCTTGTGTCCTCAGGTGAGTGATCATGGCTCTCCTGTTTAAAATACTTATTTTTTTCAGACTTAAAAAATGAATAATCTAAAATCCTTATGTCATTTTTGCTATACATGCAGGTAAACCTGATCAAACTGCTATATGTCTACAGTGACAGTGCAGCAGCACTATATCCGTCTCCGGTTATAATTTCAGACATAATTTCCAAATGACTGAAAGACTGTCGGTGGAACGTTAAACTCAACAAACAAAATCTGAACTGCTATATATATGTAGGTTGGTCTGGGTTTATACTAGACACACATATCTTGATTAGAAACTCGTGAGATGTTACAATTTCATTGATCTGGTGTATTGTGTCTACACTGAAGGTCAGCCCTGCAGTATGTGGCAAACTTCTCCAGTACAGTGCCTGATATCTACACAGCTGTCACGTTACTGAAGCTGCTCACCTGTCTGGTTGGGAAGGCGGACTGTCCACAGCTGGAACAGAAACTGGGTAGGTATAGCCAGAGATTATTAGTCCCCTACCGGTGTGTACACTGGAGGGGACTATAGGTTTGCTGTCCAGCTGGATGTCAGGAAATCTGGATCCTATACTAACTTTAAAAAATGTTTAAGATAATATTATTAAACTTGGTATATGAATAGATGGCAGTATGGAGTTTGTGCACATAATTTTTTTTTTCTCAGACCAAAATTCCAGCTGCTATGGTAATGGAAAAATTGTACACCACCGGTAAGGGATTATAAGTTGCGTGCAACACCAGTTACTTGTTGGTTTTTAACATTTCCAACAACAAATAAAACACACACACACACTTTTTGTGTCGCCTGCATAGCATGGCAGACACATAGGGATCACTTTGTCCGTCGTCGTCGTCGGCGTCACACTTTCTTGTCCGGAGCATAACTCGAAAAGTATTTGAGGTATCACCTTGAAACTTAAAACATGGATAAATCACATTGAGGTGGAGTGCAGTGCACAAGAATGATAACTCTGACTTTCGTATTTTCTGAGTTATTACCCTTTGTTGATTCTGAGATTTTATTTTTGTCCGGACCATAACTCAAAAAGTATTTGAGATATTGCTTTGAAACTTCATGGAAAGATCTCATGGATTTGTAGTGAAGAATGATAACTCTGTTTTATTTTCTGAGTTATTGCACTTTGTTGATACTCAGACTTCATTTTTGTCTGGTGCATAACTTGTAAAGTATTTGAAGTGTTGCCTTAAACATTTATAGTAGATAGATCTCATTGGTCTGAGTGCAGTACACAAGAATGATAACTCAATAATGATAATGATGACTACAAACTTGCAACATATATATAATTAACGTCATAAGTGCTTAATGATGTCATAATTTTTCTTACAGTTAATGTTTTGAATTCTGTATAGTCAAAGTGCTCGGGAAAATTTTTTTATTTTATATATTTCGTACTTTCTGAATATTTTATTCCCCCCCCCCCCAAAAAAAAATAAAAAATATATATATATATATATATATATATATATATATATATGTGTGTGTGTGTGTGATTCGGTGTTATTTTGTACCTCACAAAATAGATTATGCTTTATCAATAATTTGTCAAAAGATCGATTTTCTAGTCAATTCTTTCATCAAACATGCTTAAATGCAGGCGACACAAGTGTTCCGAGGAACACCCACATCTAGTTTTTTATGTTGGTCAGAAACAAGTTTTTACAATTCATACAGATCCTTTTTTGATGGTTCCTTGGATGTGCTTCAATATCAGTCATATTCAGATGAGCCACACAGGCCATCTTGACCCTCTTGTTTTTATGAAGATGACTTCACATCTTCATGAAACTTGGCATACATGTACATCATGATATGAACTACATATTATTATTACTACTACATATTATATTTTTAGATTTTAAGTACAGTGTAACAATACTATATAGTAGTCCTTGGAGTCCAAGTCAAGATACCACAGTCTAATGGTCCGTATTATCAATTAGAAAGGTTCTTTATTATTTGATCTTTATGAATTTTCATTCCATTTAATATATATAAAAAAAAAAACTGGAAGTTTTTTCTTATTAAGATTTTAACCAATGGTTACCAAAAAAAAAAATCTGTAAAATAAACCTGTGATTGGGGGGGGGGGGGGGGGGGGGGGGGGGGGGGGGGGGGGGGAGAACACAGAAATTTAACTGAAACTTAAAGATGCACTTTTCTCAAAAGATACACTTAAAACGCACTTACTGATGGTCAGAAAATAAACTGAAACTAAAAGACGAACTATTTCATAAAATATACACTTAAAGCGCACTGATTGTTGATAGGAAAATTAACTGAAACTAAAAGATGCAATTTTGAATAAAAAGATACACTTAAAACGCACTTATTAAAAAAAAAGAAATCTAAAAGAAACACTTTTGCAGCAAAAGATACACTTTAAACGCACTTTAGGAAACAAAAACACACTTATTGGCAAAAAGGTACATTTAAAATACACCTCTGTTCCTGCATCTTTGAGAACAGAAGTGCAGGAAAAATAAACTTCTGCCAAAAAAAAAGCACTTAAAATACACTTTTTCTGAAAAAGATACAGAAAAAACACACTTTTGTGAAAAAACGCAGGAAAAACACACTTAAACTGCGTTCAAAGTGCGTTTTGGTAAAAGTGTTTGGGGGGGGGGGGGGGGGGGGGGGGGTAGGAGCCTTGAGAATGCTCCGTGTCCATATGTAATAACACGTTTTTGTTTATTCCTTGTTTCTGAATAAAGATCAAGATTTAATGTACACATATTTTATTTATCTCCTATTTAATAAACTGCTCTTTATATCTCCCTCATGCTTAGGTTAGTACTTTATTAGCTTAACATTTCATACACAGTTTCTCGCATCACCTTTGACACCTGTGTCACCTACAGCAAGGTTGAGTGTGTGTCTGTAGTAGTTTGTGTGTGTAGATAGCTCTCAACTCTTTGCTAGAGATGTTGGTTATCATGCTTCTGACATGTTACTTGCACTATCATAACATTGACCACAATTCTGACTATGGTGATCTTAATCACTGGAGCTTACAGTGTAGTCTGATGAATTCTTGATGCACTGATAAGTCACTGTTCACATGTCTTGGCGCTATCAAAACTTGTTTGCGGTTGGACTGGTTGGTTGTTTTTAGCTCACATGAGCACAACGTGCTCAAGGTGAGCTTTTCTGATCGCCTTTTGTCCGTCGTCCGTGCGTGCGTGCGTCCGGCGTCAACAATTGCTTCAAACAACATCTCCTAAACGGCTTGGCCAATTTGAAAAATATTTTGCAGGAATGTTCCTTGGATGAAGCTCTACTAAAGTTGTATAAATGGTTCTGGTCCATTGCATAATTAGGTCACAGGAGCTAAAAATAGATTTTAAAAATGCAAACTTTGAAAATCTTCTGCAAAACTGCAAGGCCTAGAGCTTAGATATTTGGTATGTAGCATCATCTTATGGGCCATTACCAAGATTGTACAAATCATAGCCCTATGGTGATAAATGCCCCCGCACCAGGGGTCACTTGTTTTATTAGGAAAATCTTTAAAAATCTTCTTCTATGAATCCATTAGGCCTAGAGCTTAGATATTTGGTATGTAGCATCATCTAATGGTTCATTATCAAGATTTTCAAAATGGTGGCCCTTTGGAGATAAATGACCCCGCACTAAGTCTTCTCCTCTGAAACCATAAGGCCCAGTGCTTATATATTTGGTGTGTAGTATTGTCAGGGCTAAAATGTTTAAGATTGAGTTATATCAGAATTCTTGTCTGTTTAAAAATCTTGTAATCAGTTGTAGCAATGGTACTCAGGTGAGCGTTTCAGGGCCATCATGGCCCTCTTGTTTTGGACTTGTGGTTTTTAGCTCACCTGAACACAACGTGCTCGTGAGCTTTTGTGATGGTCCGTCGTGCGTTGTCAACTTTTTAATTCAAACGACTTCTCCTCCTAAACTACTGGGCAGATTTCAATAAAACTTTACACAAATGACCATTGGGTGACCCTCTTTCAAGTTTGTTCAAATGGTTCCAGTCTGTTGAATAACTAGGTCACAGGAGCTAAAAATAGACAAAAAAAATGTAATCTTTAAAAATCTTCTTCTCTGAAACCAAAAGGCACAGAGCTTTTATATTTGGTTAGTAGCATCATCTTATGGTCCTCTACCAAGTTTGTTCAAATTATGGCCCTGGGGTCAAAATTGGCCCCGCCCTGGGGGTCACTTTATTTACATAGGCTTATATAGGGAAAACTTAGAAAAAGCTTCTTCTCCGAAACCGTATGGCCTAGAGCTAAGATATTTGGCATGAAGCATTGTCTAGTGGATCTCTACCAAGATTGTTCAAATCATGGCCCTGGGGTCAAAATTGGCCCCGCCCTGGGGGTCACTTTATTTACATAGGCTTATATAGGGAAAACTTAGAAAAATCTTCTTCTCCGAAACCGTATGGCCTAGAGCTAAGATATTTGGCATGTAGCATTGTCTAGTGGATCTCTACCAAGATTGTTCAAATCATGGCCCTGGGGTCAAAATTGGCCCCGCCCTGGGGGTCACTTTATTTACATAGGCTTGTATAGGGAAAACTTAGAAAAATCTTCTTCTCCGAAACCGTATGGCCTAGAGCTAAGATATTTGGCATGAAGCATTGTCTAGTGGATCTCTACCAAGATTGTTCAAATCATGGCCCTTGGGTCAAAATTGGCCCCGCCCTGGGGGTGACTTTCTTTAACATAGGCTAATATTGGAACAAATCAAGAAAAATCTTTTTCTCTGAAACCATATGGCCTAGAGCTTAGATATTTGGCATGTAGCATTGTCTAGTGGATCTCTACCAAGTTTGTTCAAATTATGGCCCTGGGGTCAAAATTGGCCCCGCCCTGGGGGTCACTTTCTTTAACATAGGCTAATATAGGAATATATCTAGAAAAATTTTCTTCTCTGGAACCTTACGGCCGGGAGCTTTGATACTTGGCATGTAGCATTGTCTAATGATCTCTATCAAGTTTGTTCAAATAATGGCCCTTGGGTCAAATTGGCCCCACCCAGGGGGTTACTTTCATCAACATGGGCTAATATTAGCAACTGTTTATCAGATCTGAATGATACTGTGCACAATTACTCATCTTAACATGTACATCACATATCAACAAAAAGGAATTGCTTTGTACATTTAGATAATTTTTCAACCATTTAAAAAAAAAAACCTTGTTACCTTGATCTTTAACCTATCTTTTGTAACTTTATGGTGGGACATTTTATCTTTACTCAGGTGAGCGGATTAGAGCCCTCGGGCTCTTGTTATAATTATTATTATTATTGTTCTTCCAGAAGTAGGACATGGTGTCTTTCCAGTTTCAGAACCTGTGTGAGATAAAACTTTTCTTTGCGTGTCATTCACAGCAGACATACACACAAAGCAGAATGGAAGGTCATCTGGCTGGAAAAGGGGGGGGGGGTGTTAAGAATGTCCTTTGGCTCATTTCTGTCCCACAATATTGGAAGTCCTGTACAACACTTATGTGAACTGCGCCACGCTCACCAGACATTGACTTAAACACAGTGTTGTTCCTCTATAAAATCAAAGCGCTGAAGGCACTGAAATTGTGTATGTCTCAAATGAAAGAGTGTTTGAAGAGCTGCAAGTCAATCACCAATAATTAAATTCACTTTGAGAAACAAAAGAAATGCTATCAGAGCTTTGATTTGTATTCACGCAGTACCTTATGTACAACAGACTCTATGTCTAGGAGAACGGGAGTTGAAAACATAGTACTATAGTTGGTATGACTGACGTCAGACACAACTAAAAAAACACTGTTTGCTGCCTTGAACATATCCATTTGCAAATCCACTGCAAACTTCATCGCTTTTTCCTTCAGTAGAGGGCTTTTATCTTTTTGCAGAGCCTGTTTTTCTAGAAGGGGTCCATGATCTCCCTTTTACGTTTCACTATCCTTAGTATCTTGGTTCACCCAACATCCATTTCTTCTGCAATCAGCCTGCTGCTTTTCTCTCCATCTGCGAGTTTGATTACTTTAACTCTTTCTTCTAGTGTACGAATTTCCTCTTGATATGTTTGTTGCTCATGATTTCAGCTGATGTGCATGACATCAGCAGTTCTGCTCAAGACCAAATATTGAAGTTGCTAAGTTTTGAGGGTATAATGTCATGTAGCCACTCTGTTGAAAGTGGGGGGGGGGGGGTGAAAGAATTAAGACCCAGTTTAACCCTTACAATGCTATGGGCACTTATGACAGCCTTTGCCTTTTGTAAGTATCCATCTGTGTATTAACTTTGGACCTTGTGCATGAGTATGTTGTGACTGTACATTTTGAATACATAATGACCTTTTGACCTTACATTAGATTAGTATATATCTATTCATGACCTTTTGACCTTGTGCATGAGATGAATATGTATCTGATGTGACCTTTTGACCCTACATCAGCTCCCCTGGCTGAGCAGTTCCTGAAGAGGGAGTGGATGGGGTTCGACGGCCAGAGAGAGAAGGGAGCCAAGTATAATGAGCAGCTGCAGTTTGTACTCAAGTGAGTTCATCATCATCATTGTTTCTTTTCATCTTAGAAATTTTTCATCTAATGTGCTTCTGAGGGGAAATCAAAAATATAATCATGCATTTAATGGGCATTTTTAGTCCCCTACTGGTGGGGACTATAGGTTTGCCCTCTGTCTGGATGTCTGGAAATCTGGATCCTGCGATAACTTAAAACTGTTTAAGGTAATATTATGAAACTTGGTATATGAATAGATGGCAGTATGGAAATTCTGCATGTCACTTTTTTTTCTTGGACCAAAATTCTGGTTGCCATGGCTACAGAAAATTATGCACCTCACCAGTAAGGGATTCATGAGTTTCATGCAACACCAGTTACTTTTTTTTAAATTTTTTTAGTGATGTTTGAAATTTTATTTAGGCCAAGGGACTGCTCATCTAATAAAAAGAAAGCAAGATATATTTTTGAAAAAGCAGCAAATGGATACTAGGTCCTTTGATTAAACAGATTATAATCAGAGTGTAATGGTACATTACAGGACATACATTCTGTATACTGAAGATGCATTGAGTGCCATTGAAACTCTTGCCACGAAGGCCATACCAGAACTGCTGGAGGCTGACAAGAATGGATGTTCTGACACATTTCCCACCATGACCAGGTATGTCTGATCCTCTCATCACTTGAAGGCAATCAGGGACTGAAAAACCAGTGTGTTGGGTATGACATACAACCAGGAAGTGATATTATCTGGCATACAGCCACCAACAGGTGTGTGGTATGGCATTTAATGCATACTCTATTTTGTATGATTTAGGAGTTATTGCCCTTTGATATAAGCTCACCTGAGCACGTGCTCAAGGTGAGCTTTTGTCATGGCCCTTCGTCCATCGTGCGTCGTCAACAATTTGGCTTGTTAACACTCTAAAGGCCATATTTTTAGGTCAATCTTCATGAAATCTTGGACAAGTTTGAAATTGGGTCATGTGTGGTCAAAAAGTAGGTCACAAGGTCAAATCTTATAAAAACCTTGTTAACACTCTAGAGGCCACATTTAAGGCCCATCTTCATGAAACTTGGTCAGAATGTTTGTCTCCATAAAATCATGGACAAGTTCGAATTTGGGTCATGTTGGGTCAAAAAGTAGGTCACGAGGTCAAATCTTAGAAAAACCTTGTTAACACTCTAGAGGCCACATCTTTAGGCCAATCTTCATGAAACTTGGTCAGAATGTTTGTCTCCATAAAATCTTGGACCAGTTCGAATTTGGGTTATGTTTGGTCAAAAAGTTGGTCACGAGGTCAAATCGTATAAAAACCTTGTTAACACTCTAGAGGCCACATTTTTGGCCCAATCTTCATGAAACTTGGTCAGAATATTTGTCTCCATAAAATCTTGGACAAGTTCGAATTTGGGTCAAGTGGGGTCTAAAAGTAGGTCATGAGTTCAAATCATATAAAAACCTTGTTAACACTCAAGAGGCCACATTTTTGGCCCAATCTTCATGAAACTTGGTTGGAATGTCTGTTTCCATAAAATCTTGGACAAGTTCGAATTTGGGTCTTGTATGGTCAAAAAGTAGGTCAATATGAAAAATCCAACATATTTTGCTTATTTATAATCAGGTGAGCGATTCAGGGCCATCATGGCCCTCTTGTTAGCTCACCTGAGCATTTGTGCTCGGGTGAGCTTTTGTGATCGCCTTTTGTCCGTCATGCGTCGTCAGGCGTCAACAATTGCTTGTGAACTCTCTAGAGGCCAGTTTTGGCTCAATCTTCATGAAACTTGGTCAGGATGTTTGTTTACATGATATCTTGCATGAGTTTGAAATTGGGTCACGTGGGATCAAAAACTAGGTCACCAGGTCAGATCTAAGAAAAACCTTGTGAACTCTCTAGAAAGCCACAGTTTTAGCCCAATCTTCAAAAGATTTGGTCAGGATGTTTGTCTGATTGATATATTGGATGAGTTTGAAAATGAGTCACATGGGGTCAAAAACTAGGTCACCAGGTCAAATCTTAGAAAAATCTTGTGAACACTCCAGTGGCCTACATTTTTTTCCCAGTCTTCATTAAACTTGATATGAATGATGACTGCATGAATTCCCAGTTGAGTGCAAATTCAGGTAGGATCAATATGTAGGTCATTTAGTCAAATGTTAGAAAAACACTTTAGATGCCAGATTTTTTTGTCATTATGCCTAACACAGCCATCTTACTCAGGTGAGCGACACAGGGCCATCTTGGCCCTCTTGTTTTTCATACTTTAATTTTATCCTGAGCACAACTCAAGACCTATGAGAGTTATCAACATGAAACTTTATAGCTACACAGTGCTCCAGATAGGCAGCGTATCCACGTAAAATACGCAGCAAAAATATGCACTACGCTAGAATTTTCAAAATCTATCGTACCAAATACGTGGGAAAAATCCGTGTACGCAACAAATTTCAGTTCTGTCAGTACCGATATTCTGTAGCTGTTACGTCTAGAGTGCATAAAAAACGAGATTTATCTGCTTTTATTAATGGAAACCATAGGTATGTACCGATATAGCGCAGACAATGCCGAGTACCGTAGTTACGATTGAATGTATCATTCAAGGGAAGTCACTCTCAAATGCGCAAATATGGCGAAGCAATCGGAAATAACTAATTATTTTCACTATTCAAAATCGCAGTCACCGCCTGATGTGCTGCACAAACAGGCAAATGAATTCGTTGCAGCGTTACTGGAAGATATCATCAAATTAGTTGTAGCACCAAAAACAACACAAATAAGCGCCCGAAAATGTGATAAACTAAAATCGCTGACATCGAGGTGATTGATAACCACGTGCAGGTAGAAATGTTGTACATGTGTACTTATACTTAAATGTTTTCAGTGTCAACAAATTGTAATTTAATTTGTTACTTGCTTGTTTTTTTAAGAAAGAAGTATGATTTAAAACTATAATTTAGAAATAGAGATCGATTATTGTATCATAGTTTGACGAGATATAATTTTGGAGATCTCCTTGTAAAAACAGAACAAAAGGGACAGAACAAAAGTGCTAAAAATGAATTTATTCACTTTTTAGTTTATTTGTAGTAAATCCTTTGATTGCACTTTTTTTTATCAAACTAAAGCTTACTCTCTGAGGACAAATTTAACAAGAAATGTATATAAGTCTGCTCATTCAGAATACATTGACTTATTTTCAACACTTGATTACATAGAACACATATGACAGTCATGTGACCTCTTCATGCAGATGAAGGATTGTCCATAAACTTTTGCAAAATATATTTAAAAAGATACAGATTTTTATAAAATGAAAAAAAATAATACTATTTTCATTATAAAAAAGTGTAACATGTTTGTCTTTAGAATATGAAATTAAAAGTGTTTGTGATTAACATTTTGTTCTCTCTATTGTACAAGTGGTACTGATGGAAGTTGGTCGGTACTGATATGTTTTGATTTTAATCAGTACCGTACTGATTGGATAAAAAATTATCTGGAGCACTGGCTACATAGGGCTTGATGAAGAGAAGTGCAGTGCAAAAGAACTATAACTCTATTTTGTATCATTAAGGAGTAATTGCTCTTTGTTATTTTTCATACTTAAATTTTGTCTGGAGCATAACTCAAAACCTATAAGAGGTATCAACATGATACTTCATAGGTAGATATATTTATGCCTCCACCACTTATTGTGGGGTGGGGGCATATAGATTTGCCTTTGTCCATCCATTCATCAGTCCATCTGTCAGTCAGTACATCTGTCCCGAAAGTTTGTCTGGAGCATAACATGAATACTAATACTTGGGATTGGATTCAAAGTTGATACTTCATGCCTCTCAGTCAAGTAATTTGGAGTTATTGTCCTTTGTTCTGAAAGTCCAGAGCATAACTTGAATACTAATACAGGGATTGACTTCAAAGTTGATATTTATGTAGTATGCTTACTGAAAAAGTACTAGAGAAAATATTGGTGTAGTTACTGCAGCCATGAAAAGGCTGAGAACAAAACCAATCAACCGATGTTTAATTGGTTATAGCAGGCCAAAAATGTTAATATTGTTTATTTTTAATTTGATTAAAAGCATTGAATGACTCTATGTTGTTTTCCCTTGTACATATTTGTTACTCACTTCCTTCGATCATCTCCTGGCTAGAATCATATTTCAGATTACCGTCTCCTGTAGCTAAGTGGTTAGAGCGTCTGCTTCTGGAGCGGGAGGTTGTGGGTTTGATCCCTGGCGGTGACATGCCAAAGTCAATAAGAAATGGTACTGGTATAGCTCCCTTGCTTGGCGCTCAGTATAAGCGTGGTTCCAGGACTGGTTGGCCAGGTGTCAGGATAATGTGACTGAGTGTGGTATCGTGCCACATGTCTATGGTGTGATATTGCTGTGTGTTCGAAATACTGTCGGTGGGACGTTAAACGCAACAACAAACAAACATATTTCAGATTTGTGACAAAGCTTTTAGGTGGGGGCATTTGTATCCTATGGACACATTTCTAGTTGTGTATTGAGTCTATTGACACAGACAGGTAGATAGAACCAGGTATAGTAGTAGCCTTGTTGAAGGGATATTGATAGCATTCAACATTGACTAAAAAAAAAAGTCCATTGTGAAATTTAGCATGACTTTTGTTACTATGTTACTATCCAAGGTTTATGGCAAATTATGTAAATAAAGAGCATGTGTCATATGTAATAAATTCTAAATTTACGTTTGATACTCCGGCAGGTCATCATACTCGGTGTACTATAGGATGATGTTTACAGAGCTGGTGGAAGTAGCGAAGGCCATGCCACTGTCTAAACCCACTGAGACCCTCACCGTGAGTAATCTCTCCTGACTTTACTTTGTCTGTCACCCCTTATTGCTTCCCTGTTCTTAAAATAAAAGCATCATAATACATTATTATGTTGTATGCCACATTTTGTTTTCAAAATTGATTCATTTTGTAAAAATATATGATGTGATGTGAAATTAAGAAAAATAGATAAATGTAGACATTGAATTATTAACAATACAAAGGTGATAAAATCGTCATATTTGGTAAAGGCCATTAGAGACTGGAACAGAAGATGCCGGTGGATATAGCATCAGCTTGAATCACTTGAGATATTCAAAACTCGAGTGACATCACTTGCATAATAAGAAATGTTTTTATCCAGATTTTAACCTTGTGCATCTTGTCATTATACTAAGTATGTTGAATATGGGCGGTAAATGTAAAAAAGAAGAAACGCTGAATTATTGAGTTCAACATTTTTCACTTGGATGTCCCTGCAGGTGTGGACGGAGAGACTGTTACGTTGGAATGTTGCTGTGAGGATCCTCCACATCCTCATCAATCTAATCAAGGTGAGCAGGGCTGGGACTGGCAGGGGGATACAGGGTTTAAAATATTTCAGGTTTTTATATTTAGGTAAATATTCAACAGCTGTTCATATGCTGTTTTCATGGATCTATTTCTAAAAATTATTTAGGTTTGGATGGGTTTATGTTTTTTTTCTTCATAGGGTTGATTGTCTAGTTTACATCCAACTTGAAACTCTTGGGTGTGTCTTAATAAGTATTTCAGTAAATAATCTAGAATGTTAAAGAGTGATATATTTGCTAGTGTTTTATGCCCCCACCAAAAAATGGGTGGGGCATATAAATTTGGCTTTGTCCATCCATACGTCAGTCCATCCTTCCGTCTGTCCCGAAACTTTGTGACACGCATAACTCCGAAAGTATTTGTACTACAGACTTGAAACTTCATGGAAATATTATTCAGGACATGAACTTGCACACCTGGGTATTTTCATCGAACCATCATTGATGTTGACAGAGTTATGGGCCTTTGTTTGTTTTTTTTAAAAACAAAAAAATGGAATTTTATGCTTGTTACGCACTTAACTCAGTAAGTATTTGTACTACAGACTTGAAACTTCATGGATATACTGTTCAGAACATGAACATGCCCACCTGGGTATTTACATTGAAGCATCATTGAATTTGACAGAGTCAGGGTTCAACATTAACTTTTTCAATCACTGGACCAGTGGCCCAGTAGCCCAGAATATTGACTAGACCTGGCCTAATTTGAACTGGACCAAACTTTTTTGAGATAACCCTGTAGTACAATATTTTTAACATCTCTTAATAGTTATGCTCCTGTTGTATACCATGTATATATTGAGGGATATACATTCATATAATAATGATAAAAATATTTGAATAAAAAATAAAGATAAAATATATAATTAACTTTTTTCTTTCATTAAACTGTTTCAACTTTTATTAAGGAAACACCATGGGCATATTAGACCGTATATCAGCACTATGGGTACATGAACAATGTCATAGTGTAACTGCTTTTTGTACTAAAAATTTCAAGTTGCTTAATTTTCAACCTTGTTGAACACACAATGTCCATTGTTAACCTAAACAGTCCATATTAAAACAGTCTCTGCACTGACTGGTCAACTTAATTCATTATAAGAGCTCACATTGTGATTGTTTCTTTCTTATGTGCAATGTTGATTCATTGTGACATTTTATGTCATCAATTTTCAAGTTGTCATTATGGTACCCTGAAGAAATCTACCCAGTCTCAAATTTCCTGCAAGGCATACTGTATAGAACAGTTTTTGACCCAGCCACAGGAAACCATCTTTCTATTTTGTGCAAAATTGACATTTTAGCTTTAGTTTTTCATACTCTTTTTATACCCCCCGCATAACAAAGTTGTAAGGGGGTATACTGGATTCAGCTTGTCTGTCTGGCCATCCGTCCACCTGTCCGTCCATCTGTCGGTTTCTTTATCCGGGCCGTAACTCAAAAAGTATAAAAGGCATTTTTGCATAATTTTGGAGTTATTGCCCTTTGTAAATTTTCATACTTAATTTTTGTCCTGGCTGTAACTCAAAAAGTATAAAAGATATCAAGATGAAATTTCATATGTGGATAGATCTCATTTAGGGGGCGTGCAGTGACCAAGAACCATAACTCTTTGTCGCATAATTTTGGAGTTATTGCCCTTTGTAAATTTTCATACTTAATTTTTGTCCTGGCCTTAACTCAAAAAGTATAAAAGGCATCAAGATGAAACTTGAAACAAGAACTGTAAACTTCAAAGCAACAGGGGGGGTATTTGCACCATTACAATGGCAGTTCTAATTGGTTCCTGATTTCCCTTCCATTTATTTGAAATTTTGCTACTTTTATTTGTTGAAACCCAAATATAAATAGGTCCATACTTAATATAAACAAGAAACCTACGTCTGCTTCATTGTAACATATACAAATAAACAAATAAAGAAATTGGTGCGGAGTAACATTTGGGAAAACAGAAATTAACTCCTTTTAGTTATAATTTTTTTTTCCATTTACCATAACTACGCTCAATTAAACTCATAAAACAAAGTAATCACAGGCAACAAATTCAAACATTGCTTTATTTCAACGATCAAACACATTTTTCAATGATTTACAGCATGTTGCCATGTGACAGAGCAAGTGCCCATTTGCAATGCATCAACAGCCAATCAAAAAAGCCGTACTTAATTTATTAACGAAATACTAAAAATAAACTTGGGTTTTCCAAACTCAGATAACTAAAGTGTCAAAATCGATTTTTTCATCAGAAATACAGAAATACATTTTTAATATAAAAATAAGTATGGAGGTATACAAAAATCTCAAGACAATAGGTAGATGGCTAAATTTAATGTCCAACGTTTCGACCATACATTAGGTCTTCATCAGGGATGAAATACACTTTGTTAATTAAATGCACGAATGGAAGGAGCAAATAATAAGTCTGTAGTGGATTTTTAGCTCACCTGAGCACAACGTGCTCATGGTGAGCTATTGTGATCGCCTTTTGTCCGTCGTCCGTGCGTGCGTGCGTCCGTCGTCAACAATTTGCTTTAAACAACATCTCCTCATGAACCGCTGAAGGGATTTTGACCAAACTTCACAGGAATCATCCTTATGATGCCCTCTATCAAAGTTGTACAAATTATTCAGATTGGTTAAAAAAGTAGGTCACAGGAGCTAAAAATAGATTTTAAAAATGCAAACTTTGAAAATCTTCTTCTGCAAAACTGCAAGGCCTAGAGCTTAGATATTTGGTATGTAGCATCATCTAATGGTTCATTACCAAGATTGTTCAAATCATAGCCCTACGGTGATAAATGCCCCCGCACCAGGGGTCACTTGTTTTACATAGAGTTATATAGGAAAATGTTTAAAAATCTTCTTCTATGAATCCATAAGGCCTAGAGATTAGATATTTGGTATGAAGCATCATCTTATGGTTCATTACCAAGATTGTACAAATCATGACCCTATGGTGATAAATGACCCCGCACCATGGGTCACTTGTTTTACATAGAGTTATATAGGAAAAACTTTAAAAATCTTCTTCTATGAATCCATTAGGCCTAGAGCTTAGATATTTGGTATGTAGCATCATCTTATGGTTCATTACCAAGATTGTTCAAATCATAGCCAAACGGTGATAAATGCCCCCGCAATAGGGGTCACTTGTTTTACATAGAGTTATATAGGAAAAGCTTTAAAAATCTTCTTCTATGAATCCATAAGGCCTAGAGTTAGATATTTGGTATGTAGCATCATCTTATGGTTCATTACCAAGATTGTACAAATCATAGCCCTATGATGATAAATGACCCCGCACCAGGGGTCACTTGTTTTACATAGAGTTATATAGGAAAATCTTTAAAAATCTTCTTCTATGAATCCATAAGGCCTAGAGATTAGATATTTGGTATGAAGCATCATCTTATGGTTCATTACCAAGATTGTACAAATCATGCCCTATGATGATAAATGACCCCGCACCAGGGGTCACTTGTTTTACATAGAGTTATATAGGAAAATCTTTAAAAATCTTCTTCTATGAATCCATAGGCCTAGAGCTTAGATATTTGGTATGTAGCATCATCTAATGGTTCATTATCAAGATTTTCAAAATGGTGGCCCTTTGGAGATAAATGACCCCGCACTAAGTCTTCTCCTCTGAAACCATAAGGCCCAGTGCTTATATATTTGGTGTGTAGTATTGTCAGGGCTAAAATGTTTAAGATTGAGTTATATCAGAATTCTTGTCTGTTTAAAAACCTTGTAATCAGTTGTAGCAATGGTACTCAGGTGAGCGATCCAGGGCCATCATGGCCCTCTTGTTTTAACTAGACCAGTCGGACCAGTTACTTGTGGGCTTTACTAGACTGGACCGACTGTCTACTAGACAATGTCGTTCGGTTGTAGGTTAATGTTGAACCCTGAGAGTTAAGGGCCTTTGTTTTTGAAAAATATGGAATTTTATGCTTGTGCCCACGAAACTCTGAAAGTATTTGTGCTACAGACTTTAATCTTCTTGGATATATTACTCAGGATAGGACTTGCTCACCTTTTTTTCTTGAAAATTCAACGGGTGGGGGCATCTGTGTCCTCAGGACACATTTCTAGTTCTTGCGCTGTTTCAGCTATTAAAAACATGTATGATGTACTTATCTGATATGAAAACCTTGTCTTTGTTTCAGACCTTTGATGGCCGATCAAACCTTGTGACATGCATCAAGGTTAGTTGTTTATTCTGTTTGTTGGGTTTAACATTCAGCCGTTTGAAGACAATGTCTCCTTGACAGATACAGTGCTGCCACACTTCAGTATCACGCTATAGACATGTGGCATGATACCACACCCAGTTACATTATCCTGACACCAGGCCAACCAGTCCTGCAACTACCCTTATATGCTGAGCGCCAAGCAAGGGAGCTATACCAGTACCATTTTTCACGACTTTGGTATATCGCGGCCAGGGATCGAACCCACAACCTCCCGCTCCTAAGACGGACGCTCTTTCCATTCGGCCACTGGGATTGTTGTTTATTCTGCTTTATCATAACATATATGAAGGGTAAAAAAAAAAAGAGTGGGTACCATTCCTCAAAATGGATTTTCATGCCCTGTCAATTTCGTTTTGGGACATATAGATTTTGGTCCGTGCATCCGATCATCTGTCCGTCACACCTCAGGTTTACCTTTGCATTTCAGCTTATTTTCTAAGAAGATGACTTTACATCTTTTAAAACTAGGTACACTTGTACATCATGATATGATCTAATTAATATTTATGCAATTTTATGGCTGAACCTGATGAACATGGTAAAATTGGTTGTTCTGCATTTGTGATTAAGCATTTTTTCTATGAAGATGACTTCACATCTTCCTGAAACTTGATATGAATGTTCATATTGGATTATTTACTGGTTGTGTTAGAGCTTTCAATTGCCGCTTTGTCGTCCATCCGTCATAATTTTGTCCAGAGCATAACACAAAACTATAAGAGGTATCAACATGAAACTTCATTGATAGATAGATTTCAAGGAGGAGAAGTGCATTGTACAAAAACTGCAACTCTGTTTTGCATAGTTTTGGAGTTTTTGCCCTTTGTTATTTTTCAAATTAAATTTTGTCCAGAACATAGTGCAAACGCTATAAGAGGTATCAACATGAAATTTCATGGGTAGATAGATCTTAATGAGGAGAAATGCAGTGTACAGGAACCGCAACTCTGTTTTGCATAATTATGAGTTATTGCCTTTTTTTTTTTCATAAGAGTATTGACATGAACCTTCACAGGTAGATAGATCTCAATGAGGAGAAGTTCAGTTTACATTATATAAACTTGCAAAAATATAAGCATATATTTGGTTCTGACCATATCCAAGCGGCATTAGTGTCTCAGAGACATTTTCTGATAGACAACTATTTTTTTGTTAGTTTTGTGGAAACATCTCTGATCAAGGTTATCAATGATTTTTCTCAAACAGGTTGTTGTTAAAAGCAGCATTTTACATTGTATTCTAGTTCTCAGTCCAGATTCTGCAGGCTGTCTTTCTCATATTTTATCCTTGTTACTATGTCCCTACTTTACAGATGTGGGGGCTATTTGGGAATCCTATTTGCCACGTCCTAGTGAGGACAAGTTGGAGGGGTGGGTAATTATCACCTTTAGTGATTGTTTTTAGCTCACCTGAGCACAACGTGCTCATGGTGAGCTATTGTGATCGCCTTTTGTCCGTCGTCCGTCGTCCGTGCGTGCGTGCGTGCGTGCGTGCGTGCGTGCGTCCGTCGTCAACAATTTGCTTTAAACAACATCTCCTCATGAACCGCTGAAGGGATTTTGACCAAACTTCACAGGAATCATCCTTATGATGCCCTCTATCAAAGTTGTACAAATTATTCAGATTGGTTAAAAAAGTAGGTCACAGGAGCTAAAAATAGATTTTAAAAATGCAAACTTTGAAAATCTTCTTCTGCAAAACTGCAAGGCCTAGAGCTTAGATATTTGGTATGTAGCATCATCTTATGGGCCATTACCAAGATTGTACAAATCATAGCCCTACGATGATAAATGACCCCGCACCAGGGGTCACTTGTTTTACATAGAGTTATATAGGAAAATCTTTGAAAATCTTCTTCTATGAATCCATTAGGCCTAGAGCTTAGATATTTGGTATGTAGCATCATCTTATGGTCATTACCAAGATTGTACAAATCATAGCCCTATGGTGATAAATGACCCCGCACCAGGGGTCACTTGTTTTACATAGAGTTATATAGGAAAATGTTTAAAAATCTTCTTCTATGAATCCATAAGGCCTATTTGGTATGAAGCATCATCTTATGGTTCATTACCAAGATTGTACAAATCATGACCCTATGGTGATAAATGACCCCGCACCATGGGTCACTTGTTTTACATAGAGTTATATAGGAAAAACTTTAAAAATCTTCTTCTATGAATCCATTAGGCCTAGAGTTAGATATTTGGTATGAGCATCATCTTATGGTTCATTACCAAGATTGTTCAAATCATGCCCTATGGTGATAAATGCCCCCGCACCAGGGGTCACTTGTTTAACATAGATTTATATAGGAAAAACTTTAAAAATCTTCTTCTATGAATCCATAAGGCCTAGAGCTTAGATATTTCATATGTAGTATCATCTAATGGTTCATTACCAAGATTGTTCAAATCATAGCCCATGGTGATAAATGCCCCCGCACCAGGGGTCACTTGTTTAACATAGATTATATAGGAAAACTTTAAAAATCTTCTTCTATGAATCCATAAGGCCTAGAGATTAGATATTTGGTATGTAGCATCATCTTATGGTTCATTACCAAGATTGTACAAATCATAGCCCTACGGTGATAAATGCCCCCGCACCAGGGGTCACTTGTTTTACATAGAGTTATATAGGAAAATTTTTAAAAATCTTCTTCTATGAATCCATAAGGCCTAGAGATTAGATATTTGGTATGAAGCATCATCTTATGGTTCATTACCAAGATTGTACAAATCATACCCTATGGTGATAAATGACCCCGCACCATGGGTCACTTGTTTTACATAGAGTTATATAGAAAAAACTTTAAAAATCTTCTTCTATGAATCCATTAGGCCTAGAGCTTAGATATTTGGTATGTAGCATCATCTTATGGGCCATTACCAAGATTGTACAAATCATAGCCCTACGATGATAAATGACCCCGCACCAGGGGTCACTTGTTTTACATAGAGTTATATAGGAAAATCTTTAAAAATCTTCTTCTATGAATCCATTAGGCCTAGAGCTTAGATATTTGGTATGTAGCATCATCTAATGGTTCATTATCAAGATTTTCAAAATGGTGGCCCTTTGGAGATAAATGATCCCGCACTAAGTCTTCTCCTCTGAAACCATAAGGCCCAATGCTTATATATTTGGTGTGTAGTATTGTCAGGGCTAAAATGTTTAAGATTGAGTTATATCAGAATTCTTGTCTGTTTAAAAACCTTGTAATCAGTTGTAGCAATGGTACTCAGGTGAG
>CM037780.1:13251342-13262287 GCA_021229015.1 Solen grandis | reverse complement strand
GAATGGTAGTGCAGCATTTTTTTTCTCTACTGCTGAAGAATAGAAATGGCAAATTCATACAAGTCTTTTGACTATTTTTAAAAAGCACCCATATCCACGCAAAGAACCATGGTAATGGAAAAGTAAATATTTGAAATGTTCGTACCAACTGTTGACCGGCTTCGTCTTCAAGTTCGACGGTGACTTCATATCCAGGGACATTGTCGGGTTTACTAATGGATACATATTTTATGTAGACATCCTTTTCTAGAGCTACTGTAACTTCCACGCTTGTCTGAACACTGTCTATCTTAACGGGACTTTCAGGACCAGGTGGAGCAACTAAATCATAGGGGGTTCCATCACGTATTACCTAGAAAAGGGAATGTATCCATTGGTCTATAGGAGAAATATGGGACATTTCTTTAGACATTCAACATGGTATATTGTATTTAGTATGTGCATATACGCAACCCTCTGTTAACAGTACCGTTTAAGAAACACAGAAAAGGCCAAAAGAAAATGGCTTGCATTGAATATTTGTTGTTCATGGAAATTTTCTGAAGTTCTACTCGATCAATCATAATCTGCAATATTGCTGAAGAAAAGCAGATCATTTTAACATTTAAAAAAATATTACATGTTTACTCTGGTGCCTTACCGTGATTTGCTCTTCCTGAATATTGGATGGGTTGTCCATGCCTTCACTCAATGTACATACAGTTGTCACTGGGGAAACTGTTGTTACAGAAGGTAAGGCAGACGGCGTCGTAGTTATTTCTGAAACGTATACATATATTGATTTAAAATTGGTTTGCTTGCGATCACTGAAAACATTTGAAACTCCTTTCTGTAAGCAGTTGAATTCTTCAAATTGTGACGTACTCTTTTTGGCGACAAGAGTGATTTACATATAGTAATAGACAATAATTAATTCGGAATGGTTCTGTCATCGGTGCAAACTATAAAAGTCACAAGAAAAAATAAAAGCTGAAGTGTAGATAATCATCAGCTGCACTGACACGATCATATCTGAGTCTTATCTCGTTAAATCTTTTATGCGGGTATATTGTTTATTATATACACTTTTATCTTTAGAAGATGACATTTTATACCAACAAATTCGTCCTCAAATGAAGTATACATCTTTTTTTCGAGTGGCAAACTTGTAACGGAACGAAAGATTAGGCAATATCAATCATAGATAAAAGATGACTTGTCAATAAAAACGTACCTTCAAAACACGCCAGTAAAGACAAAAGAAACGACACGTCATCGCCTGCAGTAGTGGGGACTAAAGTGATCTTAAGTTTTGCAGCATTGTCATCAACCGTAAATGTTCCCTCACCTTCTTTTGTCGGCGGGTTCTGATTAATTCAAATTGATGAAAGAACCGTTATTGGCATAAATAAATGTTTAAATAAAAGATCGCAAACCCCTTTATTTTATAATATCTGTACTCCCCAATGATTCCTTATCACTTTATCATGCACATAATCAAATCAAAGAGCCAATGAGAGAAACTTCCACTAAAGTGAACATTCGTTTGAGAAGTTTGAGAAACGAAGTCAGTTGAGAACAGCAGTGGCCACATACTCATTGATGGAAGGTAATTTTTACAGGGCCCTGACTACAGCAAACGAGGAAATTTCATTTTCTTCAAACACTGCAAACAGTTCGTTTATTTTACATATTTATTAAAATGATAGAATACATTTGTTTATAAATTGTTTCTAAAATGTTACTTCATTTATTTTGTAAACATTAAACTATTTCGATTGAAAGGGTGTTGCAGTTCATCGGTTTGAATGGTAGTGCAGCATTTTTTTTCTCTACTGCTGAAGAATAGAAATGGCAAATTCATACAAGTCTTTTGACTATTTTTAAAAAGCACCCATATCCACGCAAAGAACCATGGTAATGGAAAAGTAAATATTTGAAATGTTCGTACCAACTGTTGACCGGCTTCGTCTTCAAGTTCGACGGTGACTTCATATCCAGGGACATTGTCGGGTTTACTAATGGATACATATTTTATGTAGACATCCTTTTCTAGAGCTACTGTAACTTCCACGCTTGTCTGAACACTGTCTATCTTAACGGGACTTTCAGGACCAGGTGGAGCAACTAAATCATAGGGGGTTCCATCACGTATTACCTAGAAAAGGGAATGTATCCATTGGTCTATAGGAGAAATATGGGACATTTCTTTAGACATTCAACATGGTATATTGTATTTAGTATGTGCATATACGCAACCCTCTGTTAACAGTACCGTTTAAGAAACACAGAAAAGGCCAAAAGAAAATGGCTTGCATTGAATATTTGTTGTTCATGGAAATTTTCTGAAGTTCTACTCGATCAATCATAATCTGCAATATTGCTGAAGAAAAGCAGATCATTTTAACATTTAAAAAAATATTACATGTTTACTCTGGTGCCTTACCGTGATTTGCTCTTCCTGAATATTGGATGGGTTGTCCATGCCTTCACTCAATGTACATACAGTTGTCACTGGGGAAACTGTTGTTACAGAAGGTAAGGCAGACGGCGTCGTAGTTATTTCTGAAACGTATACATATATTGATTTAAAATTGGTTTGCTTGCGATCACTGAAAACATTTGAAACTCCTTTCTGTAAGCAGTTGAATTCTTCAAATTGTGACGTACTCTTTTTGGCGACAAGAGTGATTTACATATAGTAATAGACAATAATTAATTCGGAATGGTTCTGTCATCGGTGCAAACTATAAAAGTCACAAGAAAAAATAAAAGCTGAAGTGTAGATAATCATCAGCTGCACTGACACGATCATATCTGAGTCTTATCTCGTTAAATCTTTTATGCGGGTATATTGTTTATTATATACACTTTTATCTTTAGAAGATGACATTTTATACCAACAAATTCGTCCTCAAATGAAGTATACATCTTTTTTTCGAGTGGCAAACTTGTAACGGAACGAAAGATTAGGCAATATCAATCATAGATAAAAGATGACTTGTCAATAAAAACGTACCTTCAAAACACGCCAGTAAAGACAAAAGAAACGACACGTCATCGCCTGCAGTAGTGGGGACTAAAGTGATCTTAAGTTTTGCAGCATTGTCATCAACCGTAAATGTTCCCTCACCTTCTTTTGTCGGCGGGTTCTGATTAATTCAAATTGATGAAAGAACCGTTATTGGCATAAATAAATGTTTAAATAAAAGATCGCAAACCCCTTTATTTTATAATATCTGTACTCCCCAATGATTCCTTATCACTTTATCATGCACATAATCAAATCAAAGAGCCAATGAGAGAAACTTCCACTAAAGTGAACATTCGTTTGAGAAGTTTGAGAAACGAAGTCAGTTGAGAACAGCAGTGGCCACATACTCATTGATGGAAGGTAATTTTTACAGGGCCCTGACTACAGCAAACGAGGAAATTTCATTTTCTTCAAACACTGCAAACAGTTCGTTTATTTTACATATTTATTAAAATGATAGAATACATTTGTTTATAAATTGTTTCTAAAATGTTACTTCATTTATTTTGTAAACATTAAACTATTTCGATTGTAAGGTGTTGCAGTTCATCGGTTTGAATGGTAGTGCAGCATTTTTTTTCTCTACTGCTGAAGAATAGAAATGGCAAATTCATACAAGTCTTTGACTATTTTAAAAAGCACCCATATCCACGCAAAGAACCTGGTAATGGAAAAGTAATATTTGAATGTTCGTACCAACTGTTGACGCTTCTCTTCAAGTTCGACGGTGACTTCATATCCAGGACATTGTCGGTTTACTAATGGATACATATTTATGTAGACATCCTTTTCTAGAGCTACTGTAACTTCCACCTTGTCTGAACACTGTCTATCTTAACGGACTTTCAGGACCAGTGGAGCAACTAAATCATAGGGGTTCCATCACGTATTACCTAGAAAAGGATGTATCCATTGTCTATAGGAGAAATATGGGACATTTCTTTAGACATTCAACATGGTATATTGTATTTAGTATGTGCATATACGCAACCCTCTGTTACAGTACCGTTTAGAAACACAGAAAAGGCCAAAAGAAATGGCTTGCATTGAATATTGTTGTTCATGGAAATTTTCTGAGTTTACTCGATCAATCAAATCTGCAATATTGCTGAAGAAAAGCAATCATTTTAACATTTAAAAAAATATTACATGTTTACTCTGGTGCCTTACCGTGATTTGCCTTCCTGAATATTGGATGGTTGTCCATGCCTTCACTCAATGTACATACAGTTGTCACTGGGGAAACTGTTGTTACAGAAGTAAGGCGACGGCGTCGTAGTTATTTCTGAACGTATACATATATTGATTTAAAATTGTTTGCTTGCGATCACTGAAAACATTTGAAACTCCTTTCTGTAGCAGTGAATTCTTCAAATTGTGACGTACTCTTTTGGCGACAAGAGTGTTTACATATAGTAATAGACAATAATTAATTCGAATGGTTCTGTCATCGTGCAAACTATAAAAGTCACAAGAAAAATAAAAGCTAAGTGTAGATAATCATCAGCTGCACTGACACGATCATATCTGAGTCTTATCTCGTTAAATCTTTTATGCGGGTATATTGTTTATTATATACACTTTATCTTTAGAAGATGACATTTATACCACAAATTCGTCCTCAAATGAAGTATACATCTTTTTTTCGGTGGCAAACTTGTAACGGAACGAAAGATTAGGCAATATCAATCATAGATAAAAGATGACTTGTCAATAAAAACGTACCTTCAAAACACGCCAGTAAAGACAAAAGAACGACACGTCATCGCCTGCAGTAGTGGGACTAAAGTGATCTTAAGTTTTGCAGCATTGTCATCAACCGTAATTTCCCTCACCTTCTTTGTCGGCGGGTTCTGATTAATTCAAATTGATGAAAGAACCGTTATTGGCATAAATAAATGTTTAAATAAAAGATCGCAAACCCCTTTATTTTATATATCTGTACTCCCCAATGATTCCTTATCACTTTATCATGCACATAATCAAATCAAAGAGCCAATGAGAGAAACTTCCACTAAAGTGAACATTCGTTGAGAAGTTTGAGAAACGAAGTCAGTTGAGAACAGCAGTGGCCACATACTCATTGATGGAAGTAATTTTTACAGGGCCCTGACTACAGCAAACGAGGAAATTTCATTTTCTTCAAACACTGCAAACAGTTCGTTTATTTTACATATTTATTAAATGATAGAATACATTGTTTATAAATTGTTTCTAAAATGTTACTTCATTTATTTTGTAAACATTAAACTATTCGATTGTAAGGTGTTGCAGTTCATCGTTTGAATGTAGTGCAGCATTTTTTTCTCTACTGCTGAAGAATAGAAATGCAAATTCATACAAGTCTTTTGACTATTTTTAAAAAGCACCCATATCCACGCAAAGAACCATGGTAATGGAAAAGTAAATATTTGAAATGTTCGTACCAACTGTTGACCGGCTTCGTCTTCAAGTTCGACGGTGACTTCATATCCAGGGACATTGTCGGTTTACTAATGGATACATATTTTATGTAGACATCCTTTTCTAGAGCTACTGTAACTTCCACGCTTGTCTGAACACTGTCTATCTTAACGGGACTTTCAGGACCAGTGGAGCAACTAAATCATAGGGGTTCCATCACGTATTACCTAGAAAAGGGAATGTATCCATTGGTCTATAGAGAAATATGGGACATTTCTTTAGACATTCAACATGGTATATTGTATTAGTATGTGCATATACGCAACCCTCTGTTAACAGTACCGTTTAAGAAACACAGAAAAGGCCAAAAGAAAATGGCTTGCATTGATATTTGTTGTTCATGGAAATTTTCTGAAGTTCTACTCGATCAATCATAATCTGCAATATTGCTGAAGAAAAGCAGATCATTTAACATTTAAAAAAATATTACATGTTTACTCTGGTGCCTTACCGTGATTTGCTCTTCCTGAATATTGGATGGGTTGTCCATGCCTTCACTCAATGTAATACAGTTGTCACTGGGAAACTGTTGTTACAGAAGGTAGGCAGACGGCGTCGTAGTTATTTCTGAAACGTATACATATATTGATTTAAAATGGTTTGCTTGCGATCACTGAAAACATTTGAAACTCCTTTCTGTAAGCAGTTGAATTCTTCAAATTGTGACGTACTCTTTTGGCGACAAGAGTGATTTACATATAGTAATAGACAATAATTAATTCGGAATGGTTCTGTCATCGGTGCAAACTATAAAAGTCACAAGAAAAAATAAAAGCTGAAGTGTAGATAATCATCAGCTGCACTGACACGATCATATCTGAGTCTTATCTCGTTAAATCTTTATGCGGGTATATTGTTTATTATATACACTTTTATCTTTAGAAGATGACATTTTATACAACAATTCGTCCTCAAATGAAGTATACATCTTTTTTCGAGTGGCAAACTTGTAACGGAACGAAAGATTAGCAATATCAATCATAGATAAAAGATGACTTGTCAATAAAAACGTACCTTCAAAACACGCCAGTAAAGACAAAAGAAACGACACGTCATCGCCTGCAGTAGTGGGACTAAAGTGATCTTAAGTTTTGCAGCATTGTCATCAACCGTAAATGTTCCCTCACCTTCTTTTGTCGGCGGTTCTGATTAATTCAAATTGATGAAAGAACCGTTATTGGCATAAATAATGTTTAAATAAAAGATCGCAAACCCTTTATTTTATAATATCTGTACTCCCCAATGATTCCTTATCACTTATCATGCACATAATCAAATCAAAGAGCAATGAGAGAAACTTCCACTAAAGTGAACATTCGTTTGAGAAGTTTGAGAAACGAAGTCAGTTGAGAACAGCAGTGGCCACATGCTCATTGATGGAAGTAATTTTTACAGGGCCCTGACTACAGCAAACGAGGAAATTTCATTTTCTTCAAACACTGCAAACAGTTCGTTTATTTACATATTTATTAAAATGATAGAATACATTTGTTTATAAATTGTTTCTAAAATGTTACTTCATTATTTTGTAAACATTAAACTATTTGATTGTAAGGTGTTGCAGTTCATCGGTTTGAATGGTAGTGCAGCATTTTTTTCTCTACTGCTGAAGAATAGAAATGGCAAATTCATACAAGTCTTTTGACTATTTTTAAAAAGCACCCATATCCACGCAAAGAACCATGGTAATGGAAAAGTAAATATTTGAAATGTTCGTACCAACTGTTGACCGGCTTCGTCTTCAAGTTCGACGGTGACTTCATATCCAGGACATTGTCGGGTTTACTAATGGATACATATTTTATGTAGACATCCTTTTCTAGAGCTACTGTAACTTCCACGCTTGTCTGAACACTGTCTATCTTAACGGACTTTCAGGACCAGGTGGAGCAACTAAATCATAGGGGTTCCATCACGTATTACTAGAAAAGGAATGTATCCATTGTCTATAGGAGAAATATGGGACATTTCTTTAGACATTCAACATGGTATATTGTATTTAGTATGTGCATATACGCAACCCTCTGTTAACAGTACCGTTTAAGAAACACAGAAAAGGCCAAAAGAAAATGGCTTGCATTGAATATTTGTTGTTCATGGAAATTTTCTGAAGTTCTACTCGATCAATCATAATCTGCAATATTGCTGAAGAAAAGCAGATCATTTTAACATTTAAAAAAATATTACATGTTTACTCTGTGCCTTACCGTGATTTGCCTTCTGAATATTGGATGGTTGTCCATGCCTTCACTCAATGTACATACAGTTGTCACTGGGAAACTGTTGTTACAGAAGGTAAGGCAGACGGCGTCGTAGTTATTCTGAAACGTATACATATATTGATTTAAACTATGACAAATATTACTTATTTAAATCTTATCGGTATATTGTAATATACACTTACTAAAATGAATTTTATACACATCGTCCTCAAATGAAGTCATTTTTTCAGTGACTACGGAAAAGATTAGAATCATCTATAATGACTGTCAATAAAGTACCTTACACCCAAAAACAAGAAAGATCATCGCCATATGGATAAAGTGACTAATTGCACTGTCAAACCGTAAAGTCCACCTCTTTGTCGCGGTCGATAAATGATAAAATTTGCATAAAAAATGTTTATAAAGTCGAACTTATTATAATACGTATCCAATGATTTACATTTACATGCAATAATAACAAAGACCAAGGAACTCATAATGACATCTTAATAAAGAGCATGAGAACACAGTGCAATCTATGAGAAGAATTTTACAGGGCCACAAGCAAGAGGAATTATTTTTCAAACACGCAAACAGTCTTTATTCTTATTAATATGAATACTTTTTATATTTTTCTAAAGTTACTCTTTATTTTTAAAATTAAACATATTTAAGTTTCATTATCTTTAAGGTATGCAGCATTTTTTTTCTTCTAAGATGAAAGAAATTCAACAACTTGCTTTTTAAAAAACCATATCCACAAAGCCTGGTAATGGAAGTAAATTGAAATGTTCGTACACTGTTGACCGTTCTCTTCAGTTCGACGTGACTTCATACCAGGGAATGTGGTTTACTAATGGATACATATTAGAACTCCTTCAGCTTGTAACTTCACCTTCTGACATGACTAACGGCTTCAGACAGTACCTAACAGGTCCATCGTATATAGAAAAGGAATTATCCATGGTTATAGATATGGAATTCTAACTTAACAGTATTGATAATGTGCATAACGAACCCTCTGTACATACCGTTTAAAACAGAAAGCCACAAAAAGCCAAAAGAAAATGGCTTCATTGATATTTTTCATGAAATTTTGAATTTTACTCGATCTTCATAATCTGAATATGCAAGAAAAGCAATCATTTAACATTTTTATAAAAAAAATATTACAGTTTACTCTGGCTTATATTTGGATTCTGAATATGATGTTGTCATCTTTATCATTAAACATTTAAAATTTTCTGTTTCAATATATTTGATAAAATTATAATACTCACCATAGAAAAAACACGTACTACAGTAGGTAATTATCTTAATTGACATTGTATCACGTAAATTACTTTTGGGGTTTGTATAATTTAGAACTTATTCAAAATTTAAAAATTGAACTTATTTTAATATATCATAATATATTTACAATATATCAAATAAAATAATGAAATCTCAAAATACTGTAGATTAAACGAAGTCTTAACGAGTGCATCTATGATGAAGAATTTACGAACTATAACAAACGATTTTTTCATTCACTAAATGAAAATCGTTATTAAAATTATAAAAGAAGACTTTTTATAAATTTCCAATGTTATTCATATTAAAAATATGAGAAACTTTCATAAGTGTTCTTTAAGTTGAATGGAAACAGATTTATTTCATAAAATGCAATTATATAATTTTAGATTTTTAAAACAACATTTTTCTAAAGCATATAAATAAATTTTAAATTTTTAAATTGACCTTTTTAATCAAAGTTTATTTAGACATTGTTTATGGAATAATTTATTATCTTATTAAGTATTATTCATTTACTGAATGCATTAAAGCTTTTTTGATAAATAAGGGTTCACAATTAGAAAATAATTTAACTGTCATAGAAATGACTTATTAACTTCAACATTTGATTATATCATACCCCTTTACTAGTTAAAAGAAATTCTAGAGCTCATTATATTGTTTTCAATTTCTGAATTCATACTTTGAAATCTAAAGCGTCTTACTTAAAAATGTTATTATTGTCTAAACTATTTCCTTCTAAATTGGAGTGTCTTTCATGAATCATGTATGGAACTGTTTTACAATAAGAGTGTCGAAGCAAAATTACATATATTAAAATGTTTGTTGGATCCTATGATTTGAATTCTATTAAATTGAATTCAATGTTCTTTTGAGAAAAATTTACATTATAAGAATAATATTCGAGTTCTTATGTGCAATATAAAAGTTACAGAAAAAATAAACTGATGTTAAAATAAGCTAGACATTTAAGTCTTATATTTAAATTTTATGCGATATTTATTTAACTTTATCTTTAAATAATTTTATAAAAATTGACTTTAAATAGTATACATCTTTTCGAGCAAATGTAAAAGAAGTTAGCATAATAAAAAGTACTGTAAAAAACACTAAAAAAAAGTAAAAAAAACGATCTCCTATAGGGAAGATAATTTTCGCATTTCATCAACTAAAGTCCTTACCATCTTACGGTCAAATAATTACTTTTTTTAGAACTTAGGAAAAAAATTAAAATAAAAGATAAACTTTATTAAATCTACTCCCCATTTCTATATTACATACCTCATAAGGCAGAAAAATTGACAAAGTAACATTTCAAATTTAACGAGTCTTAAATCATGCAATCTATTGAAATTTTAAGGCCTAACACAGAAAATTTATTCTTCAAACATGCAAACAGTTCTTATTTTACAAATAATTAAAATTAAATACATTTGTTAAAATTTAAAATTATTCATTATTGAACTTAAACATTTGATTGAAGGTTTGAGTATCGTTTGAAAGTAGGAATTTTTTTTCTCTCTAGAATAAAATGGAAAATATAATTTTTATTTTTTAAATACTATCCCAAAACATGTATGAAATAAATATTTAAATGTTCGTACATTTTTCTTCGTCTTATTTCAGTGTTATAGAATTTGTTTATGGATAATTTATTGAATCTTCTAATAATAATTCAACGTTAACATTTTAGGCTTTCGGAGGGGCAAATAAGGGGTTTTCAGTAATGTAGGTGTTCCTTCGTAAATTGGACTTTTTTTGAATAATTATATTTTTAGATATATCAACCTGTTAACAACCTTTACAAGAGAGAAAGCAAAAGAAAAGGTTCATTGATATTTTGTATGAAATTTTTGAATTTATATAAATATAATTCTAAGAAAAGATATATTCATTTTATAAAATACTTTATCGTGCCAGATGATCTTTGAATTTTTTTCACTTTCTACAACATTACTGAAAATTAGAG
>CM037780.1:13217527-13251242 GCA_021229015.1 Solen grandis | reverse complement strand
TCGCGATTTCGCGGGCATTACTCTATTGTTTGAAATTTTATTATGATAGTTAGGCTTTTGATTTTAAGCTAATCGATTATGTCTGCGTTTACAGACACTTTCTATCTCTTAAGAATAGATATACACTGGACGTTTGAAGCAACGTATAATCATTAAATGTCGTGATGTTGTGCCACAAGAAAATACACTGTCGTTATACCATAACGTGACATGGCGACTCAACAATTCATAAAGTATAACAAGAAAACTTTTGACGCAAGCGTCAAAGAATCGGGCCTAAGGATAATGTGATGAAGTGATTCTCCGTCATTGCGTGAAAGTGTTGATGCTCTACTGGTACTTGCTAATACAATGGGAACCAGTATGTAAAAAGACTGCGTTTTGAGATGGCGAGATGTAAATGATATTCGTACCTATTTGCTTTCGTACCGGTGGTTTCAGCATATTACAATAACACTAAATAAAAGATCTAATTTTCTAGAAAGCAACAGTTACTAATAATACGAAAAGTTTAAATAATAATGTGGTATTATCTGTTTTACAATCTGTACTCCCAAAGTCAAATGTTATTATTAGTGTTAGCAGAAAAAGTGTAAGTACGAAAACTGAAAGTACGTGTATACTTGTTTTTGTGTAAGTATAACACTCCGCAGATAAAATATAAAAATAAACTAATAATTTTAATTTAAAATATCAGAAAGTATAATGACAAATGTCATAACCATTATCATTGACAATTTCATGAAAACACGAGTGATTTATTTATTTTCATGTAAAAAATTACATCTTGTAAAGACAGGCACGGAGGAATGCATGACACTGTTCACCAGTTAAAAACCGTATCAGGAACCGTGCCGGCTCCTGCCGGCCCGCAATGAAACTGCCTGTATATCTTATCAGTATATCAAAAGTAAAATGATCGTATTTTACTAGGTGGAAGAATGAAACGGATAGTGGATACATAGATTTGTTCTATATATCACAATTCAGAGCGTATTTTTAAATTCCTTTGTTGTGTTTATTTTACGTACATGGAATTTAAAAGTTAAACAGTATGCTCACCTGTCAACTATTGAAAACATTATAAGTTACACATTTTGATATGAATCTCTAAAAAATCATTTTGATATATTCTTCAAATATTAAGAAATAATGTTTTCCATTTTTAATGCCATGTTATTTCCTTTTAGTAAAGAAGCTAGATATACATGTGAAAAACGAGCATGGTTACCCCCTATTTTTTAAATCATAGTCTAAAGTATTTATGTGCAAAATTTGAGAGAAATCTGTCTGCGAGAAAAACCTCACTGAAACGTTATTATATTTACACAACAATATCCTATATATATTAGTATTTCAATAACATATATTCTACGTATACATGCCGAATTGTCTGCCACAGAACAATGCACTGTTTGTTCCATAAAACGTATTTGTCATACTGATATATACCTTGATTTGTTTGTGATCAAAGGTATCCGGTACGTTGCTCTGACCGAAAAACTGCCGCATAAAAAATGGACAGCAACGTACTGGGTACCTTTGTCTGTGATGAGATTGTAATGCGCATTCCATATCCTATAAGCCATCTAGCTGGAATGAGAGGGCTGAAATTTATGAGACAGGAGATTCAAAAATAGGCTACAAGATCATCTTGTTAATTCATTGTCCAATGCTAGTTCATCGAACTCAGCAGTTAAGCATTGTACGTAATGGCGCATGCCATGATAGAAACAACATGTTTCCCGATTCACGTTTAGCTCATGCAAGTTTTAAACGTTAATATTTCATAATCATTTTATCAAACATTTCGGCATTTAAGGATATGAGGCTTAAAATGTCATGCTCTCTAACACTGGTTTTACAGTTATTTTAAATTTTTCTAAAGTCTTCCACACCTTGTAAAATCTGCTTTTATCACACAAGATCCACATCTCTCCATCGAAAAACATGTTTTTCAAATAGTACTTGCTTGTTTTAGAGGGAAAAGGGGAAATTAAATAAACTAGCATTGAATCCGGTTTACTTTGAGATGCAATAACCTGCAATAAAAATGGCATTTAAGAATCAGGCATTGTCGTGTTCTATTTGCTAATGGTTTAATGACAGAAGTACTGCCATGCAATGTCATTTACACAGCTACGTGCTGAGATTTCTTTTAAGGATTTAACATGACTAGAACTATCAATTAAAGAGATGAAACATGCAAAATTGAAGAGCTGAAACATGACTAGAACTATCACTTGAAGTGATGAAACATGACTAGAACTATCATTTGAAGAGCTGAAACATGACTAGAACTATCACTTGAAGAGATAAAACATGACTAGAACTATCATTTGAAGTGACTAAACATGAAATCCTCTTAAAGATGCCCAAATAGAGTGTCTTCTCAGTGTTGTTGAGGGACACTGTGGTCATCCTTCCAACTGGAATAAATTAGGCCGAAATAAATGATCTTCCAATAATGGCCATAATGAAAGTAGTATATATCACATGATTTTTTTGCGGGTACAATGGCTTCTTGTATATTGCATATATGAAATGATATACGTTATCCTATAAATCTTATGAAAATTTTATTATAAAATCATTTAATTTTTCGTTTGTATTGTAGATAATTGTATTCAATCAATCTTACATATTGATAAACTATTTTAAACCAGTTTCAGTTTAAATCGAATGTTAAGTGAGCAGACAAAGATTATCGCTAGGTACGGGTAAGTTAAAGTAAATTTGCCAAAAGATGTCGTCCACCTAAATATAAATCAGTGTTTGTTTTATTTGCTTCAAAGTTACTTGTATAATTATTTCCATTATTTCATCTATTTATAAAATTAAATAATGCCATGCATATCTCCATGGATGTTTTTGAACATCCAATCATAACATTAAATTTATTAGTTTGAATAATTTAAGGAATAATTAAATGAGAATAGATATGGATTATGTTCAATGTAGGATAGAGTAGAGTGGAAATTTAACCACCGTATACAATAATAATTCATGGTTATCTTTACAGTATCTTCTGTTTTCTTATTTGACTAGGTCTACGGCCTCTTCAATTATGCAGATGTTTTATCTTTGTCTTGAGATTGATAATCAAAACCGAGTGTTTAATCCTAATATTACCCTAAGGTTTCTATTGCTCGAAATAAGACTTGCGTTCACCTCGTAAAGAGCATTAATTAGCGAGTCTAGACACTGCAGTACCAGCGAGCATGACAATGGAGCTGAAACTTCACCGTGGCTTTATCATCACGGACGTGTTGAATTGAAATGTCTAAATAAATTTCAATAAATAAACCTTCCAGAACTAAATACAAGCAGTCACGGAATGAACATTTTCTGAACTCTATCAAATTTATATTTGAAATTCAAACAGTATTGTACTCTATTTCTTCCTGAAGGGAGAACTCTATTTTCTTGAAGGGAACTTTTTATATCTATACTGTGACGCAAAAGGAATTCATACAGAAAATCACCGTATTAGCGGTCAGCTGTATTAAGCGGCCAACCTGCATTTAGCGGTAAGTTTTAAATTTACCAAACTAGCATTTTGTTATATGTTTAACCTTCATTTAGCGACCACCTCTGTTATGCGGTCTCGTGTTCTTGTTCCCTTGACTGACCGCTTAAGACAGGTTTGACTATATCGGCCCCTTTCACAATAATGAGGGCCGTGGTACAGTGGTAACGTATCCGATTACGGATCCGAAGGTTGTGGGTTCGAACCCCGTTGGAGGCAAGAATTATTCATGACCTTCCCGGGCGCAAAGTACTGGTCCAACCCAGGAACCGTCGAGAGGGATTAGTATAAGTTATAAGAACTTGTTTCCCAATCGACGTAAAATAAATAAGTTTAAAACCCACAATAATCTCACTCGAAATGATTCTACCAGAGAAGTATTTTGTAAACTGATGTGGCTCCGGAAATAATAAACCATCATCTTCTGTATATATGTTGATATTATTTTCAACTCTGTAGACTTCTTTCGCTTATTAGCTTGAACATAGGGTGGACTTAATCTCTCATTTATGTTCAATATGTCTAAGAGAACAGGGTTGAATTCCGCCAATAATTCTTAGTGCTAAGTGAATCTTAAATACGTAAGGGCGAATTTCATCAGTAGTAGTATAGGGTGGCACTATGGTACCAAGGTACCATAATTTTTTTTTTTTATGGTACCGTGGTACCATAAATTTTTTATTTTTTTTTGGTACTTATGGTACCGAATCTATAGTACCGAATGGTACTCTATATGAAAACAGAATCTATAGTACCGAATGGTACTCTATATGAAAACAGAATCTATAGTACCGAATGGTACTCTATATGAAAACAGATTTATGTAAAATTGTAAAAATGACAATTGTAAAAAATGTCCTTTCGAGACATTTGGGTTGGCCCTGAAAAGGGCCGTTTTATGAATTGTGGTCCATACCACATGTTGTACAGTCCCATCACATATTGTGGTCTATACCACACGTTTGACAGTCCCATCCCATGACATATCTCTTCATCCATCCTGCAAGGAGATGCAAATGACAACGGGTTAGATCCTTGTCACCTATGAAGTTCAGGCTGTCTCCCGATCCCTGTAGTAGGGTAGATGGTACATCTTCAAAGGTAACTGACAGGTAATTAGGGAGATCACCCCTTTTTGTAAGAGTGACATATAGATCATACACATCAACTTGATCGTGATAGCTGTCTGGGTCGCTCTCTTGTTCCTCATAGCTGGGACTGTCGAGGAACAATTTTAGTAAGTCTGGGGTGGACCTACGTGTGTACGGTCTCATGTTTCAATCATGAATAATAAAGTATAGAGTATGTGCACTGTTTTATAGTACCGGATTGACCTACTTTCTTGTGTTGGCGCACACCAAGAACGTTATTTTTTCATCCAATAAATCAAGTTCGACCTTGACCTGAGTTAGATAGCATTGTCTTCGGCCTTGACATTTTGGGGTGGATTGACCAACTAACCTACTTTTTCTTGACTATAAATTGTGTAATGCTGTGTATGTATTCATTCTTCACCATGAATTTCCTTCGTAAGTTATTCCGACGTGCAAGGAAGGCGTTACGAAAGGAGAAGAAAGTAGAAGTCAAGGAAGAGGGTATAAAGGAAGAGGGTGTCAACTTGTACCCGAGTTTACCCCCTTTGCCATTGTACCCAGATTTGTCAGGGTTTTACCTGGCATATCCAGAAGCCAGCAGGCATTACTGGCGGTATTTGTATTTGAGTGAGTGCTAGACACTTCTCGATAAATAACGGTCCTTTTCAGGACCATTACAATGATGTAGAAAGGATAACTAATACAATTGTCATATGATTTTTTTTATTGTGTTTAACAACAAACATGTGTCATACAGTAACAATGAATTAAACGTGCGTCATACAGCAAATAATGAACATAACACAACTTTTGTTTTTTTCAAGTCTAGTGTTCAAATGTCATTTTTCGCTTCTTAGCTGGTCGGTTACACTCTGTATTGCTTGTTGATGGGTGAGCCTCAGGACACACGATGCATGTGTTGACGCTTCTCTTGCGTTTCTTGGGTTTTACGGTAGGTTTCTCCAACTCAGAGGCAGCCTCTAGTAGCTCAACATCACTGTCCGTCTGTGGCACTGTCTCAACTACGTCCATTTTCTGCATTTCACTGTCCACCTGTGCGTTTACTGTAGGTACAGTACTATTCATCCCTTTCTTAGGACAAGCGGATGCAAAGTGGCCTAGTTCGTGACAACTGTAGCACACTGTAGGTTTTGGGCAATTAGAAACAAAATGTCCCGGTTCATGACAACGGTAGCACACCCGTACTGTTTGAGGTGCTTTCTTCGTACATGCCGATGCATAATGCCCCTTTTCCTGACAGCGGTAGCATGTCACTTGTCTTTCTGTTTCTAGTCTGATCAGCTTGTCACTGATAGCTTGTAGTTGTCCTTTCACCCAGAACTCGAATGTATTGCAGGTCATTCTGAACAGAGCAGTCTGAATCAGGTTTGAGAGTGATGAAGTGGACGGGTCACACCGCACTTTATAGGCCTGAGATCAGGTGGGCGGAGCTTAGATGTATAAAAAAGCTTTGTTCACTTACTTATAATCACAACGATGTCGAGTAGTGAAGAAAGCAGCGATGATGAGCCACCTGCAAAAAAGACCAAGAGTGATATACGGGAATATTATTCCATACAGCCACGGTCACAGAGAACTTCAAGAAAGTTTAAAACGAATGGCCACGTGTACGATGTTACATTTGAAAGATATAAAAAACCGTTTGAATTTACACATCAACTTTTCAATGACATGGTGAAACAGTTATACAGAGAAGCACGGGTCAATGACAACGATCAAATTCGTATCTCCATAAATCATCCTGACCTAGCATTTGGTATCCACATTCCATTCGGGAATGCAACACACATTTCAGGAGATACGCTGTTGAACGAAATAGAGAAAGTATCACAAAGCAACCACAAGTTTGAGATTCATGACGGGCATCTCCAGTTAGAAATGACACATGTCATTATGCCCGAGGGAGGTGGAAGAACAAAAAGAACGTTTGGATCGCACCTAAGCATTGAGAACATGTCCAAAGTCAAACGAAGTATGATAAAGATAGACAATGTTCACGACAGTATGTGTTTGGCACGATCAATTGTGGTAGGGATATGTAAACTCAATAAAACGGACGATACAGCCTGGAAGAAGCGATGGAATTTGATGAGACAATCTGCAAAATTTCTTCAAAGCCAAGAAGCCAAGACATTGTTAGATAGTGTGGGCATTAGTCCAAATCAGCCTTGTGGTATAGAAGAATACAAGAAGATTCAAGCCCACCTTTATCCAGACTATGTGATCAAAGTGTGGCCACAATTTGAGAAAATGGACGTGTTGTTCAATCACCCACCTCTGACAGACAAAAGCAAAGTGATTCACATTTATCATCATGATAAACATTATGATTGCATTACATCAATCACTGGTTTCCTGGGATGCAGCTACTTCTGTGAACACTGTAACTACGGTTATAACAACAGAGAAGCTCACTGGTGTAAGAATATTTGTCTGTGTTACGCCTTGACACTATGCCCAAAAGAAGGATTCTTTCCATGTGGTCACTGTGGTAGAACATTTCATAGTCAGAAATGTTTTGATCAGCACAAAGCGAAACCAGGAAAATCTACAAAAAACATCTGTGAAAGTGTATGGCAATGCAAGACCTGTGGTCAAATGGTTGTGGGTACAAAGAAGAACCATCTCTGTCCTGGCACTAAAAAATGCAAGTATTGCAAGAAAGTTGTGGATGCAGAACATCAGTGTTATATCCCCACGTACAAAGAACCAGAGAACATGAAGTCACCGACTGTACCTTTCATCTTCTTTGACTTTGAGTGCCGATTTGATTCGGGTGAACATATACCAAACTTTTGTGTTGCTCAACGTGCTTGTGGAGACTGTATGTGTCAATCCATGAAAAACCCGTGTCAGAAATGCGAAGCTGTGGATGAGCCTAGAGAAAAAATATTTCGTGGTAACAACACTTTGTCAGAATTTTGTACATGGCTGTTTCAACCCAGTCACAAAGGTACCACAGTGATTGCTCACAACTCACAAGGATACGATGCACAGTTTATTTTGAGGCACTTACTGACACATGATACAGCCAAACCAAAATTGATCATGAATGGAAGCAAAATTCTAATGATGAAAGCCCATCAAGTGAGATTCATCGACTCACTGAGTTTTCTCAACATGCCTTTGTCCGATTTCCCCGACACGTTTGGATTGACTGAGATGGCAAAAGGATGGTTTCCATTTTATGCCAACACGGATGAATACCAAGACTACATTGGAGACTATCTCCCCGTACATTTTTACAGACCCGACAGTATGAAACCTGACAAGAGAGAAGCGTTTCTGAAATGGTACAATGCAAAAGTGGCACAAAAGGCTGTGTTTCACTTTCAGTTAGAAATGCAAAAGTACTGCAAATCAGATGTGGACATCTTGAGACGAGGTTGTGGAGAGTTTAGGAAAGAACTGTTGGTCAGTGACCAAATTGATCCGTTCCTGGAAGCGACCACTCTAGCTCAAGTGTGTAACAAAGCTTGGCGTAAAAATTCAATGCCTCCAAAGATCTTGGCTGTAATCTCTGATGACGGGTATCCAAACAAAACTCGATACTCAATCAAAGGGATTCGTTGGATAGAAACAACTGCTTCCATTGAGAATAAGCACATTCGCCATGCATTAAATGGAGGTGAAGTACAAATTGGACCCTATTACGTTGACGGATTCCACAAAGAGACGAACACCGTATACGAATTCATGGGGTGCTGGACACATGGATGTCCAAAATGTTACCCAAGGAGAGACAGTGTGAACGGTTACACACTTAAAACTATGGAGCAGTTATACAATGCCACAACTTTTCGGTTGAAAGACTTGTCTCAACAAGGTTACAACACAGTTGTAATGTGGGAATGTGACTTTGATCAGAAATGCAAGATTGAACCAGAATACAGAGATACTGTGAACCGTTTCTTTCCCTTCCAAGAACCTATTTTACCTCGGGATGCTTTGTTTGGTGGACGAACCAATGCCGTTCAATTATACCATGAAGTGGATACAACCACCAAGGAAGAAATTAAGTATGCTGACATTTGCTCACTGTATCCATTCGTGAACAAGTACAAAGCATACCCCGTGGGACATCCCGACATCTTAAGTCAAGAGATGATTGATATAAACAACATTGGAATGTACAAGGGACTCATCAAATGTCGTGTATTGCCACCACAAGACCTGTGGCTACCAGTCCTACCTATTCACTGTAACAAGAAAATGATCTTTACACTGTGCCGTACCTGTGCTGAGGAAGAGTGTGAAAAATGCAATCACACTCTGTACAAACGCATGTTGACAGGTACCTGGACCCATGTGGAAATAGCCAAAGCTCTTGAGTTAGGATACCAATTGGTAGACGTCTTCCACATCTGGCACTGGGACACATGGAGTAAAGATGTGTATAAACAGTATATTAACAAATACTTGAAATTGAAACAAGAAGCAAGTGGTTACCCTAATTGGGTAAAAACAGAAGATGATGAAGCCCGCTTTAAACAGAATTACTTTCAGATAGAGGGTATCTGGCTCGACAACGTGAAAAAGAACAAAGGAAAAAGAGCGTTTGCCAAAACCATGTTGAACTGTTTGTGGGGTAAGAATGCACAAAACAATGTTCAAACCAAAACCGAGTATGTGACTAAGGTGAACCGGTTGTATGACCTACTCTCCGACCGTCATGTCACTGTGCAGTTTGCCGAGATTTTCGATCATGACAACTTCATGTTGGTGAATTACTCGGATGAAACAGACGCAACACAGCCCCATTCATCTTCAAATCCAGTGGTAGCTGCCTTCGTTACGTCCTATGCTCGACTTGAACTTTACACCCAGTTGGAAAAACTTGGAGATCGGGTACTGTATTTTGACACAGACAGTTGTATGTACATCTATGACCCTGACCAGTACAACATTCCAATTGAAGAGAGCCAGTTGGGAAAGTGGACAGATGAAGTACCACATGGACGCATTGTCAAATTCGTGGCATTAGGGCCAAAAAACTATGGGTATGAATATATCGATGAAAAAGGAAATCGACATCAGAAATGCAAAGTAAAAGGCATCACTTTGGATTACAATGCTAGTCAAAAAGTCAATTTTAAGACTATGGTCAACTGTGTACAAGATCGCAAACATTACAAGACAGTCATCGAATATGAATCCCGAATCAAGAGACATAGAAATCGTAAAGTGATCAGTGAGACACAGACCAAGACGTTCCGCTCAGTGTATACAAAACGCGTGGTCGTGGACAAATATAAGACAGTGCCGTACGGTTACCAACCGTCATAACCAGTTGGCTTGTGGTCGTGTGCATAGCCTGAACGGTGGTGGAAACATACGGAGATTCACGATGAACACTCTACCAGTAGAAATACAACAGATGATCTACAGACATCTCGTTGAAGCTAATAAGAAACCTGCTGCATTTTGCAACGAGTTATTTTTTACTTGGGCACAGCGCGTTGGAAACAGAATAATTCACCAGACGATGAAGGATTCCTCTTGTTTAAACCAAGTTTATGATATGTTTAGTGATGTACGAGGGCGTAATCTTCCAAGCAGCTATAAAAGTGTGGTCTTTCAACGGATTTTTGCCATTTACAACCTGCTACGCAACCTGATCTCTGACGTGTGGTACATATACATTGATACCCTAAACATTGATACAGTGGAGAAACTGAACCGTTTTGATGAGCGTATGTATCTCAGATTTGCGATTAACCACCGGAACGACACACCAGAGGATATACGTGCCATTTTACTGACTCCAGAACCTATCACTTGTGAACAAGTGTTTAACATTTTTGGTAAACAGTGCAGCGCAATATTCAAACAAACGAGGCCAAATCCTAGTGAACAGTTCTTTCAACATCCCAATTTCAACAACTTAGAAAGGTTTGAGTTGGGAGACGAATCCCTCTGGGACACCTACAAAATAAGATACTACGCAGAGTACTTGCAAGACGAATGAGAAGTCAAAACATGGGAAATACTTCACTACAGGAAAAAAACATAACTCCAATTCGGAATCCATGGCGTAGAGCTGTGTTGTTGGCTGTGCGTGTACTTGGAATTCAATCAGAACAGGCGTTAAGACAATCCGAGGAACTGTTTGACGAAGTGTGCATGGCTTTAAATGCTATGGGATATACCATGATATTGCCGGAATGGATGATGTATAAAGAAAGACTGATTCATGATGTGTGTCATAGTTTACATTTTTGACTGATGTTGTTCAAGTGTTTTATTTGCTATGATGTATAAAATAAAATGTTGTCATGTCAATGCTGTTATTATTTCTTGGACCATCATGGAAAGTAGTTTACTTTTTCAACATCCTAGTAACATTTTCATCTCAGGGCCAAGTGGTTCAGGAAAAACTCAATTTGTAAAAAAACTTATTGAGTACAAAACCGATTTATTTCATGTGGTACCACAACACATCGTCTGGTGTTACAAAGAATGGCAAAGTGCCTACGCACAGTTACAAGAACGTGAAGCTATCAAATTCATTCAGGGTATCCCTGAGGATGATGAAGAGATAGTAGACGATACAACCTTACCACACCTCGTCATATTTGATGATATGTTAGGAGAAAAAGATGAGGAGAAAATTAAATTATGGTTCACGCGAAAGGGACACCATAGAAATGCCACTGTCATTTACATCACACAAAACATGTTCCAACAATCCAAGGCTAGTCGTACCATCAGCTTGAATGCACACTACATGATATTATTTCAAAACACAAGAGATAAAGGCCAGATCAAAACACTTGCGAACCAAATACAACTACCCCATTTGGTGATGGCGTATCAAGATGCAACCTCTACACCTCATGGATATCTTATTATTGACTTTCATCCAAGAACACCCGATCAGAATCGTTTAAGAACAGATGTGTTCCATCGGTGGGTAACAGGTGAAGATCGAGGACCGATCGTCTACACTACAGTATAAAATGATAGGAACATGACACCCGATCATCATTAAGGATACAGCTACCATGGAAAACACACCACATACAGTGATCAAAGCTCTAGAATCGTTGAGTCGGGAAAAGAACCCAACAAAACGACAAGAGCTGGTAGAATCAGGATTAACAGAGATGGTAAAATGGTTCACCTTAGCTGCACGACTCATCTTAGAGAAAAAAGTAACCGTGCCAAAACAGACGATGAATTTTATGGAACGCAACAAAGACATTTTAAGACAGTTAGCTGATCAACATGTGGATCTGACCACAAAACGACAACTTATTTTAAAACCTGGTGGTGGAGGTTTCCTTGGGGGCACCATCATTCGTACACTGCTTCGATGGAACGGGACCAAAGCTGTGAGAAAATTTGGTCCAGTAGCAAGAAAACAACCACCCAAACGAAAGTCACCAGCCAGGAAACGGTCACGACAACAACCACGAAAACAGCCAACCAAACGCAAGTCACCAGTAAGGAAACAAACAAGGAAGAAGCAGACATTGCCTCATGATCGATTTGTCACTGTAAGAAGAAAACGCTCTGTATCAACTGGAACACCAAAAGTGTCCCCCATACTGATTCGACGTGATGTTACATCAGGGACAACATCCAAAGCATCACCACTTGTGGCCCAATTCTCTCCACTGACCTCATCTACTCCCCGTTCTAACAGAAGTTCGATGAGGTCTGGGTTGGCTACACCACAAGGATCAATGACGGTTTCTCCAAACCCTACAGTTCGACGACAATTGTTTGACCTTTCCAATTCTTCAAGTGGGCGTTCATCATCATCATCATCATCATCATCATCATCAAGATTTTCACCAATCCCAAGTCTCCATTCCCCTTTACCTACTGCCGTTACTGCGATGAGAAATTCAGGACCACTGAGTAGTGCTGGCAATATCGCTTTACAAGCCCTTCAGCAGTGGTATAAATAAAAGAGACCAAACATTTCATCATCATTTGTCATCATGAAGCGCAAACAACCACTCGTTCGCAAACATGGCAAAATGTTGCTTGCTTTGACAGAAGCCTCGCCCAAATTTCGAAAGAAGATTATTCAAGAAGCACCAAAAGAATTGGTAGATTGTATTGCTGAATGTTGTCACAACATTTTAAAAGGCAATGTACCACTGTCAGAGGCTCAGAAGCGTCGATTGCATTCTAAGAGACAACAGCTCCGGCAGTTAGCGACCAAGAAAGTATCAGTTCGAAAAAAGAAAATCATTCTCAATCAGAAAGGTGGTTTTCTACCCCTGTTGGCACTTGCACCACTCTTAGCCAAATCAATTATACCTCTTGCTGGTGAAATCATTCGGAAAATATGAAGAAGATGGCCTATGTTCCAGTTCGGTTGTTGGAAGAGATGAATCGTTGGAAGAAGGAACAACGACCTCGGTTACCCCCATCCCCTCAAGTGAGTCAGACTTCATCATTACAGAAAGAAATGAATCAAGTTCTTGACGACAATCATTTGTCTGAGTCAGAAAAAGCACAACAATTTGGAGAAGTATTACATCGCTTTCAAGTGTCACATAAAAAAGCACTCAAACCCTTCAGACCGCATATGGCTGAGAAAACAACAAGTACAGTGACTGAAAAGAAAGAGGAAAAACCGATGACCTTGAAAGATCAAATTCTAGACAGTGTTCCTACGACCATGCGGCGAAAGGCTACTCTTTTGTTAAACATGCTGAAAGACCATCCTCACTTAAGTTGGGATGAACATGGTCTGTTAGAATATGATGGAAAACCCGTTGAAGGTTCAAATATTATTGATCTGGTCAATGATGTACTTCGACAGCGGAAAGGGTCAAATCCACGAGGATGGGAACAATTTTCTAGAGGACTGAAAGAGGTCAACATCCCACAAGAAGTCGTGGGCAATAAACGTCGATGGAATTTCATACAAAGACCAGATGATGAAGAAGAGGAGGAGGAGGAGGAGGAGGAAGATTTTTATGATAGTTTTGCCTACCCACCTACATCAAAGAAACGAAAACCTATTAAAAAGGAAGAACCCGAGGAGATATTAGCCCATTCGTCATGGGACGCCTACTAAAGAAGGACACGTTACTTCGTCACCTGTACTATGATACTGATAATCCTACGAGTTTTGGAGGAATTCATGGACTCTACAAGGCAGCGAAAAAACAGTTGAAATCTATCACTTTAGAGGATGTACGAGATTGGTTGAGAAGTCAAAGAACCTACACGTTGCATAAAACAATACGACGAAAATTTCGACGTCGACAGACTGTGGTAGGAGGTATCGATCATCAATGGCAAGCTGATCTCGCAGATATGCAACGTATGTACAAAGAGAATTCACCATATCGCTACTTACTATGTGTCATTGATGTGTTTTCAAAATATGCTTGGGTAATACCCATCATTGACAAAACTGGAAAGACGCTCATCCAAGCCTTTCAGTCTATTCTAAAAGAAGGTCGAAAACCACTCTCTTTGCAAACAGACAAAGGCCGAGAATTTTTGAACAAAGACTTTCAGAAGTTTCTAGACAAGCATGACATTCATTTCTTCACGTCTGAAAACCCAGAAACTAAAGCGAGTATTGTTGAACGTTTTCAACGTACGCTTAAATCAAGAATGTGGAAATATTTTACTCATCACAAGACCCGTCATTATGTGGATGTACTGCAACTATTGGTACATGGCTACAATCATCGTTTTCATCGAAGCATCGGACGTACCCCTGCATCTGTGTCTAGAGAAAATGAGCATGAAGTCACCAAGACATTGTATGGCAACCATCAAAAGAAAAAAAGAAATCAACTGATTTGAAAGTGGGTGATATAGTGCGCATCAATAAAACCAAGCAAACATTTGCCAAAGGCTATCTACCCAACTGGACAGTGGAATTGTTCAAAGTGGTTCGCATCAACAGAACACATCCATTGACCGTAAAACTGGAAGACTTGGCTGGAGAAACTATCGCCGGATCCTTCTACAGGGATGAAATTCAACATATAAAAGATGATGAGCTATACGAAGTGGAATCAGTTCTTGATCGGCGTACAAGGCGTGTAGGCGGTAAAACTTTTCAAGAAGTGAAAGTCAAGTGGCTTGGATATCCTAAAAAGTTTAACAGTTGGATTCCAAAATCGCATTTAGTATAAAGTATAAACGTCGTGAACACCATGTCTCAGTCCGATACCAGCAGTGTTCAGGTAGACAACAGTATACAGACAGGAAAAAGTGAGGTACCAAACAACAGAATCACTTTCTTGACACAGATTGTGATCATCTTTATCATTGTCATCGTGTCATTAGTGAACCTGTGTCTCAACAGTCCAGATCGTGAACTTTGGTTGCTGCTGATGAGTACTTCTATCGGATACATTCTTCCAAACCCAAGTTTAAAATTTAAGAAATCATGAATTCTTTCTACATCACTCTCATCAGTGATAGTTCGATGGCATTGTACCCAAACAACACACAATGCTGTTTTAGAACCAAGCTGACAAAAACCATTGATGTCGACAAACAAAATTGGGAAGTGGCTCTCGTGGAAATGATCGTTCCCACACAAGTCAAAAACATTGAAGAGGAGGAAGAAAAATTCTACGTCGTGACTAAAGATCCAGAACTGGCGGCAGCCTTTTCACAAGTGAAAAACGGGTGTGAATTAGAAGGCAAAAAATGGGCATTACCCCTTTGTATTCCTGCAGGCATCTATGTGTCACCACAACATCTCACTGACGAAATGGACAAGGTTATTAAACAAGCCACTAAAACAATTTTAACTCAAAGAAACCTCACATTTGGACTTGATTTTTCCGGCTTGTCAAAACGTGTCAAGTTTACCGGTAATAGTGGAACAAAGATCGGCTTGGAACTTCATCCAATCCTCCTTACGAAACTTGGAGGAGAGGGAAGTACTGTGGTGTTTCCGGACAGAGACAACAGCAGATTCAAGTACGGTGTGGACCTCTTCACGAAGATGAACCATTTGTTTGTATATTCCGATCTGGCAGAACACACTTTGATAGGGGATGTCGAAGCACCCATTTTACGCGTTGTGCCATTTGCCACAAAAACAAAAGCAGGGGCTAATCCACACATGCACTTTGAATTTCTAAATCTACACTACATACCTGTCAGCAGATCATATTTCAACGAGATCAGTATCAATATAACCGGTGACACAGGGGAATCAATTCATTTCACTCACGGGAAGTCGATGGTGAAGCTTCATTTTAAAAGAAAGACACGATGATTCCAGTTTACCGTGGTCAACCTCGACAAGTCGGATATGGTTTGGGTTCCATGTTCAAGAAAATGGCCAGCAACATCTTACCCATGATGAAACCCATCGTGACCTCAGGACTAAAGACTCTGAAAAGAGAGGGCTTTAAACAAGGTATAGGAGCCGTAAAAGATATTCTGTCTGGCCAAAATGTAAAGACAGTGATCAAGAAACGGGGTAAAACATTGTTGAAAGATGTGGGTCTGAAAACTCTGAGAGGTATAAAGCTTCGAGATTTTAAACGTCGACATCATTCTGCTTTCAGCGCGGCAAGGAGACGCAACAAAAAAAGAAAAATCTCATCGCGACCGTCAGATATTTTTGATTGAACAACATGATGCAACACGGCTCTTGTGAGTGTAGCAAAACTGAACTTGATGTGTCACATGTTCCACCTACCATGACAGCAATGCAAGATGCACAGTGGACAGAACATTATCCTGTGTCAGCACTGAGCAATTCATCTCCCATTGAATTTGTAATTCCTGCTCAATCAGAAAAGTGGACTGATATCAACCAGAGCTACTTGTACCTGAAAGTCAAAGTAGTCAAACCTGATGGCACTAATCTGGCTGCTGATGGAGAAACATCCACAGTAAATAATTTCTTCCACAGCTTGTTTAGCAGTATTGATGTGTATCTGAACAACAAACTGATCACCAATAATGCTGACACATATGCGTACCGGGCCTACATTGAGAATTTGCTGTCTTATTCTACGGACAGTAAATCAACACAGCTCTACGCTACGGAAATGTGGAGTCCTGACACGGCGGGTCATATGCAAGAGCATACAGTTGCGGAAGATAATGAAGGATTTACTAAAAGAAGAACACGTATCCACCGGAGTCGTGTTCTGGAAATGTGCGGACGTCTGCATTTAGACCTGTGTTTGCAAGACAAGTACCTTCCCAATGGTGTAGAGATACGGCTGCGACTCAACAGAACCCCAGTCAGTTTTTGCCTGTTTGGAACAGAGGCAAAAATCCAGTTACTTCAAGCTGGATTCAATGTTCGGACTGTTGACCTGTTACCCGTAGTGGCCAACAACTTAAACCAGACCATCGCTCAACATGGCATGAAGATCCCAATTCGCCGAGCTGAGGTAAAAACTTTCACCATTCCTGCAGGCCAACGATCAAAGATCGAAGATCATTTATTTCAAGGACAGTTACCCAAACGTATCATTCTAGGCCTGGTAAAGAATACAGACATGAACGGTGATCTGGCAACCAACCCATTTGATTTTCAACATTTCAACTTGTCTAAGTTAGAAGTCAGTGTAGACGGAAAGACGACACACAACTTGCCGTTCCAGCCTAACTTTCCCACAGGAGAAATTTTGAGATCATACATGTCCCTGCATCAAGCCACGGGATCACTCGGTTTAAACCGCTCCATGGGTCTGACAATGGACGATTACATGCAGGGGTACACACTGTGGGGTATTGACTTAACGCCAGATCAAGGATCAGAAGAGGGACAGCTGCATCCTATAAAAACGGGGAACTTGCGAATCGAGCTTCAGTTTCGTGCAGCTCTTGGTGACCCCATCAATGTGATTGTGTATGCCGAATATGACAGTCAGATAGAGATTAACGGGTTCAGAGAAGTCATCACAGACTATTAACCATGAGCAAATCAGGACAACAGCTGGCCAAACAACTGTACGAAGAAATCTACAACTTGAATAGGCGAAACGATATGGTAAAGAGTTTGAACCAGCATGTGGTGCATGAACTGCAGACACACCTCTTTGATATCGTGAAAGAAAACTGTTATGGCTGCATTGTTGATCATCCCAGTCAGACCCAACATCCCATATGTTTGTTTAGCAGCAAAAGTGAGTGGGTCGAGATGTTTCTGAACAGTGCATTAAAAAAACTGGACATGTATCAAGTGATGGAAAGATGGTACGCTGAACTACAAAACATGGATCTCACACGCGCTGAGAAAGCTGATGCTTATCAGATGTGGGCAAATATAAAGGCTAGTGTAGATACGAACAAGATCACACCATTGGAAGCTTTTGAGTGCGAATGGGCAGGACGCATTAAACAAGATTGGGAAAATGGAAACGATTGAGTTGCAGTATATTTTGGATCATTCACCAATTCTAGCTCCCTTGAATGCCGTGGTATGTGCTAAAGATCAACTACCACAACGTAGACCAGAGACTGTAAAAGCTTACATAGTGAATACCCACAATTCGACTCAACCTGGTGAACATTGGGTGGTTGTGTTTTTCAACGATAAATCGACTTACTACTTTGATTCGTATGGACAAAAACCACTCCATTGTGACATTCAACGTTTCTTGGAAAGACATGGACCCTATACATGGAATCTCATGAGACTTCAAGGATACAACACGTTTGTGTGTGGAGCATATTGTTTGTTTGCTTTGCATTTTCTTGTTCGAGGATGTGATTTAACACGGGTGTTTAGAGCTAAATTCCGGACAGAGGATCAACCTCACTTCAGTTTGAACGATTCCAATGTGGGATGTTGGTTTTACCAGAACTATTCAGAACTGTACAAACGTGCAAGAAGACAAGTGTGTAATCAGCACCAACAAACATGCACAGCTAAACATCCACCAAAGTTTGGAGATGGTCGTGCGTGTTTTGAATTACTGACGAATAGTTTGGACCCATTCTACTTTCATTAAAGTGTTATGTACTTGTTGTTCATAGTGTTTGCATTGTTCATATTGTTTGTTCATATTGTTTGTTCATATTTTGTTTGCAATGTTCATAGAGTTCAATAAAAGGCTAAAACTGATTTGATTTCTTGTTGTTTATCTTACACATTAACAATTGTGATATATTCCCTCTCGAATATAGTTTGATGGCCCTGAAAAAGGCCGTATTTGGTTTTTGTGATCCTGAATTACTCGGAGTCACCCTACTAACTCTGAATAATCAGGGTCAAACCATATGCCATAATAGGCTGAGCGCACTGTAGGCCCATGTTTAGCGAAAACACAGGCAGGCCAGGCATACACTTGATAGGGTGCCCTACAAAACGGGCACTTCTGAAGCCGTGCGAAGCATCTGACGCATACAATGTCCTGACATTGACACTGGTTTATGTGATATATATCCTCCTCCCTCTCCTCTAAACACACACCACACTTTTCGAACCAGAGTTTTTGTTCGGACATTGTGATTTCATCCTTCTTTTTTTAAAAAAAAAACACTTATATAGTTATGAAAAAAAGTAGGTCAGTAGGTCAATCCATCCCCAAATGTCAAGGCCGAAGACAATGCTATCCAACTTAGGTCAAGGTCGAACTTGATTTATTGGATGAAAAAATAACGTTCTCTGATTGGTGTACGCTAACAGAAGAAAGTAGGTCAATCCGCCTCAAGACTATAAAAGCACACTGCATCGTATCATAATCCTACTATCCAACCATGGAAAGCTACGTAACTTCTGATATCGTTAACAACGCCATACAGGCTGCTGATTTGTATGAGCTGACGACAGCTGCTAACCAGGCATCAGTGTCGTACACTCCGACTCCGATATACCAACCCAGCTACCAACCAACGTATCAACCTCAGCCTCCACCACACCAGCAGCAACCAGTACAGCAACAACAACCAGTGCAACAGCAACCGGCAGCGCAGCCAGTAAATAATGTTGGACAATCTATTCTGAGGGAACTCAAAGAGGTGAACAACAACCTCATCAAATTGCAAAAGAGAATGGTAGAAGTGGAATGCCGTATCAAAATGAAAACAGACAAGCTGGTGGTGCCTATCACTTTCACTCCGGAAAATGTGGAAGCATCCAACAAACGTCCGCATGATGGTGGATCCCATTCTAAGACTGGACTTGGAGCCCATTGTAAAGACATACAAAATTGCAAAAAGAGTAAGAAGTAGAGAAGAAAAAAACAACGGCCCTTTTCAGGGCCAACCCAGATGTCTCGAAAGGACATATTTTTACAATTGTCAAACCAAGTAAATAAAAGTATCAAGCGAAATGAATTCATGCCATTCGTTTTCAGACTGTGCTATGGATAAGTCACATATAACTATCGACTGCATATCTGACATGGACAAAATAGAAGCCCGACGCCAACGTTCGCTTAAACTACAAGCCCGATACCAACGTACGCTTAAAATAACAACAACACTCAGGAGTATCATAGACAATTTGAGTGCATGTTACTTTCATGAACTATACTACGATGATATCTTAAATATCATTGAAGCACATTTCATCACCATAGAACATGTTGAATACCTGCTGAAGAAAACTCATAGACAAATAGAGTAACCACTACTCTGTGAAAAAAACAACGGCCCTTATCAGGGCCAACCCAAATGTCTCGAAAGAGAATATACCTCAATTGTCACCATTATTTTCAAATTCCTTCAAATTTTTTTTTTTTAAAAACAAAAATGTTACAAAAATGTTACAAAAAAAAAGTCATCACTACTACAAATTCGGCTTGAATTTTTTTTAATTTTACAGCAATTCTGATATGTCAATACAAAAGTAGGTCAATCCACCCCAATGTCAAGGCCGAAGACAATGCTATCCAACTCAGGTCAAGGTTAAACTTGAATCATTGGATAGAACTAACGTTCTCTGATTGGTGTACGCTAACAGTAGAAAGTAGGTCAATCCACCTCAAGGCTATAAAAGCGCACCGCATCAAGCATTCGGTCATATTCTCGCTGCACAACCATGGAACAAATTCAGCAACTGAATGAATTTATCCACGAATTGATGGGGTTGATCGAACGACAACGCAATGAGTGGAGACAACAGCAAGACCATATTGCAGAATACCATCTGGTTTTGTCAAACATGGTACATCAGATGATGTTGAGACAACAGATGATGCAACGCGATGAACATGATGCCTATATGCTCATGGAACATCAGGAGATGTTGAGACAACAGCAACAAGATGAAGATGAAGATCATATGTTCATAGAACAACAGCAGAGTGAAAAACCTAATTGCACATGAAAAAGTGAAGAAAACAGTTAAAAAAGTGTCATGTAATCAGTGACGATGAACACGATGTCACTGAAACCAAGCACGATGTGGACAATGTCACCGAAATCTAAAGAAGAAACAAAACGGCCCTTTTCAGGGCCAACCCAAATGTCTCGAAAGGACATTTTTACAATTGTCATTTTTACAATTTTACATAAATCTGTTTTCATATAGAGTACCATTCGGTACTATAGATTCTGTTTTCATATAGAGTACCATTCGGTACTATAGATTCTGTTTTCATATAGAGTACCATTCGGTACTATAGATTCGGTACCATAAGTACCAAAAAAAAAAAAAATTTATGGTACCACGGTACCATAAAAAAAAAATTTATGGTACCTTGGTACCATAGTGCCACCCTATACTACTATCAGTCTTGTTTCTCTTATAAAAATACTCAACTGTTTCATATTTTATCAATTATTGATATTTATTAAGGTGATAATTCATTTGAACTAAGTCGTGTTCTTGAACGTTTCATAAAAAAGTAATTGTGGAATGTGTATCTGTCTAGTTTAAGAATTTAGATATTACTTAGTGATAAGTATTGTTGTTGGAATTCGAGCCAGGTTCTACAAATGTATTCATGATGTGTGTCTAATAACTATGCCAGACGCAATGTCAACTCTATTTACCGGTACTGTCATGTCTTTTTTCATGAAGACCTTTTTCAGGATAGCATTAGTTAAATCCGTATAACTTATATCATAATTTGATGAGAACGTCAGACAGGAAATTGTATTTACCATGATGAATCTGTGAGCAAAATAACTCAAGTATCAGTCGATTACTTCGCATGAAACATATCAGTTCCAATACAAAACATAAACATTGTCTATAACGAACTTTGTGTTTGGTGGTCTTTGTTTTTTGGATATGAACATAAGATTTTGGTTTTTAATTTGAAAACAAAAATACTTGTGTTTTATTTTCCTAACATCCCGTCCCAAAGTTTAACTTGTTACTTTAAAGTTACATATGGATTTCGAATGGCATATTCTAGATTTTAGAATAGAGCTACGTTACAGACATGCTAAAACAAGATGATAGATTCTTGCTTTCTTGTTTCAATGTCATCAAGTATACAATATATGAGAGCAACAAACTGGCAATTGGAAGAGTCTTGTAGTGTATTTATGTATATTGCGTGTCATTCAAAACTTAATATAGATTTGTATCATCTCAACGACAACCTTCAGTTGGATAAATATTGTATATTTATGTCTTTCTCTCAGACAACCCATATCGTATTTGTACTTAAGATTCACTGCCGGGTTAAGTAGGCTAAAAAAAAGAAAAAGAAGACGCAAACAATATATATGTGTGTGTATAATTTAAAGCAACTGTGATACAACTAAGAGTACTATAAAGTAAATCATTGATACAGGCAGAAATAAAAGAAAATGGTCTATTTCTTCCTTTAATTAAAACAGAAGCTAATAATGTCTTTATTCGGAATGTACGGATAGATTCAATTTTGATATCATGCAATGTTTCTTTTAACATATTAATAATTTCTTTCAATCATGTTTACCATGTTATTCCATAATGCTTGCTATTTGGTATCTCGCATACTAATTCGCATCATACACATATAATCTCTTAAATTTCTAATCAAAATGTCTTTTTATTATACTCATCATTTTTGTGGTCCTAACTATATATGCTAAACTACGTCAAAAGAAAATTTCCGGAGCATATAAATGCCTTTGCATTTCTTAGTCTATTTTAGGCCTTGACCCTTTTACGGCGCAGCTGTATAAAACTGTATTTGAACCAATCATATGTTGGTAAGCAAAAGAAGCCAGAGTAAAGCATTACTATTCTTGGCTTGTATAATTAATTTTAAGGATATTTAGGATATTCCAATTTAAAATGGGAGTTTCAGGTTGTATATACCTTTCTACTTGATATAATGTTTCTACATGAAATGTAACAAAGTAATGAAAATTTAATATCTCCTTAATATCAATTAGGGAATGCTGCTTTGGGAATATGATTTAAAACAATGATATAAGAAGCAGGCGTATTTCTATAAAAAGTTACCTGACTGGTACTCGAACCTACAACCTTTGCCATGCTGAACAGACTGACTACTTCATTCACTGCACTATTTCGCCAACTGTTACATAGCCATGATTTTATCCCCATTTATTGTTGGCTATCGCTGGTAATTTCAGCCAGTCATGGTTCGAAATATCTCCGAATGTTTTGCGATTTTCGCTCCTGAGTACTTTCTTTTTTCGTAACAGTTTATTAAGCACGGTATCTCCAGTATTGATTTTTAACACATTTTTATTTAGTTTCGACTTCCATAACGCAATGGTATTGAAACAAACATGAATATTGTCACCATTTAGTGATAAGAGAGAAAACAGATTTTGGACTGTTTTATATATATAAGTTAACTACAATGTTCCCTTAAGTGAAGTCTTCACAAACTTTGTTTCTTTAATATCTAAGACAGTACTTTGCAATAAATAATAACAGCATATCTTTCCTTCATGATTAATCTTTGCATGGGCAAGACTCTAAAACAAACCGGTTTGTTTCACTAGTGACTTAGAATTATGAAGTATAATGGTATTCAATTGCAAATGAAATTGTGCTCCTGGGATATTTAGTTGCAAATAATCATCTAAAATAACAGTTATACATATAAATACATATATATTTAAACAGTTTCTATTGATTATCTCATGCTCAAATTACAACTCTGTATAATACAAATGGTATTCAGAAGGGCGTCTTGGTCAAGTAGAATCGAATATAGAGTTCTGTTGATCCGAAGGCTGTGGATTCAACCCCCGATTTTGAGCAAATATTTACCTTTACCTTGACATTCCTGTGCGCAACATACTAATTCATACAGGACTGGAGCTATTGAGAGAGACAAATATAAGTTGCAATAATGAGTTTCAAAATCGGCATGAATTAAATTAAAACTTAAAAGAAATTATGTCTTGACCTCTCCCCCAAGTACATTTAATTTCCTACCAGAGGAAACCGAGAAGTAACCAGGGCAATATCCTGATTGAAAATAACCTCAAAAGGAATATACTGGAGAAATCCAATAACATAATTTTGTACGTACATTTTTATCTTTAAATATTACAGTTAAATATGGATCACTATAAATGATTTTCTTTAAGATTTTATGTTGTGTCGCGACTCTCTTGCGTGTCCGCGTTTTAACGGAGAATTCTAAAAATAGAAGAAAAAAAATCCTTTATTTATCCTTAAGTTCAATTAGGTCATTGCAGAATACTCTTTTACAATTGTTATGATTTTATAACATTTCACATAATGTTAGTACAATCCGAAATGATATAATGTACATGAGCTGGAATTAGTTCAAAATTTATATTTGTTATTTGAGTTTTATTTAGAGACTTAATTGCTAACTTAAATTACTGACATTGTAAGGATAAACACTCACTATACAAAAGGAAGAATTCTCCTTTCATCAGGAACAAATCTTGCTCCTATATTTTAAACATAGATATACATAAAGTCAAAGATAATGCATAAGGTTATAATGAAGTAAAATCACAATATTTATGAGCAATTAAAAATTTCTATTCTTATTATTATTCTATAATTAATTTTTATCATATTTACGCTCAATATATCATTATTGTTACACAGTTTTCCAAATCAAAATACTAAAAAAATACATTACTTAATAAAATATAATTATAACAAAGAAAAGATCCTCTTAATCCAGCTGTAATGCAACGTTTAATTCACTTCGGTCAATGGAGAATACTAAACAGCTAGAAAGAAATCCTCTTGAACATATTTCTAAGAATTAACATGAAATGATTAGAAATTCAAAATTGACACAAAAGAAATCCATTTTTAATAATCACTAATTATGTTTCGATGACCACAGAAAAGAAACTATTTTAGAGTATATCAGATGGGCAGCCGCTCCCACATGCTGTGGCGTGGAACCTGCAAGAAATGTCACCTATAGTGACGTGCAAGAACTGACGTCTATTGTGGACTGTAAGAATTGTCACCTATTGTGGCCTGCAAGAACTGTCACCTATTGTGGCCTGAAAGAACTGACACCTATAGTGACCTGCAAGAACTGACACCTAGAGTGACCTGCATTAACTGACACCTATAGTGACCTGCAAAAACTGACACCTATAATGACCTGCAAGAACTGACACTTATCGTGACCTGCCAGAACTGACACATATCGTGACCTGTCAGAACTGACACCTAAAGTAACCTGCAGGAACTGACACCTTTAGTGAACTGTAAGAACTGACACCTATAGTGGCCTGCAAGAACTGACACCTATAGTGACCTGCAAGAACTGACACCTATAGTGACCTGCAAGAACTGACACGTATAGAGGCCTACTAGCATTTACACATATAGTGACCTGCAAGAACTGGCACTTAGGAGACCTGCAAGAACTGACACTTACAGCGCAGAACTGACACCTATAATGAACTGCAAGAAATGACACCTATAGTTGCCTAAAATAATTTTCACCTATAGTGACCTGCAAGAACTGGCACCTAAGTAACCTGCAAAAACTGAAACCTATGTGAACTGCAAACTAACTTAGTGGCCTTTAGAACTGACATCTAAACGAACAAGCTTAAACTGACACCTATAGTGGCCTGAAAGAACATACACCTGTACTGGCCTTTAATAACTGACACCTATAGGGACAAGCTAAGACTGACACCTATAGTGAAGAACTACACCTATGGTGACATGCAGAACTGACACCTATAGTGACGTGTCAGAACTGACACCTAAAGTGACCTGCAAAGACTGACACCTATAGTGACCTGCTACGACTGATACCTATAGTGACCTGCAAGAACTGACACTTAAAGTGGCCTGCTAGAATTTACACTAATAGTGTTCTGTAAGGACTGACACCTATAGTGACCTCCAGGAACTGACACCTATAGTGGGCTGCTAGAAATTACACTTATAGTGACCTGTAAAAAATGACACCTATAGAGACCTTCCAGAACTGACACCTTTAGTGACCTGCAAAGACTGACACCAAAAGTGACCTGCAAGAACTGACACCTAAAAGTGACGTTCAAGAACTGACACCTATAGTGACCAGGAAGAACTGTCACCTTTAGTGGCCTGCACGAACCGACACCTATAGTGGCCTGCTAGAACTGACACCTGTAGGGACAAGCTAAGACTGACACCTGTACTGGCATTCAAGAAATGACACCTATAGTGACCTGCAAGAACTGAAACCTATAGTGACCTGCCAGAACTGGCACTTTTAGTGACATGCAAAGACTGACACCTCAAGTGACCTGCAAGAACTGACACCTATAGTTGTCTTCTAGAACCGACACCTGTAGTTTCCTGCAAGAACTGACACCTGTAGTTTCCTGTTAGAACTGACACCTATAGTGACCTTCAAGAACTGACACCTATAGTGTTATTGTGGATTTAATCATTTTAATGTTGGTTTTTTTACACGTTTATTATTTAATTTTCCCCGTTTGCCTCTCAAAATTTATCAGGGAACCTTTACTTTACTTTAATACTATTTGATATTATAAAACTGTTGTTACTTATTTTTTAAAACAATCTACTATGATATTCGCACCTTATTTTAGGTGTTTTTAGTTTCAGTGGATGGTTTCATTGCAATTATTTTACATCTCTTATTTTCTTTTTTGTGTTTAAACGGATTGTAAAGCACTTTTGGACGTATAACATATATGAAAAAAGTGCTTTATAAATATGGTGTAATAATAATAAAAGTTGTCTTCTAGAACCGACACCTAAAGTGACCTTCAAGAAATGGAACCTATAGTGACCTGCAAGAACTGACACCTACAGTGGCCTGCTAGCACTAACACCTATAGTGGCCTGCTAGAACTGACACCTATAGTGGCCTGCTAGAACTGACACCTATAGTGACCTGCCAGAACTGGCACCTTTAGTGACATGCAAAGACTGACACCTTAGGTGACCTGCATGAACTGACACCTATAGTAACTAACAAGAACTGACATCTATAGTGACCTGCAAGATCACACACCTATGCTGACATGCTAGAACTGACACCTATAGTGACCTGGAAGAACTGACACCTATAGTTGCCGTCTAGAACTGACACCTGTAGTTTCCTGCAAGAACTGACACCTGTAGTTTCCTGTTAGAACTGACACCTATAGTGACCTTCAAGAACTGACACCTATAGTGTTATTGTGGATTTAATCATTTTAATGTTGTTGTTTTTACACGTTTATAATTTAATTTTCCCCGTTTGCTTCTCAAATTTTATCAGGGAACCTTTACTTTACTTTAATACTATTTGATATTATAAAACTGTTGTTACTTATTTTTTAAAACAATCTACTATGATATTCGCACCTTATTTTAGGTGTTTTTAGTTTCAGTGGATGGTTTCATTGCAATTATTTTACATCTCCTATTTTCTTTTTTGTGTTTAAACGGATTGTAAAGCACTTTTGGACGTATAACATATATGAAAAAAGTGCCTTATAAATATGGTGTAATAATAATAAAAGTTGTCTTCTAGAACCGACACCTAAAGTGACCTTCAAGAAATGGAACCTATAGTGACCTGCAAGAACTGACACCTACAGTGGCCTGCTAGCACTAACACCTATAGTGACCTGTTAGAACTGACACCTATAGTGGCCTGCTAGAGCTGACACCTATAGTGGCCTGCTAGAACTGACACCTATAGTGGCCTGCTAGAACTGACACCTATAGTGACCTGCCAGAACTGACACCTTTAGTGACATGCAAAGACTGACACCTTAAGTGACCTGCATGAACTGACACCTATAGTAACTTGCAAGAACTGACATCTATAGTGACCTGCAAGATCACACACCTATGCTGACATGCTAGAACTGACACCTATAGTGACCTGGAAGAACTGACACCTATAGTTGCCGTCTAGAACTGACACCTGTAGTTTCCTGCAAGAACTGACACCTGTAGTTTCCTGTTAGAACTGACACCTAAAGTGACCTTCAAGAACTGACACCTATAGTGTTATTGTGGATTTAATCATTTTAATGTTGGTTTTTTTACATGTTTATTATTTAATTTTTTCCCGTTTGCTTCTAAAACTTTATCAGGGAACCTTTACTTTACTTTAATACTATTTGATATTATAAAACTGTTGTTACTTATTTTTTAAAACAATCTACTATGATATTCGCACCTTATTTTAGGTGTTTTTAGTTTCAGTGGATGGTTTCATTGCAATTATTTTACATCTCTTATTTTCTTTTTTGTGTTTAAACGGATTGTAAAGCACTTTTGGACGTATAACATATATGAAAAAAGTGCTTTATAAATATGGTGTAATAATAATAAAAGTTGTCTTCTAGAACCGACACCTAAAGTGACCTTCAAGAAATGGAACCTATAGTGACCTGCAAGAACTGACACCTACAGTGGCCTGCTAGCACTAACACCTATAGTGGCCTGCTAGAACTGACACCTATAGTGGCCTGCTAGAACTGACACCTATAGTGACCTGCCAAAGGACTGACACCTTAGGTGACCTGCATGAACTGACACCTATAGTAACTAACAAGAACTGACATCTATAGTGACCTGCAAGATCACACACCTATGCTGACATGCTAGAACTGACACCTATAGTGACCTGGAAGAACTGACACCTATAGTTGCCGTCTAGAACTGACACCTGTAGTTTCCTGCAAGAACTGACACCTGTAGTTTCCTGTTAGAACTGACACCTATAGTGACCTTCAAGAACTGACACCTATAGTGTTATTGTGGATTTAATCATTTTAATGTTGTTGTTTTTACACGTTTATAATTAATTTTCCCCGTTTGCTTCTCAAATTTTATCAGGGAACCTTTACTTTACTTTAATACTATTTGATATTATAAAACTGTTGTTACTTATTTTTTAAAACATCTACTATGATATTCGCACCTTATTTTAGGTGTTTTTAGTTTCAGTGGATGGTTTCATTGCAATTATTTTACATCTCCTATTTTCTTTTTTGTGTTTAAACGGATTGTAAAGCACTTTGACGTATAACATATATGAAAAAAGTGCTTATAAATATGGAAAAAAAATTGTCTTCTAGAACCGACACCTAAAGTGACCTTCAAGAATGGAACCTATAGTGACCTGCAGAACTGACACCTAAGTGGCCTGCTAGACTAACACCTATAGTGACCTGCTAGAACTGACACCTATAGTGGCCTGCTAGAGCTGACACCTATAGTGGCCTGCTAGAACTGACACCTATAGTGGCCTGCTAGAACTGACACCTAAAGTGACCTGCTAGAGCTGACACCTATAGTGACCTCCTAGAGCTGACACCTATAGTGGCCTGCTAGAGCTGACACCTATAGTGGCCTGCTAGAACTGACACCTATAGTGACCTGTTAGAACTGACACCTATAGTGGCCTGCTAGAGCTGACACCTATAGTAGCCTGCTAGAACTGACACCTATAGTGGCCTGCTAGAACTGACACCTATAGTGACCTGTTAGAACTGACACCTATAGTGGCCTGCTAGAACTGACACCTATAGTGGCCTGCTAGAACTGACACCTATAGTGGCCTGCTAGAACTGACACCTATAATGGCCTGCTAGAACTGACACCTATAGTGTCCTGCTAGAACTGACACCTATAGTGGCCTGCTAGAGCTGACACCTATAGTGGCCTGCTAGATCTGACACCTATAGTGGCCTGTTAGAGCTGACACCTATAGTGTCCTGCTAGAACTGACACCTAACAGTGATTTGCAAGAACTGTGACCTATAGTGAGGTGCTAGAACTGAGACCTAAAGGGAGAAGCTAAGACTGACACCTGTAGTGACCTGCAAGAACTGACACCTATAGTGACCTGCAAGAACTGACACCTATATTGGCCTGGTAGAACTGACACATTCAGTGACCTGCAAGAACTGACACCTATAGTGACCTGCGAGATCGTATACCTATATTGACCGAAAAACACTGCACCTACACTACTCATAAATCATGATTTGACGTCTTTGAAAAAATTGTTATATCTGCCATACTTTTTTTTTATTGACGGTCTGATATTGAACCTTATTTTTATCTCTTATCTTCAAAATACAAAATAATTCGTGTTTTTTTCCCAATCATTTTGTGATTTACTTTTTCTACATTCTATTTTTACTGTATAGCATTTTCCCTGACGTCGACATCCGGTTATTTACCAGCTTTCTTTCCAGCCAATGCAAAATCAACCAATCGTAAAAAAAGAACGACCTGAAATAATAGAGCATTTTGCGGTCGTGCTGTTTAAAATGCGGAAACACTCTCGGCACATGAATTTTTCGTCGTATAGAAATTGGAATTTAAACGGCATAGCCTTGAATGCGTTCTTTTGGAACTGCGATAAAAGTCACATTTGAGAGTCCAACATTGCTGTGTTCTATTCTCTCCTGACATTACTACAGAATTCCCTGATTTCATGTTGCAAGGCAATATCGCTAAAGTGCTAAAAAATTCTTAAAAGAAGTGTGAAATGATAAGGAACATTCAAATATCATATAATTATGTCAGCATTGGTTTTAAACTGGCATATTAAGAACTATTAGAACTACATGTATTATTAATTCCACCATTCTAATCATTATCATCATCTCTTCATTATTTATAATTATAATAAAAATGTTAAAGGAAAAGGGCTTGGGAATACTATTATAGTCTAAGTGCCCAAGGGCGATATTAAACAACATTGGTATGTCGCGAATAACTGAATCCGCTGACAAGAATATTGTAAGAACTGATGTTGATTTCAACCATTAAGAAAACAACCGGCTTTACAGCGGCGACTCAGGCACTACATCTGTCAAGACGTGTTTAAGAAACACTTAAATATGTCCTAGTGCAGCTGCTCTCGATCCATTTCCAGTTCAGTGTTGTAAAAAAATACTAATAACAATTAAAGGGGAATTCATATTTTCATGGATTGCTTTCTTCATGGGCTTGGCTAACTAAGGTTAGGAACAAATTAAACTCGCAATGTATTATCTATTTAGTTTAAACTTTATTATTTAACGTCGATTTGGAAACAAACTCTTATAACTTATATTAGTTCCTCTCGACGGTTCCTGGGTTGGATCAGTACTTTGCGCCTGGGAAGGTCGTAAAGAATTCTAGCTCCAACGGGTTCGAATCCATAGCCTTCGGATCCTAATCAAAAAAAAAAAAAAAATTTTTTCCCCAACGTCGCCTATTTCAAGTTTAGAATGCAGTCACAAAGTCATCTTCGAATAATATTGACTAGATTATATTATATCGGTAATAAAAAAAAAAAAAAAAAAAATTGCGTTTATTCTGTTAAAAAGAGTATACTTAAAATGATATACTTAAATTAATGATTCTACAGTAGTTATCATTAAACTTCAGTTTTATTGATTTTTCAAGTTATGATATGTAATCAATATTCCGAATACTTTAACGTCACAAAATATCATCCAAAACCTTTCCCGAGCATAAATGAATCAGGTTGCTTGCGAGGTCCGTTACCCAAGTTTTAAAACCCGTGGCCTGTGAGTTTAGGTGCCCATTAAATGTGTCGATTTTCATTTTAAGTAACGATTGATGACAAGCGTATTTTGAATCTTGTTATTTTTAATCAATTAATGTATTCATATTTTTTTTCAATATTATAACATAGTTTAAAAAATGATGGTCATTGCTCCCTTTTTAAATTATGCGGCTCCAAGGCCATTTTTAAAAGCGCCGCCTTTCAAAGTGGCCTCTTGATCAGCATAGGCTATTAAACTAACATTCCACAATTTTATTTTCTTCTGCAAATCACTGGATTATTTCCTCAATGCAAACATTTTATACTAATTCGTATTTACAAAAATTGATAAAATATCATTCATTTAAGAAATAAATAATTTAAAAACAGAACGGTAATCACAAAAATCGGAACACTGAATATTAATTACAAATTAAAATATGTTTAAGTAAAACCAGATTTTATAAGATTATATAAGGACCAAATGTCATTGTGAAATATCAGTTGTTTTTACAAAATAGTTTTATTGCGTTTCTTCGATATAATTCTTAATTATAAATGTATTTCCCATTTCGAAAAAAAAGTGGTTTTGACAATAATAAGATAAAGTGAGTAGAGACACCCCTGTAAGTTCGAAAATTTTCGACATTTTTTCAAAAACATTTGAAATTTAACGTTGAAATTTCTTTTAAGCCCTTGAGCAAAAAAAATTTGGAAATTAACATAGGTGAAGTAAAAATGTTAAAAATGGGTTTTTTCCTAGAAATATATCGTGGTTTCCCCTTTTAAAAGTGTATTAAAGATGTTATTTTTAACTAGAAAAATTGGGGAGATTATTCCTGCTTTTTCATATATGTTTTTTTTAATAAAGAAAAAAAAACACTTTTAATTATAGGAAGCGTTTGGGGGAAATATCTTAAAAAAAAACTGCAAATCACTTTTAAACCGTCGAAACCGTCGCCATGACGGAACACCTTTCCGGAAAGAAAATGCAAGCTATGAATTCTAGGGAAAGGGGAACTAAGGACACTTTTTACTGCAAAAAATTTACTTTTAATTAGATAGAGAATATCTGCTAAGTTTACCAATATTCATTTTCAGACGCACATATCACTAAAAACACCAGTGAACGTATTAAAAAAGGTCGTCGATTTTCTAACTCATTTCCTTGACGTATTTAAAAAGGGAGTTTAGCTCAGCCTTTTGGGAAAAACAGAAAAAGAATTTAAAACTCTCTCTTTCTCGATTGCTCTCAAACACGTAAGACTGCCCGATCTATGTGGGTTTAAAATTTAATTAAAAAATACTTTTTTTACTTTTGGTGAATAACAAATTTCTTAAAAATCGAATCCTTTCAAGTAAGCAGTATTACAGTATGCACCAATAAAAAATAGCAAAAAATTTTTTTTATAAAAATGGTTAAAAAAAAGATGTAAAATAAAATTCCCATTTATCCAAAAAAATTGGCCAGCATGTTCGATATCTGTTATATAACATGACTACATCGTAGCAAGTATATCACGTCTTTCATGCCATTACGGATCACAAGTAATCCCACGGGAGTCTCATTTTTCGTTGACAGACGGTACTGGCCGTTTGAAAATTTGGACAATTAAAAGTTTGAACGTCTAAATACCGATTCGCGATAGATGGTTTCATTGTTATTCACCGGTGTGTTACCGTTTCCCCCCGTTACCCGGCGGAATCAAAAAAGGGTTTTTATAATTTTCTGACCCCTTGAAAAAAAAAATCAAAAAAAAAAACAAATCTTTTCTAAATCGTGGCCACGAGTTACTTACTTTTTTTTTCTTTTAGTTATATCTCGTGGGGCCCAAATTAGCAAGTTTGTTTTCGTTTTTTTTCTTATTATTACACAAGAAAAAAAAGGTAGTTTTTGAATGTTTTAATCCCCCTTCCGATTATATGAGCATTAAACCCCCCCAAAAAAAAGTGTTTGGTTTTCCTCAGCAAAAGAAAAAACAACAATGTATTGAAGCTTGTTAAATTCAGAATAAAATATCGAATATATTAATGTCAGCGTAGAAAATTTTTAAATCAGAAAATGAGTTTTTAAAAATTAAATTTATACGATTTAAAGGAAATAGTTAATGTGGTCAAAACGGTACACTCATTTCTTTTTTTAAATTTTAATTTTTTTCATTTATTATTAAATTTTTTCACTTCGAAAAACATTCGTTTCCAAACATTATTCAATGCAGCATACGGTTTTAAAATTAGTCACATTTGACGGTATC
>CM037780.1:13200106-13217427 GCA_021229015.1 Solen grandis | reverse complement strand
AAAAAAGGAAAGATGCTAGGGGTAAACAAGTGAATATGGCTTTTTTTATATTAAAAGGGGCATAACTCCTGACCTAAATGACCCATCTCACCCCAAAATTTGGGAACTCAATCGAGACCTTATGGTCATAAGCATTGTCATAAAGTTTGAAGTGATTGCTCAAAAGATGAAGATGCTAGAGTTGTAAACAAAGTGAAATATGGCATTTTTTTTTATATTAAAAGGGGCATAACTCCTGACCTAATTGATGAATCTCAGCCATAATCGAACTCAATCGAGACTTATGGTCATAAGCATTGCCATAAAGTTTGAAGAGGATTGCTCAAAAGATGAAGATACTAGAGTGTAAACAACTTGAAATATGGCATTTTTGAATATTAAAAGGGGCATAACTCCTGACCTATGGTACTATATCAGCCATAATCGAACTTGGCGGTGATTGTATGGTATTAAACATTGATATAAAGTTTGAAGATAATTGCTCATGAAATGAAGATGCTAGAGTGCAAACAATGTGAAATCTGGCTTTTTTGAATATTAAAAGGGGCATAACTCCTGACCTAATGGTACGATATCAGCCATAATCGATTTGGCCGAGATTTTATGGTTATAAACATTTTTTTAAAAGTTTGAAAATAATTGTCAAAAATGAAGATGCTAGAGTGCAAACGAACAAATTGTGGACGACGGACGGACGGACGGACGGACGGACGGAGACGGACGGACGGACGGAGGACGGACGACGGACATTCATCGAACCTAAAAGCTCATCCTGAGCACAGTGCTCAGGTGAGCTAAAAAATATACATATGAGAAAATTTTATGATAAAGCGGAGACATATTAAACTGGCAAACTTGCCATTATTATATAACTTTATCAATTCTTTTTTTTTTAAAAGATAAACAACATAGTTTAGCTATATATAAAGTCAGGTAGAACCTCATTAAAATCGAAAGCCCTTGGAACCAAGTTTTAAAACTTCGAAATAACAATCATTCGGATTAAAAATCCGATGGAAATTCCAGTTTGTGAGGTGCATGTCTGCGTTTTATTACCGGTGCATATTGTGGAAATCGTTATGCCATAAAAACCACCTATTAGGTGTTTCGTATATACTATTTGCAAGTTATAAAAAGTAATGAAAATATATCATGATCTATTTAGATGCTTCTGATGAACATAATCATTCTACCATGTCAAACAATGATACATATTTTACCGTTGATCTGCTGCTCTTCAGGTAGCGTCGCATGCCAGTGACAAATGCGATGATATGGAATGTACTAAAGATCTGACACCTTGGTTTATCTGCTGGCACATGCATATTATGCAACCTGTCAGACATCGATTAGCAATAATCAACATTTCGGTAGGACACACGTTGCCCAACCAAAATCTCGAAAAAAGGTGTAAAAAACTTGCCTGAGCCATCGGTCCAGGTACCTCGCACAATAAACTTGGTTACTGACCCGGATACAATTGATAATAAGGATGATAATTAGTACACGAAAATTTATGATATTTGACTTCGAAATAAAAATTGAAAATTTACTTGAATTGCGACCTCAGGACTGGATTTATACTTCAAAATAGCTGAAATATCAAAAAAGCGAAATGCGATTTAAACATGTATTTTTAGTTACAATAAGAAGGCAAGAAATCGGGACGAAAATAAACTTCAAAATAGCGAGAAATTCGGTTTAATGATGTTCGGTTTGTCGAGGTTCTACTGTATTTTCCTTTATAGCTATATAGAAAGTATTTTCCTTTTTGCAATTTTAAAAAAACAAAAGCTAAATGGAGAAACCTTCCGACAAACTGATTAAAGTAAAATGCAAATAGATGTTGATGATAACTTTTATATTGTGATTTAAGTTCTATGGTTTCCATTGATGAGGACTTTTCTTTTTACAGACTATTTCTGCATGCTATTCACAAACATTAAATATAAAGTTGTTGTATTTTATCTGTTTTTTTTAAAAATGCTTATAATGGGATAAAATTATTTCTCTGTTAATTGTTTGCCCATTTCTGTGTGCTGTCTTGTCATCCCATCCTTAACATCTGAGAAGGATACTTTCCAACATCAAAGAATTTTTATCCCCCCGCCATGATGTATTTATTTTTTTTTTTAAGAATTACTTGTAAAATATAACAGAATTTAATTCGGGCTGGTAAATTTTCATTCGGGGAAGCAAAAAGTGTTTATTTACTAGCCCGACTTTTTAATTTTAATCCTAATTTCTATGACTGTCATGTACCTGACACTTCACTTCATTGCTGTTAACATTACTGTCAATTTTTATAGGAAAGCCTGCGATCCATTGTCTAGTTTACAAGCCTGAACAAGCAAATGACCTTTGACCTCTAAATGTGACCTTCACCTTTGAGCTAGGGACTAAACTTTTGCACACTGTCGCATTTGTCTCATTGAGGTGAAAATAACTGCCAGCTTATTTGAACAAGAGTGCCAGTGATGCCACAATATACGCCGCCACAAAATATAATGACCAAGAGGGTCTTTTAATTATTGCTTTTAACATTTCTGTAAGCATAAGCTCATAATGAAGTCTGTAAGACCAATTAATTTAGCTGAACAGAGATAGAACCCTAAAAATGCTTCCAATATGATAATAGATCAAATAGCAGTATCAATATGAATCCTTTTTTCTTTCTCCGCATAACTCTTGCAAAAATCACTGTACCAAAAAATCCCTGCTTTATGCACTTTTACCTGTTTAGAAACTTGAGTTGTGTTTTCAAGAGACCATGTTTAGAAAGGCATAACTATTGATGAACATCAAAATCCCTGCTTTGTGCATATCTACCCAGTATAGTAATGACATTGCCCAAGTTTTGAAAAGATTAGGTCAGAAACATACAAGAAATTGCATTCACAAAGCTGAAATATCAATCAGCTAAAGAGACTAAGTTTCAAGGGACAAAATTCTTGCAAAAATTAATGAACTGAAAAATTGCCACTTCATTCACATCTACCCATTTTAGAAATGACATTGACCAAGTTTTGAAAAGATTCATTCAGAAATGTAGGAGGAGTTGCGTTCACAAGGCTGAAATATCAATCAGCTACAGAGACTAAGTTTCAAAGGACACAAATCTTGTAAAAATCAATGGACCGGAAAATTGCCACTTCATGCACATCTACCCATTATAGTAATGACATTGACCAAGTTTTGAAAAGATTCATTCAGAAATGTAGGAGAAGTTGCGTTCACAAGGTTGCAATATCAATCAGATACAGAGACTAAGTTTCAAGGGACACAAATCTTGTAACAAGAGGCCCATAGGGCCACAAATCGCTCACCTGAGTACCACTGCTCTATATGTAACCTAGTATACATGTATCATACTGATATACATGTTTCTCAGGAACTTGACAGTTTTTCTTACCCATTTTAGCAATAGTATGGAAAAAAAACAGTGATCATGAGATTTCAGTGTGGTACTGCTGATTGAAAATGGACAAAAAGAGAGATGGTCCTTAACCTTTTCCCTCATAAAAACTCATTTTGACCCTTATAGGTACCATATAAATCCTGATTGCAGAAAGCCCCACTTTAAACCTTTCCAAATTTAATTGTAAAATCCTCATCCCCAGACCACTAAGGAGCAGCAAACAGCATAAAACTGATCAGCCTGCGATGTAACAGTTGGAAACTTGCAGGCTGATTGGGTTTTATGCTACTCACATAGGTATTTTTATAGACCCTCTATGAGGAAAAGGGTTTAATTATTATGAAATAAGTTTGCAATTTATTACAAAGTGTTTTTAATCATTCGTTTGGGGGTTTTTAAGAGGTGTTTGGTAATCCCTGTGTCTGGAACACTGACATAAACCCAAAGTAAAGGCAGACAATCTGCATATTTCCCCCCCCCCCCCCCACAATCACTTTAATGATGATGTTGATGCTGCTGCTGATTTAGGATAGTATGAATAACCCTTATATCTCTATCAGGTGGCTTTGTGTAAAATAGCCTAGTATCTCATTACATAGTAGCAGGTAATGTAGTTTTGCACTAACTCAGTGGGGCAACACAGTCCAGAAAATGTGCCTCTGCCAGAAGGTCAGACTAAGATAGGAATGGTATTTGTGGTAATGTTATCTTCTCCACCTCTGCATATGTAGTGGAATCACCCAAATGACCTATCGACTAGTGGACTATCTCATCTAAGGGTACAATTTATTTTTTTGTTTCTAGCTGGTTTTCCTCTCTCTCTCTCTCTCTGTTAGACTTCTCTCTCTTTAATAAGTGGCCTTGTAATTTAATGTAACTTTTTTGCATTTTATTAAGCTACCCGGCGGCCATGTTTATTACAGATCGGAAAATTTTTTTGCAACTTTGGTAGAGGTTGACCCAAGGAACATCTGTACCAATTTATTTTAAAATCTGGCCAGTAGTTTTGAAGAAAATTTATTTAAAGTTTTCATATTTTTTTTTTTTTTGTTTCCATGGCAACCCGGTTCTACATGGATCAAATTTATTTTTTGCAACTTTTTTTGAAGGTTTACCCCAAAGGGTCTCCCTGCCAAGTTTTAATCAAATTCTGTCCCGTGGTTTTTAGAGGAGATGTTGTTTAAAGGTTTCTCTTTAATATAAGGCAAATAACCCCCCCTGGCGGCCATGTTTTTTTTTTGGATCGGAAAAATTTTAGCAATTTGGGAGAGGTTGACCAAGGAACACTGTACCCAATTTATTTTTTAAATTTTGGGCCTAGTTTGAAAAATGATTTTTAAAGTTTTCTTTTTTTTTTTTTTTGTTGCCATGGCAAAGAGTTCTCTGATAATTTTTTTAGAACTTTTTTGAAAGGTACCCCAAAGGGTCATCCCTGCCAAGTTTCATTTAATTCTGTCCAGCGGTTTTCAGAGGAGATGTCGTTTAAAGCAAATTGTGACGACGCACAACACACGACGACTGAGGACGGACGAAGGGCGATCAAAAAAGCTCACCTTGAGCACGTTGTGCTCAGGTGAGCTAAAAATCAATGGACTGGAAAATTGCCACTTTATGCACATCAACCCATTATAGTTATGACATTGACCAAGTTTTGAAAAGATTCATTCAGAAATGTAGGAGGAGTTGCGTTCACAAGGTTGCAATATCAATCAGATACAGAGACTAAGTTTCAAGGGACACAAATCTTGTAACAAGAGGGCCATGATGGCCCTAGATCGCTCACTGGTATCATTAGGCTATGTAAAATCAAGTGACCCCTGGGTTAGAGTTAATTTTGACCCCAGGGTCATGATTTGAACAGATTTGGTAGAGGTCTATTAGCCCATGTTTCATACCAAATATCTTACTCCAGACCTTGTGGTTTTTGAGAAGAAGATTTTTTTTCTTTTTTTTTCCAAAATAAGTCTATGTAAAATCAAGTGATCCCTGGGGCGGGGCCAATTTTCCCCCAAATATCTAAACCCCAGGCCATGTGTTTTCTAGTTTTCTAAAAAGAAGAATTATCAAGTTATTTCTATATTAGCCTATGTAAAATCAGGTGACCCCTATGGCGGAGCCAAATTTGACCCCAGGGTCATGATTTGAACAAACTAAGTATAGATCCACTAGACAATGTATGATTCATGATTTGAACAAACTTAGTAGAGGTCTATTAGCCCATGTTACATACCAAATATCTAAACTCCAGGCTTTGTGATTTTTGAGAAGATTTTTTTCAGATTTTCTCTATATTAGTTTATGTTAAATCAAGTGACCCCTGGGGGTGGGGCACATTTTGACCCGGGGTCATGATTTGAACAAACTTAGGCGAGATCCACTAGACAATGCTACACACCAGGCCTTGTGGTTTCTGAGAAGATTTTTCAAGTTTTTCCCTATATTAGCCTATGTAAAATCAGGGACCCCTTTGGTGGGGCCAAATTTGACCCAATGGTCATGATTTGTAAAGGCGTGGTGAGACCCAGTAGACAATGCTACATACCAAATATCTAAACTCCAGGCCTTGTGGTTTCTGAGAAGAAGATTTTTCAATTTTTTTTCTATATTAGCCTATGTTAAATCAAGTGACCCCTGGTGCTGGGCCAATTTTGACCCCAGGGCCATGATTTGAACAAACTTGGTAGTGATCTATTAGACAATGCTGCACACCAAATATCTAAACTCCATGCCTTGTGGTTTCTGAGAAGAAGATTTTTCAAGTTATTTTGCTATATTTAGCCTATGTTTAAAACAAGTGACCCCTGGGGCAGGGCCAATTTTGACCCCAGGGTCATGATTTGAAAAAAACTTGATAGAGATCCAATAGACAATGCTACACACCAAATATCTTAACTCTATGCCTTGTGGTTTCTGAGAAGAAAATTTTTCAATTTTTTCCTATATTAGCCTATGTTAAATCAAGTGACCCCTGGGGCGGGGCCAATTTTGACCCCCAGGGTAATAATTTGAACAATCTTGGTAGAGAGTCATAAGATCGTGCCACATACCAAAAACAAAAAGGCTAGGCCTTGAGGTTTCTGAGAAGAAGATTTTTCAAGTTTTTCCTATATTAGCCTATGTAAAATCATGTGACCCTAGGGCGGGGCCAATTTTGACCCCAGGGTCATAATTTGAACAATCTTGGTAGACACTTACTCAAGGAGTATCTGTGCCAAAACATTTTGAAATTCAGCCAGCAGTTTTGGAGGAGAAGATTTTTTAAGATTTGAGTATAGGCATCTAAGGAAAACTAGCCACGCCCCTGGCGGCCATGTTTTTTTACGGATCCAAATAATTTGAACAATCTTGGTAGACACTTACCAAAGGAACATCTGTGCCAAAACATTTTGAAATTCAGTTGGTTGTTTTGAAGAAGAGACATTTTAAGTTTTTTCTTTCCGTTGCCATGGCAACAGAATTCCAAATGGAATTCAATTCTTTGAAACAACTTTGAAAGGGGACCACCCAAGGAACATCCCTGTAAAGTTTTATCAAAATTGACCAAGCGGTTAAGGAGGAGATGTCGTTTGAAGCAAAATGTTGACGGACGACGGACGGACGGACGACGGACGGACGACGGACGGGACGACGACGGACGGACGGACGACGGACGAAGACCGGTCACAATAGCTCACCTTGAGCCTCTGGCTCAGGTGAGCTAAAAATCAATGGACTGGAAATCGCCACTTTATGCACATCAACCCATTATAGTAATGACATTGACCAAGTTTTGAAAAGATTCATTCAGAAATGTAGGAGGAGTTGCGTTCACAAGATATGGACGTACGGACGTCCGTACGGACGGACGGACGTACGGACGGACTTCCTAACGCAAGTATACTTGTGTGGCTATCCTATTGTTCTTTCTATTGTTCTTTTAGCCACCTAAGAGACAATTTTAGCCACTTAAGAGAAAAGATCAAAGGCTGCTAACCCTAACCCATTGTTCCCTAGCCCGTAAGTACCCTACGTGTGTACGGACGGACAGAGGAGAAGATGACGCCAATATACGACCGCCTCCGGCGGCATATAAAAACTTGCAATTCATGTCTAAGGTACAGCCCAGCCAAGACAAGCAAATCCAGCTCCACAACATTTGATCTCTAAGTGTGACTTGACTCGGAGCTAGGGATCAAACTTATGCGCATGACACTCTGGCTAATTTGACTCACTGAGGTTAACGTAACTTCCAGCTTATTTGAAAATCCTGCAATCTATGTAAGATACAGCCCAGACAAGCAAATTAAGCTCCATAACCTAAGTCCTTTGACCTCTAAATGTGACCTTGACCTTATAGATAGGGACCCAACTCTTGTGCACAACACTTAGTCTAACTGAGGCAAACATTACTGCCAAATCATTTGAAAATCCTGTAATGCATGTCTAAGTTACAGCCCTGACAATCAAATGACCTTTAACCTCTAAGTGCAGGCCTTTTTCTGGCATATCCACGGGTACCGGTAAACGGACCCATTCCCCATAAGAAATATATTTATTGTCCCAATTCTATTAAAAAAAAATCCAAGTCTGGTTTAAAAAATCCCAATCTGGCTACTTTCAGTGAATCAATATTTGGTTGACAGGCATTTGATAGTCGTCCGCATTGATTGTCGTGGCGATTGACCTACCATAGTTTAAAAATTAGATATGCAATAATCACAATTAATCTGAGGTTTAATTACTTTGAAATTCAAATGGACGCGTACACACAACAAAGATAGATGTAAAAATATTAAGGAAATAACATCTAGAAAGCAAATGATGTGATATTTTCATCGCAAAACAACAACAAATCTAATTAGCATTAAAACATTTGCTCTAGAGTAGAAGAAGAAATGAGAAAAAAAAAGAAGCTTGACTAGATCTACTCATTTGAAATTTTCTCAATATATTTTCTAATTCTGCATTAAATTCTGAAAATTATTGCAAAAATTGGCAAAATTTCACATTAGGTGAATTGCCTATTTTGTTTTGGAAACAGTTAATGGTGATGCATTTATTTTGTGAATATTAGCTATATAGACATATTTTTGATAATTCCATTATTTGCATAGTATCTTTAGTATTTTACAGCATAGATGCAACACCTATTTCAACCCAAACAGTAGTGAGAAATGAATTATTTTTCAAAATGTCATTGGTTTTCGCGGATTTTCTTTCACTTTTGAAAACTTGAAATTATAATTAACTGCACACAAAATGAGCAACAATGCTGTCATGACACATGATTGGAACATTCCTTTTTCATTGAGTGCACACAGAATGATAATTGAAATAGATTATATCATTATAAGTTAAAAATGTTTTTTTTTTGTGTATAACTTAATCCCCTTCTAGAGATGATTTATTTTATTTCATAATGAAAGAAATGCTTGAAATCTAAATCACAAAAATGATTTAAAAAAAATAAAATAACAAAATTAGCTTATTTAGTGATTCTTCCAAATATTCTATTTTTTGCGTGAAAAAATTCCCAATTCCAAAATTGCAATTTTCCCAAATGGCCAGAAAAAGGCCTGAAGTGTAACCTTGACCTAGAAGCTGCAGTCTAACTCTTACATGCTACACTCTGTACTATAAAGGTTTCTGTACTATAAAGGTTAACATAACTGCCAAGTTATTTGAAAATTCTGCAAAACAGTCCAGACAAGCAAATCCAGACTACTTGACGCACTAACACACATACACCGTGAGGACATTGTGGCAACTATGAGCCACTAACCAGTCATAGGGTAAACATGAAACATAGAAATCCAAGAAAAACTGCTCAAGAAGCTTTCACTTCAAAAATCAAAGTGCTGAGAGAACAGACTTTTTAATGTAATGATGTCGCATTTCTTTTGTATATCAAAGTTTATTTAATAAACAAGGATCAAATTTTCAAGCAATGTCTATAAACCCTGAGTTTAAACCTGCTTTAATCTTGCTTGAATAAGGTCATTCCAAGAAAAGATGAACACACCATTTGTCTCAATGATTGCTTCCTTACTCTCCTATTCTTTTACCTACAGTTTATTATGAAAATGTTGGAGCATTTATCTAAAACAACAAGTATGTGGAAGCAATATCTAAAACAACAAACTTTCATTATTTATGTCTTTTTCTTCGTTTCATTTTATACACATATGTACTTAATATAGGTAAACTGATGACATTCAATATACATGTAACAATAAGAAATGTGTCTGTAAGACACTAATGCCCGCCAGGATATGGTCAGAACCAAATATCTGCTTGTAATTTTATAATGATATACATTTGTACGAAATTTCATGCTGATGTGAAGTTACCTTTAGAGAAAAAGAAAAAGAGATAAACCTGGGGCAGAATAACCAATTTTACCAAGTCATAGCCATAAAATTAAATAAATACTACTGATAAATAATCCCTGTCATGATGTATGTAAATGTTAAGTTTCATGAAGATGTAAAGTCATCTTCATAGAAAACAAGAAATATCTTTAAAAAAGATATTCGGCGTAGGATGAAAGAAAACGAGATTTCCAGTTTCTAGAACATTCCGAGGAAAAGCGCGCGAAAGGCCGATGCACAACAAATTTAGTACGCTCTAGAAATAGTTCAGTATTTTTTTCTATGAAATATACTTATTTATAGACGGTAATACAAAACAAGAGGGCCATGATGGCCCTGGATCGCTCACCTGATATCATTAGGCTATGTAAAATCAAGTGACCCCAGGGGCAGAGCCAATTTTGACCCCAGGGTCATGATTTGAACAAACTGGGTACAGACCGTAATCCGTTCAAGTACACCAAATCTGCATTCCGTTTGCGTTTGAACATCGTTTCATTTGCGTTTGCAAATCGTTTCATTTGCGTTTATCGTTTACGTTTCTAAACGATAAACGCTGGATATAAACGCTGAATGCATCTATAAACGATTACAAACGCATTTGCATTTCAACTTCGTTTATTTTCTAACCGTTCCCCGTTTGCGTTCACCGTTCACCGTTTGCATTCACCGTTTGCATCGTTTTTCGTTTACCGTTTACACAAACGCATCATCTCTGACACTGCTTTTTGCACGTATCGGACCCAAACCATTTCGGAACCTAGACTAATGGGACCCTAGTGAAATCGTTACCCCTGGACCTATCTGTCTATACATTCTAAACGCTGGAAGTAACTTAAACAATTAAGTCACAAAAAAAGTATTAGTGGCTATAATTTGAATTATTAAAATCAAATTTATTTTTCTAATTTGTTAGAGGGAAATCGGTGAAGTGTAAGAAAAACATTCTGGAAATAATTTTACGAAAAATCTGTGAAGTTGTTGCAACCTCTAGAAAGACAAAACAATGGCAGGTACTAGCAGGCGGTTGAGTGTTTCGGCAAAGAACTTTCAAGCTGCCGGATGTTGTCATAATGACTAATCAGCCTATCACACTAACTTAGACAATTATCTTCTCAAAGTGTCACAATACCCGTTCGCCAATACACTGGCTGGTCTAGTCGCCGTTAATAAACGCTTATACAAACACGTGAATAGAGAACCAATTCTGGGCCCGCTTTTATGTTTATTACATAAACAAAATAAATCTTATGACGGGGGAAAGAAAAAACCCCTTTTTACTTTATTGTAAACATTTAAAACATTTTTTTACAATTGTATCACTCATTTATTTAACAAAAAAAATGCTTTTGGCATAAATGAATGCACTATTGATGTGTTTTTTTTTTCTCGTTAAAATATAATTGCACTGTCAACATAACCACGATAAAGTTAGAGAATATATCCGAATCCCATACCTCAGCGTTTAATGCAAACGTTTTGATACCGTTTATCGTTTGCGTTTATCGTTTGCGTTTATCGTTTTGTATAGTTCGTTTGCGTTTGTGAATCGTTCGGCCGTGAAACGTTCGATCGTTTACGTTTTCGTTTAACGTTTCGTTTGCGTTCCGTTCGTGTTTCGTTTGCGTTTGAATAGCGTTTCGTTTACGTTCGTTTGGTGTACTTGAACGGATTACGGTCTGTAGAGGTCTATTAGCCCATGTTACATACCAAATATCTAAACTCCAGACCTTGTGGTTTTTGAGAAGAAATTTTTCTAGATTTTTTTCCAAAATAAGTCTATGTAAAATCAAGTGATCCCTGGGGAGGGGCCAATATTTTCACCAAATATCTAAACGCCAGGCCATGTGTTTTCTAGTTTCCTAAAAGAAGAATTTTCAAGTTATTTCTATATTAGCCTATGTAAAATCAGGTGACCCCAATGGCGGGGCCAAATTTGACCCCAGGGGCATGATTTGAACAAACTTGGTAGTGATCTACTAAACAATGCTGCACACCAAATATCTAAACCCTAGGCCTTGTGGTTTCTGAGAAGAAGATTTTTCAAGTTTTTCCTATATTAGCCTATGTTAAATCAAGTGACCCCTGGGGCCGGGCCAATTTTGACCCCAGGGTCATGTTTTGGAAAAAACTTGGTTGGACCCAAAAGAAAATGCTCCCAACCAAAAATTTTAAACCCAGGCCTTGGGGGTTTTGGAAAAAGTTTTTTTAAATTTTTTTTCCTTATTAGCCAAATGTAAAAAAAGGGTTAAACCCCTGGGGGGGGGGCCAAATTTTTTGACCCCAGGGTAAATAATTTGAACAATCTTGGTAGAGAGTCATAAGATCTGCTACTTTAAAAAAATTTTTAAAATTACCCTTTGTGGTTTCGGGGAAGAAGATTTTTAAATTTTTTTTAAAATTTTCCTTTTTTTAAGGCCCCGGGGGACCTTTTTTTCCCCCAATAAAATAATTTGAACAATTTGGGTAAAAAGTCAAAAAGGGATAGTTTCCAAAAAAAAGGGAAAAACCTTGTGGTTTGGGGAAGAAGTTTTTTTAAGTTTTTCCAAAAGCCCAGGAAAACTGACCCCTGGGGCGGGGCCAAGGACCCAGGGCAAAAGGGTACAAAAGCCCCCCCTAAGACATTTGCTCATACCAACAAGAGGGCCATGAGGGCCCCTAAAACGCCCCCCCTTGATTTCCATTGCTAAAAATGATTAAAAGGTTTTTAAACAGACAAGAATTCTGTTTTTAACTAAACTTAAACATTTTTGCCCCGACAATATAACACCAAAAATTTAAGCACTGGGCCTTATGGGTTTTAGAGGAGAAGACTTAGTGCGGGGTCATTTATCTCCAAAGGGCCACCATTTTGAAAATTTGGTAATGAACCTTAGATGAAAACTACATACCAAAAATCTAAGCTTAGGCCTTTTGGATTCATTGTAGAAGATTTTTTTAAAAAATTTTCCTATAAATCTTTGTAAAACAAGTGGGCCCCTGGTGCGGGGGCATTTATCAACCCTAAAAGGGGCTTTGGGTTTTTACCCAAACCTTTTTAATAAAACCCTAAGATGATGCTACATACCAAATATCTAAATTTTAGGCCTTATGGAAATTTATAGAAGGAAAATTTTTAAAGATTTTCCCATATAACTCTATTTTAAAACAAGTAAAACCCCCCGGGGGGGCATTTATCACCTTTGGGTCATGATTTGAAAAATTTGGTTAAAGAACCATAAAATGATGCTACATACCAAATATCTAAGCTCTAGGCCTTTTTTTGGGTTCATAGAAGAAGATTTTTAAAGATTTTCCCTTTTTTAAATCTTTGTAAAACAAGTGACCCCTGGTGCGGGGGCATTTAATTTACCTAGGGCATGATTTGGGACAATCTTGGTAATTTTAACCCCTAAAAAGATGCACATACCAAATATCTAACTCTAGGGGCCCATGGATTCATAGAAGAAGATTTTTAAAGATTTTTTTCCCATATAACTCTATGTAAAACAAGTGCCCCCGGTGGGGGGCATTTATCACCTTTGGGCTATAAATTTTAAAAAATCTTGGGAATGAAACCTTGCAATTTTCAAATTTAAAGGGGATAAATCCCGACATAATAAATTTATTAAAGCCAAAAACAAATTTTTGGGCCCAAAAATATTCTGGTCAAAAAACAATTTTCTTAAGGTTTGGGGAAACAATTGCTTAAAAAATAAAAATGCAAAAGTTTCAAAGAGGGAACCCGGATTCTTTAAAAATTTTTAAAAAAGGGATAACCTTACCTTATGTGTTGATTCCCGTCTAATTAACTTGGCCAAGGTATTATGGTTTTAAAAAATTTTCAAAAAGGGTTGGGAAAGGGAATTTCATAAAAAATAAAGATGCTAGAGGGCAAACAAAGTGAAAAATTTGGTTTTTTCCAATTTTTTAAAAAAGGGCTAACTCCTGACCTAAGGGTCCAATTTCAGCCAAAAATCCAACTTAGCCAAAAATTTTATGGTTTTAAACATTTTATAAAAATTTAAAGGGCAATGACCTAAAAAATAAAGATGTAGAGTGAAACAAAGTGCCCAATTTTTACTTTTTTTTAAAAAAATAAAAGGGTGTAAATCCTGACCCAATGGTCCGATATAGCCAAAATCGAACTTGGCCCGAGAATTTTTGGTTATAAAAATGTCATTTTGTTTGAATGCAATTGCTAAAGAAATGAAGTTTTCTGGTGCAAAAAATGTGAAAACTGGCTTTTTTTAATTTTAAAAGGGGATTTAAATCCTGACCCCAATGGTATGATATCAGCCATAATCAAACTTGGCCGAGATTTTATGGTTATAAACATTGTTTTTAAAGTTTAAAGATAATTGCTCATAAAATGAAGATGCTAGAGTGCAAACGAACAAATTGTGGACGACCGACGGATGGACGACGGACATTCATCGATCCTAAAAACTCATCCTGAAAAGCTTAAATGCAAAGGTAAACCTAAGGCAGAAGAATCATTTTACCATGTTCATCCAACCATGGAATGTAGGTCACAGCCATAAATAAACAAGAGCCATGTTGACATGGCCATCCCCCGCCAAATGCTTGCTCTTTAGAAGATGTGTTGGAGAGCAGAATATGTCATTTTTAAAAGGAAATTTTTGGTAATGAAGACTGATGTTTGAAGTGATTATAGATATCAAACCCATGTGAAGACCTACTAATTCCCCTATTTTGAGGCCTACAGGTAAAATGTCAAGGTCACTGTGACAAAAATTAAGCCTGAAAAATAACAAAGGGCAATAACTCAAAAATTATGAAAGGTAGAGATATCATTCTTGTGCACTGCACTCCTCCTCAAAAAAATCTATCCACTAATGAAGTTCTAAGTTGATACCTCAAATACTTTTTGACTTATGCTCTGGAAAAAAAATTAAGTCTTAAAAATAACAAAGGGCAATAACCAAAACATTATGAAAGGTAAAGTTATCATTCTTGTGCACTGCACTCCTCCTCAATGAGATCTATCCACCTATGAAGTATCGAGTTGATATCTCAAATTCTTTTTGAGTTTTCCTCCAGACAAAAATTAAGCCTGAAAAATAACAAACGGCAATAACTAAACAAGAGGGCCCATGATGGCCCTAAATCGCTCACCTGAGATAAATAGGTTGACCCAAGGAACATCTGTACCAATTTATTTTAAAATCTGGCCAGTAGTTTTGAAGAAGATGATTTTTAAAGTTTTCATTTTTTTTTTTTTTTGTCGCCATGGCAACCAGAGTTCTACATGGATCAAATTTATTTTAGCAACTTTTGTGAAGGTTGACCCAAGGATCATCCCTGCCAAGTTTAATCAAATTCTGTCCAGTGGTTTCAGAGGAGATGTTGTTTAAGGTTTCCTATATACATATAAGGCAAATAAGCCCCGCCCCTGGCGGCCATGTTTTTTTACGGATCGGAATAATTTTAGCAACTTTGGTAGAGGTTGACCAAGGAACATCTGTACCGATTTATTTTAAAATTTGGCCAATAGTTTTTAAGAAGATGATTTTTAAAGTTTTCATTTTTTTTCTTTTTGTTGCCATGGCAACCAGAGTTCTAAATGGATCAAGTTCATTTTAGCATCTTTTGTGAAGGTTCACCCAAAGATCATCCCTGTCAAGTTTAATCAAATTCTGTGAGGCGGTTTCAGAGAGGTTGTTTTAAGATTTTACTATATACATTAAGGCAAATTAGCCCTGGCAAAACCCTGTTTTTAACGGATTGGAATAATTTTAGCAATCTTGGTAGACTGTTACCCAAGGAACATCTGTACTAAAACATTGTAAAATCTGGCCCGTCGTTTTGGGAGATGATTTTTAAAGATTTCATATCTATTTTTCTTTCATTGCCATGGAACCAGAGTTCTACATGGATCAAGTTTATTTTAGCACTTTTGAAAAGGTCCACCCAAGGATCATCCCTGCCAAATTTAACCAAATTCTGTCCAGCAGTTTCTGAGGAGATGTTGTTTAAATTCAAATTGTTCAAATTGTTAACGATGCACGATGGACAACGGGGGATGCAGGGCGATCCTAATAGCTCACCTTGAGCACGTTGTACTCAGGTGAGCTTAAAAGCAAGGGTGAACCTGTCAACCCGAACATCCAATTTTCAATGGCTCATCCAGCAATATATTATAGGTCACAGCCATAAATCTGCATAAATATTTAATTGATAATGTACATGTGTACCCAGTTTCATAAAGATATGAAGTCATCTTCAAAGAAAAAAAGCTTAAATGATATATAGGTCACAGCCACAAATTTGCATAAATAAAAAAAAAATATATCATGATATAAAATGTGTACCTAGAAAAATAAAGTTGTTAAGTCATCTTCATAGAAAAAAAAGCTTAAACACAAAGGTAAAACCCGAGCAAGAAAAACAAATTTTTCAATGTTCATCAACTATTAAATATAGGTCACAGCCATTAATTTGCATAATTTTTAAAAAGATTATATCAAGATGTAAATGAGTACCTAGAAAAATAAAGATATGAAGTCATCTTCACAGAAAAAAAAGCTTAGACGCAAAGGTAAACCTTAAGGCAGAACATCCATTTTTTTAATGTTTTTCCAACCATGAAATAATGGTCACAGCTATAAATTTGTATAAATATTAAATAGATCATATCATGATGTACATGTGTACCTAGTTTCATAAAGTTGTGAAGTCATCTTCATAGAAAAAAAGCTTAAATGCAAAGGTAAACCTGAGCCAAAACAACCAATTTTTCAATATTCATCCAACCATGAAATAATGGTCACAGCTTTTCATTTGCATAAATTTTAAAAAGATCATATCATGATGAACATTTGTACCTAGTTTCATGAAGATGTGAAGTCATCTTCTTAGAAAAACGCTTAAACACAAAGGTAAACCTGAGACGAGATGGACGGATGGACGAACGGATGCACAGACCGAAAATCTATATGCTCCCCCCAATGGAGTTGGCGGGCATTAAAATACATTATATAGCAAAAATATAAAAAAAACAAGAGGGTCAAGATGACAATGAAGATGCTCACCTGAGAAATAGTGCCTTCATTGCCTGCACAAGTTACTGTATTATAGCATAAATGTATCAAATACATAATCCAGAAATACAGCAAGATCAATTCAATTCCACATACCAAGGCCAAGGGAGTATGACTATAAACTTAAATTGTCATCGAGTTTGTACGTGATTACTGAAGAAATAAAGATGTTAGAGTGAAATCTGGTATTTTTTAAAGCTAAAGGACCATAACTCCTGATCCTAATTGGGCCATATCAGCCATAATCGAACTTGGCCGAGATTATGGCAATCAACATTGCCATAAAGTTTGAAGATGATTGCTTAAGAAATGAAGATACTAGAGTGCAAACAACATAATTGTGGACGATGGACAGACGACAGACATTCATCGATCCTAATAGCTCATCTTGAGCACATGTGCTCAGGTGAGCTAAACATAAAATGTTCTCTGGCTGGGACCCAAACCCTACGTTTTGTTTAGACATTGCCTGAATAGCAACAGCCCAAACTATTTACCCACTGGATGATT
>CM037780.1:13150006-13200006 GCA_021229015.1 Solen grandis | reverse complement strand
GTAGTTTTTGTTTTTAAACCTAAGGGGAAACAACCATCAATTATGGGTTTTCTTAACAAATGTCCAATTTTACTGCTAGTTCTTGGTGTTAAAATTTACATCAACTAAGTATACTCAAAAGTAACGAAACAGTAAAATCTCTTTTGAAATACAACTCTGTTTAAGATTATATTATAGCGAAGGATTTCAATCGTTAAAACATGATGACAAAAATTACAGACTAACAGACTTTTGAGCCCAAAAAAACAACAACACATTTTTGCTCTGAGATGTAAATCCATTGTTTTTTTGTTTTTTTTATTTACTGGCTACCTTTAGCATTTGACATACATATAAACATTCCGGGGCAAATTAATTTTCGTCCTTTTTAATGACTCCCATTTTAATTTTCCTTCAAATTTCCCGTTGTCTCTTGGACATTTTTTTTTTAATATTATGCTGTAATTAGTGCTATCACTCTTTTGGTAAAATTAATGCATAATTATTATCAACACAAACATGGTGCATCTCGGTCAAGAATTATTGATGAATGGATGCTGTGATAAAATTCAACACGCCCTTGGTGATCTGTCAATCAAAATGAAAGTGACAGGTATATGGAGAATAATACAAAACGCGTGTCACAAAGGGAAGGAATCACCCGGTTGGGTTTTGGTTGGCCCGGGGTCAAATTTGGGGGTTCAGTCGATTTCATTTTTGAAAAACAAAATCTTGCCCGGGGACTTTCAATCCATTTCCCCCGAACTTGGCTAAAAAATTTTTCAAAGCCCAAAAAATTTGCAAGACCCCAAAAATTGAAATGTCTTGTTCTTTGCATTCCTTTTTTCCTTTTTCCCATTTCTGATTCATCTAATATTTTTGCAAAAAATGTTCATCATTGCATGATGTGCAAGAAGCAAATTTCACTTCGTTCCCAAAAGGATTTGGATTTTTTTTGCCCCTATTTGATTTTAAAATTTTCTTGTGACCAAAATTTAACATTTTTTTTAACCGACTTTTTTTAAAATTTTGTGTTTGAATTGATAATCAGGGGGAAAAGGGTGGTGTCATAAATTTGAGTTGTCTTGAGGATCACAGGTTATTGCCCTGGTTCCATTTTTCCCTTAATCCCCCTTTTGGGTTAATTTTTTTTTTCTTGTCCGAAAAAATTCCCAAATTTTTATACAATGTTTTGGGACTTAAAATTTTAAAAAAGTAACCAAATCTGTGGCAACTGGGAAAAATTTTCAGTGTCCAAGAACTGTAACTCTACCTGGTCCCTTTTTTTTTAATATCTCCCTTTTTTAAAAATTATTTTTTTTTTTCCTAACTTGAATATTATACATGGTTTTTATTTGAAATTTAAATTTTTTAAAACAGATGGCAATGGGGGAAGGGGCAATGTCCAAAATTGTTATTTAAAACTTTCAAAAACTGCGGTCCCCAAAAAACCCATAACTGATTCTCTATCCACTTATTTATTGATTGCTATCATATATAATATACAAATGAAAACAGGTTCTTATCTATGCTCCCCCCGGAGTCTGGCTTCCCCCAAATCAAAGCATTTTGGGGGGGTTATTATTCACCCACATTCAGACATAGGTGCCAATATCAGTGCTAAAATTGGGCCCCGGGTAAATTGCGACTGGGGGGGATTATTAAAGGCAACTATGGAAAAACCCAAAATTACCCTTTTGGGGAAATTTTTTTATGTTCAAGTGGAGACAAAATTTGGGAGTTTTGTCTTAGTTTTGTGCCTTTAGTGACGTCCTGGTCACCTGATATTGCTACAAATGTAAGTTTTAACATTTTTGGAAAATAGAAAAAAACCCTACTTTTTACTTTTAAAAATTTTAAACATTTTTGGAAAATGTAATTGGCAAAAAGGCCCAGAACAGTTTAAAATTGTATGGGAAATATTTCAACCAGGGCTTTTTGAATGCAATGAATTTTTAAATTTTATAGCATGTCTATGACATCAAAGACCTAGAAATTTTAAAGTCAGTTGAAAAAGTTTGTACAAAGCTCTGCAAAATTTATTTTTTTAATGTAATTTTTTAAATAAATTCACAGAAGGTATAAATTTTGGCTTTTGTTGGGCAATTTTTACTTTTTTTTTCAAAATATTGAAAAAACCTAGGTTCTGTTTGGGGAAACCAAGTTTAAAAAAAAAATGACCCCCCAAATTAAATTTTTACAATCTGACTAAAGTACACGATTTTCCTATGATCTTATGTAGCGTAGCGTATATATAGGGGAAAGACTTTAGGCAATTGATTTCTCCATATGAGAAAAAAAACTGAAATTTTACACATATTTGGGAATTTTAAAGGTTTTTTTCAAATTTTCATAGGCCCGGGCATCATTTGACGTCATGGGATTATTATATGTTTTTTTATTTTTCTTGCAATAAAAATTTATTGTGATCCCAATGGGGCCCCGAATTAAAAAAAAATATGGGATTTATTGAATATGCCCGAATTTTCGTAAGCAATTATATTCACATCCAATGAAAATCAAATAGACGTCGGATCAAAATGTTTGTAAGCAATCTGCAAAAAATTATAAAATAATGAAATTTTTTTTAAAAATTTTAAAAGAATGTATATTTTCACCTAGATCCCTAATATTTTCTGGTATTCCTATTAAAATTTTCAGTTTGATTGATTTTCCAAAGGGTTTGCAGAAGTCCTATCGTTTATTGAAAAAGAAATCTAGTTTTTTATTGGTTCCGTATTAGGGACAAAACACAAAAAAGGGGGTTGTTAATTCATTTGTCGGGCCAATATTCAAAAGACTTATGGCCCCAGTACGACGATTATTTTTTTAACCCGATGAAAAAACATCATTTGAAAGACCAAAATAATATGAAAGCTCAGATATCTGACAATCAGTATAATTTTTTTGCCACAAGAATGAAACAACTTGCTATCCCATCAAATTTACGACAGAATGATAAGTATGAAAAATTGTTCAAATATGTGTTCTTCAGTATGAGAAGAAAATTTTTTAGTAAAAAAGGATTATTTTTAGAGAAAGTTTTTTTTTGGCAGAAACATAAAAAAGAGTCGGGATGTGTGAAGACAATTGAAAATGGGTCATTTACAAAAAAATCAGTTTTCTTTGTCGGGAAAAAAGGTCTTTCAGTCAGACCAATTAACGTGCTATCGTGGTCGCAAGGGACCCCCCTTAAAGAGAGTTTCCCCAGCAAAAAATGCAAAACCCCCATGTTTGGAGGAGGGACATTTGAGCAAAATGCAATCAGCTAATAGGGGGAAAAACAAAATAAAATTAATTAAAAACAAAAATTCACTATTTGACTCAGATCAGACCAAGAATTTACGGAGAATATATTTTACAGTAAAGGAAAAGTTTCCACACAAGGATCACGTAGGGGTAGGAAAATACCACTTGAAAATAGACTCGGTGCAACATAAACATAAATTTACTAAAAATTTTTTAAATTTTGAAATACCCGGTTAAACATTTGCATAAATAAAAAATTTTTTAGTTTTAAAAAAAATTATTAAAAAGCACGATTGGATTTTATGGATAAAAAAAAGAATTAATAATATAAAAAAAGCAAAAATTTTTAGCAAAGGGGCAAAGGGAAAATTAAAAGATGAAAAAGTGGCATTTAAGGTAAAAAAAAATCCTTGAATTCTCATTAAGGGAAGTATTAAAAAAAAGTTCTACAAAAAGATTTTAATAAGATAAATTTAAAAAAATGAAATTTTCACAAAATCATGACATGGTGGGGTAAATTTGGGTTGAAAAACTTTACAAAAATTACATAAATTTTTGTTTGACATGTGAGAGGTATATAATATGTACATCATTACGTAACATTGGTCAAGGAAAACTATTTTTGAACAGGGTTGCTTGCAAACTGTTCTATAGTGCAAAACAACTTTCGGGCTATATTTTGACTCTTTATTTAGATTTTCCCTTTTTTCCTATGCAGGATAAAATTTGAATTTGTTTTCCGGTTATCATAAGGGTGATAATTTTCATGTTTATTTCATATGATTGCATTTGGAAATCAAAACTGAATTAAAACATTTTTTAATCAAAGTGGAGATAAATGTTCATAAACGTAAGAAAGAAAAAAATCAAGTGAAAAAATTGCAAATCATTTGGAGATATTTTGAAGCATTACTGGCTGGAATTTAAAGCGCCCAGGAAACAAATACATCCGAAAAAAATTTTGCCCCATTGGTCCAGTGGGTAAGAGGTAAGGCAGTTTGCCATTCTGGCGTTGCCAAAGGAAATGTGGGTTAGTTTCCCAGTCGGAAGAAAAGTCTTAAAATATTTTAATAAGCATAAATACGTTACTGTTATTACTTCAGGTATGTGTCAAATTTGCGCCCGGCCCCCAAAAAGAGCCGCAAAATAAACCATTCCCTAAAACCCCCAGTTCCGGAAGTGTAACCCCCATTCCCCAATTGTGTTTTGGAAGCCACAAGTTTTCTTTGGTAACCTTGTGTCACCTATTCTTGATTGCTTCTGCGCTTTTACGGCTCTCCTGCCTTTTTATACCTCGGCTGTGTTTTGTTTTTATAAAATCTATTTCGTGTAGATACTTATTATTGTCCGTATCGAGACTTTTTGCTGGTGTCACGGTTTCCGTGTTTCAGCCCCTTGTCATTGTTTTTGTTTTTGTTTATATATATTGTCTCGTATCGAGACCCCTCCCTTTTTTTTCATTGTACGGGTTTCCGTTTTAAAACGGCCCCTCCCGTTTTTACTGTTTACATTGATTTTATTGATTTATTATCATGTCTCAGTCTAGGGGTTCTTGCGGGCACGTAAAGGCCTCCTTGGGACACCCCCATCTTGCCTGTCCATGCTCGGGCTGCACCAAGGACAGCACCTGCCTGGGGGTGTGCGGCTTGGTCTGACGAGGTCTGGAAGAAGGCTTCTTCCCGACGTTCATATTCTTCTCGGAGAAGAAAGGCTTCCTCTTCCTTTCCTTCCCCGGGTTTCAGTGCCGCCGGGGGTCGGAGCCTCTCCCCTCCTCCCAAGAAGAAGGTTTCACGCCCCTCTCAGGAAAAGGCCTCCTTCTTCTCCGAATTCTCTGTTTGGCTCACCTTGTGTCAGCCCCAGGGTCTCGGATAAGGAGCTTACTCCCACCGGTCACCAGGCAAGACCGGTCACCAACCATCGACCACCGGTCATACTCAACCGGGCATGGCACATGACTGGTCACCGGAAATATTAACTCCCAGGACCGGGTCACCGTCATTATCAACCGTCAGAGTACGTGATGGTCTCAGAAAACCAGGACCGGTCATCCCCGGGTCACCCGTAACCGTCACCGGTCACCGGTAAAAGGGGATCACAGGTCACGATCTTCCCGGGGTTCACCCGGCGCGGGATCGAGTTCTTCCTAGGGTAGCCCTGGGTCTCTCCCGGTAGGCACCCTGTCGCCTCTTGCTCTAGGGTGCCTAAGAAACGGTCTTCTCACCGTTCCCGGGGATTACCGCACCGGGGGTCCTAGCCCCTTCGCCTAGGACCGGTCTCCTTTACGCACTACGGCTTCTCACTCTACGAGGGATCAAGGTGAGGAATTTTCCCTTCGCATTCTAATGCCTTCGATCCCTCAGCTTGGGGGTCTCGTATGATTTGGGAGACTATGCGAGACATTTCCATTCTCCCCCTTCCCCTCATTCCGGGTGGGGCCTTCCCCTTCCGAAGGGATAGAGTTTTTCATTCCCCGGGGACTTTGGATCACCGGCTGTTTCTTCCCCGCCTTTGTCCTCCTCGGGCCGCAGGATGCTTCTTTCCGCCGCCCACGCCCCAGGGCCTTTTTTCCCCCGTCCCATTTATGGGCTTTCCTCCTCAGGATGTCCCTACACCCCTTTCCCGACTAGGCCATCTACCTCCCCTTCGCCACCCTACTACCAGTGGGGGCCGATCCTAGCGGTGTCTGGAGGATTTAAGTTTCTCTTCAATGCCCCTGGGGGGAAGGATCTTTTTTCGCCGAGGATGTGCCTCTTTGGCCACCTCTCGTCGGTCTAAGGCCCCTTTCAGAGCCAAGACGACCATCCTCTATCTGAGGAAGAGGAAGAGTCAGAGGAAAACCCATTCTCTAGACAGGGGCCGTTCAGGAGGTTTTTACTACCCCCCTGAATGGTCTGCAAGCCAGCACCTCCTCCCTCTCGGAGGTGTGAGGGTTATTTGACCCTCCGTGGTTAAACCCAAGGAGGCAAAATCGAGGGACCGGAGTTATTCCTTTTCTCCGGTCTTCGATCGGCCTTTGGAGGTTTTTGAATTTTCTTTTCCTCCAAGCCTGGCCGGGCTGGTTCGTCCCCTCTCGGATCTTCGGCCCTTAGGGGTTTAACCCCAAAGGCCTACAAGTTTCCGGGGGCATTTTCCATTCACCCTCCAAAGTTGGAAAGTGGACGCAAGCGCCTAAGACCAAGGTCCCCTCGTTGCCCACTCCAACAGAAGGTCCTAGATCATTGGGAGCAACGCCTCCGCTTTCTCTTGGGATTCCTCCCACCGGATCTTTCATTGCCCCAAATTTCTGTCAAGTTGCACACGGAAGGAGCCTTGTCTCCTTTCTGTTCACTTCTTGGGAGCTGGCTGCGACAGCAAAACACTCCCATTTTGCTGTCTCTTTCCCCTCTCAGGAGTGACCCGTTTTCGGCGGGACTCCATCCTTGATGGCCCAACAAGTTTCCCTTTCCTCTTTGGGTTTAAACTTCGATCGGCTCCCCTTTCTTCTTCGTCCCTGTTTGGGGGAGGACAAGGAGGTTTTCCGATGCCTCCAGGGAGGAGCAGATACATGGAGCGGGGTTTTCAGCCTCACCCTCCATCTTCAAAATCTCCCTAAGTTCAGGATACCTAAGAACCATCGGCCCTAGCGGTAAGCCTGTAAGGATTCGGAAAAGGGAAAATTCCCTTCCTTTCAGGGGTAACCCTTTTCCCCCGAGGCTCACGCCAATCCGGTCCTCAGCGACCGGATTCTCTCTTCTTCACCCCCCCCTCCTCCTTTACCTCCCCGCTAGCCAGAGGGGGAGAAGTAAGCCCTAGGGTGCGTCCTTTTTCTCTTTCCTCTTCCAGACTCTCAAAGGGGTGTTTTGGCCCCCATATTCCTCCCTCCCCGTCAAAGGCTGGGTTTTCCTGGATTTGTGCGGACTCCCATCTTCCCCCCGTTTCCCCCCCATTTCCCCCTTTTCCAAAAATAACCTTTTTGTTTTAAAAAAGGGAAGTTTACCTTAACCCTCCGGGGTTCGGCCTTTTTTGGCCCCAAAAAAATTTTCCCCCCCAAATATTTTCCTTCTTCCGGCCAAAAGGAAAAATTTCTTCGGGGCTTTCCCCCTCCGGCGTTTTCGCGATTTTTCACCCTTTCAATGGACCCAGTTGCCTCTCCTCGGCGAACTTCAATGGTGATAGACCTACTTCCGTCTAGGCTTCACCTCAACCCGAGAAATCGAGTTGATCCCCATCCCAGAACTTCACTTTTGTCGGAATGCAGTTTCAGACCGACATGAACAGGATCAGAATTCCGGAACCCGGATTCGGGCTTTCTAACTCTGGTTCGGGGGTTTTCCTTCGGAAAGCTTTCCCAGCCAAGAATTCCTTTCGCTTTTGGGGGGTCTCAATGCGCAGCGGATCTTTTCCCGGGGCTCACTGCGACCCTTTCATTTATCCAATTTTCGTCTGGGTCCCAGTCGGTGTTTACAAGCCATCCTCCGGTTTCCCCGGAATTGGTTATCATCTCCGCTGGGGGAAAACTCCTCCCTCATTTCTCCGAGAGGGTGTTTTTTTTTCTCCTCCTCAGCCAGAACTGTTTTTTTCTGGGTGCCAGTCTGTCCAGGCTAAGGTGACATCGGAACCTCTGGTCTCAAACCTCGGACTTTGGTCCCCCCCGGACAGTTCTTACATATCACAACTTGAACTCAAGGCGGTTTACTAGCCTTACAACAGTTTTATCCTCTCATTCGAGGCAAATCTGTTCTGGGTTTTTACACGACTGTTTCTTTTTACATCCGCAGACAAGGGGGGACGCACTCCCCATCTCTGTGCATGGAAGCCTGGCCCTTCTTCGTTGGGGTCAGGCTCTTCGTTTCGCATTTAAGTAGACATCTTCCGGGTGTGAATGTTTAGCGGACCAACTATCACGCCGGATTCTCTTCTTTCCTCGAATGGAAATTATTCCTCGGTCCAACATCTCTGTTTGCGATTTTCGGGTTTCGTCGTAGATCTTTTGCAAACCCGAATGAACAAAACTTCCTTGTTCGTCTCTCGGTGTCGGATCACAGGCTTGGGCGTAGATGCTCGTCTTTAAATTGGATCATCTATTTGCTTATGCGTTCCCTCCGTTTTCTCGATTCCCTTATTTTTAAGGAAAAACCTAAAATCTCAATGCCGGGTCCTTCTCCGTTGCTCCTCTTTGGCCAACGGATCTTGGGGTTTGTAGATCTTCGGATTTCTAATAGACCTCCTGTAGAACTTCCCCAAGTCCGGACCTTTGTCAAAGGCCGAAACAGGGTTCTTCGGGGAATCCCTACGCTCTTTCGTCTTCACGCTTGGTGTTATCCAACAACGAGTAGACAGAAGAAATTTTCGGCAACATTGCCCTTATTATTCTAAAGCCAGGGGGACAGTCCCCGATCTGTCTACCGGGAAGTGGAAGGTCTTCCCCTGATTGGTGTATCGCACGGCAATTTTAAACCGTCAAGGCTCCTGTAAGAGAAATCGCTAACTTTTGTCTTTCTCTTTAATGAAAAAACTTGCTGTTATTCTTCAAGGGATGATCCATGTTTCTAACACTCTGAATTTCAAGATCCTCTTCCCTTGGTTCGGATCCTTACCTTTCGGAAATTATTTTCGTTTTAACTGTCTAGGGCCAGTCTCTCGTTCGTTAACCCCCTAAGTGGGGGTTTTCTTGTGTTTTACTGGCTTTACAAGTCGCCTTTTGAACGTCTTTTGAGCTTCACTCCTTCACACAACCTGGGAAAACTGTCTTTCTCATAGCGTGGCGTCTTCTAAGCGTGTTGCGAAATCCACGCCTTTTCTACGAGGAAGGCTATTTACCCCTTTAACAAGTCTGATGGTCTGTATCTTTGGTTTTCAACCTGGTTTTTCTTGCAAAAACCCAATTCCGTCAGTCTGTTTTCCTCCGGGGGTTATTGGCCTTGCAAGGTCTTGCACTGGTGATCCTGATCGGGTCCTTGTCCGGTTAGAGCCTTGAGTTTACCTCAAGGTTAAACCTTAAAGGGGTCGTGTCTTCGTCTTTTCTTCCGATAAAGGGGGGGCGGTTTCGGCGCACAATATCTCGTGGGTAGCCTCAGCTATCAATTTTCCTTTCGGATCTCTCGGATAGGGGTCTATCCTTTTTACGAATTAGACCACAACTCCGCGTTGTCTGCTTTTGGGCGTTCTTGAATAAATCCCCATGGATGATATTCTTAAAGCGGTTCTTGGAAGTTTTACTACCTTTTTCTTTTTATCTCCGCTCACTGGTAACCAATCACAAAACCTTGCGGACTTGGGTCCGCTTGTGTAGCTCGAAGTCGTTTAGGATTCTGTCTGAAGATTTTCACTCTAAACCAAGGCGTTTTCCTTTGGAGGCTTTGGTGCCTTTTACTTGGGTGTCCGCCGCAATCAAGGTTCTTTGTTAGCAACCTCCCACCTTAGCGACGAACATACCTGAAGTAATAACGGGGAACGTATTTATGCTTTAAAAATGGAATTTTGAAGAAAATAAATTTTAATTAGTAAATACTTACCTGTTTTACAGAGTCCCACCTCCCTCCCCTTGCGGTGGTTTATCCCTCGATGGTTATATACAATTTGGAGAAAGGGGGTTTCACTTCCGGTAACTGGGGGTTTTAGGGAATGGTTTATTTTTCGGACTCTGTTTGGAAGCCGGGCGCAAATAGACACATACCTGAAGTAATAACAGGTAAGTATTTACTAATTAAAATTAATTTTACTTCAAAATTCCATTTTTTTTCACTAATTTCGCAATATTAGATACATATATTTTGGTAATTATTGAGTAACATCAATGTATATGTATATGAAATTAATCAAAAATAAATAAATTAAATAGTGAAAGTTTGTTGTTTTAGATATGCTTCCAAATATTCATATATTATATAATCTGAAGGCAAGTGAAATAGGGAGAATAAGAGTGGCAATATGCTTATTGTTAACAATCCATTGAGACAAATGGTGTGTTCATCTTTTTTTGTAATGACTGTGTTCACACAAGGTTAAAGCAGGATTATACAGTGGTGCTAACGTATCAGTTGTCAAAAATAGCGTATATCGTTCGTATCGCATCGTATCGTAACGTATATATTACTCAATCGCATCGTAACGTATGGAAACGTATTCTATCACATTCAATCGTATTAGGCATAATAAACGGGATTGTATCGCATCGCATCGTAAGGCAACCGTATATCGGTAATCGTATATCGTAAATCGCATAACGTATATCATATTGAACCACCCTGTGGTTTAGGACAGTTTAAGTTACGGGACACCATCGATATTTCAGAAATAATTAATGTTCGTGTCTTTAAATTTAATATTTGCTTAAGTTTATTAATGGTGGATCATTAAATCACATTATGCAGTACATATTTTTCATATTTTAATATTGCAATAGTTATATTTCTTTTACTTTATTATTTTATACATGTGTTATGGCCTACGTGACTTTCAGGAGCAGACGCCATGCGATGTTATATAATTTGATGCACGTGTGAAAAGTACTATATCAGAGACGTAAATACCTTTAATATAGCTTCGTGACTATATCAGTATTAAAGTGGAATAATTTTAAAATATGTGTAATCGATATGTTTGATCAATGTTTGCTTTATTAACCTTTCTAAAAACTAACAAATTAAAACTTACCTACTTATGCAAGATCGTCCGAAATGTTGCTTTCGTGTAATTATTTATTTCCCGGGACATTTTTTACTGCTGTATTTACTCGAATGCCCATTTTTCTTTATTATTTAATGAATTCGTGAACAAAAGATAATTGTAATTTACGAATATAGTTTATTTATTTAATTATTTCCTATTTTATTTAGGTGTCTCTATCTCTTTTTCATTACGCACATGCGCGCGCGCACACACACTTCCGAAAAAAATGGATGAATGAGTGCAAATTATGTTTCTTTTTTCCCCCTTTTTCATCAGTACGGAGATAATCAAAATTCAGGTAGGTGGAGACTGAAAATCCAAACCGGAACATTTTTTCCGATGATCGCGTAAATCCTAATACGTATATGATGTGTACAAGATGCATCGGTATTGCTTTGAGAAAACGGAGCTCTAAGTACTAGTTCTACACAGGAACATGTTTACAGTATATCGGTGCTATACCTCGGACACGTATATTTCGAAGAGCATTTTTTTTTGCGAAATTATCATGGGTATCACACCCGAACTTAATTGTATCCAGCAACTGTCTCTTTCATATGGAAAAAAACAATGATAAAACGGGACCACATTTTCGTGATATGCTTCACTGCTATGTCTTAATATTTAATATGATAAACCAGGAATTATTGCAAGCCATAACAATAGAAAAATAAACATAAAACCTACATGGGAATGGAAGATTTGTTATAAAATAACTGATGTATTTTATTCCGTGATAACACAGAGTTCACTGACATGATAATAGTTAAAAGAAAATGATCTTGTTTCCATATTACTACAGTTCGCTAAAGATCTCATTTCCATATTATAACAGTTTGCTAGAGATATAATAGGTTAGAACATTTTCTTGCATATCCCAAATCTTTTATGTATAATTAAGTGAAAAAAGTGTGTTTCGCAATACCGGAGGCATGTCATACGTTCTTATCAGCAGGCACAGCATGTGTTTATTTTGACCGGATATGTCACCTTTATGTCTCGCCGCTGCCGGTATACCACCCCCAGAGGAGAAGACTTTTGACATGTACACAGAGTGAATGTTATTTCCGGTACTAAAAGATTACAATTTTTAGCAATAATTTGAAATTCTATTTTAAACACACCAATATTCATAGAATAATAATAAAACTGTTTCCAATCTAGGTATGAGGCACATAATATATTTCGAAGAGAGAAAAAAAATCTTAAATGTACACGATGATGATGATGATAATGATGATACATGTATCAAAAATACATTTGCAAGGGAGTGTGCGGGCACACATGTGTGTGACTTATGGACGTATTTTTATATCACAAATGAGCGAATCATAGGGTATTCTTTAAAATATTTTGATTATTAAAACGGCGAGTAAAATACACAGATTTTAAATAGACTTTTTTTTTTAATTTGTTCTTCCGATTGAAACCCATTGTGTCTACAAATCAAAATCTCTGCAAATTAAAATGTGTCTCGAAACCACATACATGATAACATTAATGACCATTAGCTCAAAATATAGGATGAGAGAGAGAGAGAGAGGAGGAGAGATGAATGCATATTTATGCGAAGACACAGTGAATTAGTGCGGGGATGATACATATGCACACAATATAAATGTTATATCATTAATATTTAATAAAATATTAAATACTTTACATTTAAATAATTTTACAATAATACTTGGTCAAAAACATGGATACCATTACAAAATATTGAAAGCCCAACACATGATGATATTTCCCTACTTAATAAGAGACAATTAGTTATATATCCTTTACATGTAGCAATGCATGTGTTAGACAATCTGGAAACATGTCTGGAAAGGTGTGAAATAACTTTATACAGTAGATGAACTGGGTGTAGTCAAAATGAGATATAACCGATTTGGCAACTATTTTATTCTTGTACTCGATTAATGAAACAAATCATATAAACTGTATACGCATGGCGGCGTATGACATTTCTCACGAATACCCGGTTTAAACGGCGGCCTCTTCACTCATGGCATCTTTTCGACCCATGTTAATGTACATGTATTTAATTGTTTAATTACCAAGGTCAATTTCCAATAACAATTCTTCGGCTTAGGCTTTTAAAACAATAGCGGATTTTCCGAGCTTCTGGTTAAGTATATGAAAACATATTTATATTAAATCTATACCTAGGGCAGTTACCTACTTGTAATATGTACGAATATTCTAATAAGAAAATAGATACGGTGCTATTCTCCCACACTCACTCGCGTTCTTTTGATATTTGATACATCCAATAAATTATATATACATTTATGTTTGATGGGTTAAATGCAAAGTTTGAAAAATGACCGAAGATATTGTTTTAATTAGCACAAATGACAGCGTACTAGATATTAGATGATTACTGTATCATTTGTTTTTTTTTAATATGATTAATATCAAAACACATAATAACAAAGCATAATTAATACATTTTTATGAGTCCTCATTAGAAAATAATCAGTTTTTCATTACACGTGCTTAGTTGTTATTGACGAGACAACAGAGTCCGTAACATTTCTAGAGGAACCGCAATTTAGTTTGTCCCCATTTCCTGTTTCCCGTTTTGTTTATTTCCGCTGTTTATTTCAGATGAAAACACGGCTTGTGATAAATATTGTTAAAAGCTTAGTTGATATTTCATATTTTTGAACTTATTGTAAAATCTAGTTGTATACAGTTGTAAAAAATGCCATTTATACCGTGCTTATCCTGTATCGTATATCGCATAACGTATATCGCAGATCGTAAATCGTATATCGTATGGTATCAGACAAAGAATGCATCGCATCGCATCGTAACGAATCGTTAAGGTAAATCAGACCTGCTATCGCAATATCGCAGATCGTATATCGCATATCGTATATTGTCCGTATTTCTATGTATTCCAATCGTATTTTTGACAACTGATACGTTAGCACCACTGTAACAACGGGTTTATTGGCATTGCTTGAAAATATGATCCTTGTTTATTAAATAAATTCACTTTCATAGACAAAAGAAATGCAACACTGTTCTCTTCAATGCTGTCAGCATTTTGATTTATATTTTGAGGGCCCCCCCCCAGCCCCTTCGAAGAGGGGGCATTTTGCTTTGCACATGTTGGTGTGTCTGTCCATCCATTGGTTGGTCTGTCAGTAGACCAAACCTTGTCCAAGTGGTAACTCTGACCCTTAAGTCTTAAACTTAATAAGGTTGTTGCTTATGACTAGTAGAGGATCCCTATTGATTTGGTGTCAATACCTCAAAGGTCAAGGTCACAAGGTCACCCTGTTAACATATTGTTATAGGAAGTCTTGTCCAAGTGATAATTATCTCTCTCCCCATATTTATATGGGGGAGACGTATTGTTTTTGTCAGAGTTGTCTGTCACTCTTTTTGTCTGGAGTATAACTGAAAAAGATAAAAAAAACTAGTAACTTAAAACTTCATAGGTGGAAAGATCTCATGGAGGAATCATGCACAAGAACTGTAACTCTGCACATCATATTTTTGGAGTTATTGCCCTTTGTTAAATTCATACTTAGTTTTTGTCATGAGCATAATTAAAAAAGTATCGAAGCATGAAATTTCACAGGTAAATAGATCTCATATCTTTATGAAAGTCTTGTCCGAGTGATAACTTCAGTTCTATTTGATCCTGGGATCTCAAACTTGGTATGGTTGTTGCTTATGACTAGCAGAAGACCCCTATTGATTTTGGGAATTGTACCTCAAAGGTCAAGGTCATTCAAGGTCAGTTAAATTCTCACAAACACTGTGTAAATTAAGCATTGTCCGACTCAGAATCTAATCAACTCCTAGGTCTCAGACATTGTACAATATTACTTATGACTAGTAGACGAACCCTGTTCAAGTCAAGGTCACAAGGTCATAAATCAAATTCTCTTTAACATGGGTTATGGAAGCATTGTCCAACTGATAACACTAAGGTATGGAACCCCTCAACTGTCTTATTTTATAAGATTTTTTTTTATGAGTAAATTTGTTAAAAATAATTTTAAATCTTATGAAAAAACACTGGGGAAAAGGGTAAAAAAAAAATGTTTTTAATAAGGAAGGCCCCAATTAACCTATCATCCCCCGCCGTAAATATTAAATCTTCCCATCCCTAGGGATTTTGTGGAACTGCCAACAGAAAAAGTCACACATAAAGGGGACTATATTAAAGTTGAAAAAAAAAAAATAGATTTTTAAAATTTTACCCCGCGCGAAAATTACAAAATATACGAAAATTTAAAAATATTTAACATTCTAAAAACCCTTTTTGGTTTTTTGGGTTTAAGTTAAAGTTTATTTATTTAAATCGTTTAACGAAACAAGTTTTCACAACTGATTTAATCACATTGATGGTGGTGTACATGGTGTCGGTGAGAGGAAACGGAGAAACAGAAAAAACCCCAATTTTGGGCGGGCGACCACGTACCCCTCACTATGTGACCGGGAAATCAAAAAGGATGCTTTGGTGAGAAGTGAGGCGCGTTACCCTACCTACCAGGCCCCCCTCCTTTAATATTAGAGGTTTCCAATTTTTTTTTAAAAATTTAAGTGTGGCAAAAATTAATGTTTGGAAGGAAGACACTGTTTTTGGCATGTGTATAAACCAAATGTTCAGGTATTTATCATCAAGGTAATGTAAAAGCATGGTATATCCCCTGGGCTAAGACAATTTCATTGTAGTAGTATTAAGAGGGCTCTGGCGTAAATTTTCCCCAAATACAGTTTGATTTGCCACATATCGGGCAAAAATTAAAGCACAAGTTTAGCCTTGCATTTGTTACACTATATCAAGTTTTAGATTTGTGTTTATTTTTTTCATTTGATTGTGCAAAAGCTCATTAATCTTTTTCTTGGTAAAAAATATATTTTTTCGTTTTTAAACGAAAATTTTCACGAAAAAACGAGATTTTCACAAAGTAACGTTTTTATTTTGATTGAAAACCAACTTTGCAAAATACACAAATATGACGCACTTTTGCAAATATTTTTAATTTTTAGGTTATAATGCGAAATTTTCTGAATTACCTAATTTCCACTTTATAATAAAACTTTCCAAATAAACAATATTGGGGGGGGGGGGGGGAGGGCTTTAAAACCCCCATACTTCGTGATTAACACATTGTTTCACATTAAATATTTTTAAAAATTCCAATTTTAATTTTTAAAGGAAAAAATTTTTGGAATTAAATAATTTTTAAACTTTTTTTTTGGGTTTTTTTTTTTTTTTTTTTTTTTTTTATGCAAAATTTTCAAATGTTTCACCACCACTTAAAGAATTCTGACATACAAAAATAAACAAATAGACAAACGGGAAAACACATTGATGTTTTATTTATTGATATTTTCAACAAAACATCATACCACACACGCACAAATACCTAAATTATTTATTATAATGTATTGTGTCAGTAATCAACACTTTTATAAATTTCCCAATAGGGAATATTTTTAAACACTTTACAAAATACGTGTCACATTTTTTATTTTTCCTAGTTTTATAGTTCATGAAATAATACATTGCTTTTTTTTAATGAATTTTCATTTTTGGGATCCAAGACACAAAATTCCAACGAAATTTTTATAAATGGACAAATGATATACTTTTAAAATGTTTTCTTTTTCGTAACATCATAGTATGGACATCTCTAATTCTTTAGGTTTTTAATAACCCCTGTTTCTATATAAACATGTGAGAATCTAAAAAATTTTCTTAAATTCCTAATTTTTCAATATGAAAAGAATTTCCCAACCCCTCAAAAATTGCATCACATTTTTTTTAAAATTTACCCTAGCAAGATATTTACATTATTACAACATTAATGCATACAAATTTTGCAAAAGCTATCCTTTTATCTATCATAATTTGGAAAGGGAATTATTTTATATTTGGGTATGTATTAACGGGCTGAAAATAAAACCCAAAATCATTTGAATAAATGTTCGGTACATTAATACCAATATTATATTTTATATTATCAAAATGCAGATCCTCATTTTCTTTCAATGTTTATCCATGCTATTCATTATCCTTAAAAACTAATAAATAGTAACGCTTAATTTAAAATTTTCACCCATAAAAATAATTATAGTAATAATCATAAAAAACTTTGGGGTTTTCTGTGGTCTATTTATAGTATGTCAGAATCCAAAACTGGGGGGAAACTTAGAAATGTTTGCGTTAAAATGCAAAACATGTGTTAATTCGGAAGTTTTCAACTTTAATCAAAAAAAAAAATTTTTTTCAACGGAATGGCTCAATGGGCTTTCATAATTTTTTTATTCCTGTAAAATTTGTTTAATTTTCTTTTAAGGACGCAACACACTTTTAATATGACGCATTGAGTCTTTTTATTTTATGTTTTTCATTTTGTGTGTTAAACTGTTTTTTTTGATTTTTTTTATTATTTAACGCCTTTCATTGCAACAAAGCTAACAGCTCAGATTGGGCCCTTCCCCCAGAAACTCTTTAGGGATTCTGTCATTTCTGAAACTTTTGCATGATTTTTTTATTGACTAAGTACAGGGTGGAAAGACGGGAAAACCATTGTAAGAAATAGTAAAAAATAAACAGAAACAGTGTAGACAAATGGGGAAACGGAACCAAGGCTGTTATTTATGTGAAATCTGTTTCCCCATCTTGTTTTGTACGGGACATGTAAAATATATCCTTCAGCAAATCCCAACATGAAAAACATTTCTAAAATTCACAGGGTTTTAGCCCCTACTACAAAATGCTCAATGGGACTTTGGATTGCCTTTTGTCTTCGTTGTTGTGTGCGTCGGCGCAACAAATTTCTTAAAAAGACATCTCTTGAAAACTGGGCCAAATTTGATAATTTACGGTGATGGTCCATGCATGAAGCTCTACCACGTTGTTCAAAATGAGTTTCTAGTCCGTTGCTTTAATGTGTCACGGATCTAAAAAACATACATTTTCACAATGAAATCTTTAAAAAAATCCTTCCCAAACGCAAGGCCTAGAGTTGATATTGGTAGAAAGTGGCATTGTCTTTGAATCTAACAAGATTGTACAACTTTGACCATGGGGTCAAAATTGGCCCAAGGGTGTCACTTTTAATCTTTTAACAAGGCTTATATAGGAAAATCTAGAAAAATCTTTGTCCAGAAACACACAGCTTGGGGTAGACATTGGGTAGTGTTGCATTTTTCAGGTGGACCTCTTCCAAGTTATTTCAATCATGCCTGGGGTCAAAAATTGGCCCGCCCGGGGTCAGTGATATTTCTTTATAGGAATATATGGGACAAATTTAGAAAAAAAATTCTTGTTAAATCCACAGGCCTGAGATTCTGTATATTGGTGTGTTAATGACTAGGATTATAGAATGTCTGAACTATGTTAAATCATTGCCTTAGGTCAAAATTGGACTTGCCAGGGGTCACCATTATTTTACATAGATTAATAGGAAAACAAGAAAAAACTTTTTGTCAGAAAACGTCGAAGGGCCCCTGGAGTTAAAATAATTTTTGTATGTCTTTGGACGTGGAATTCTACATCTTTGTTCACATCTTGGGCCTGGGCGGTCAAAAATTGGCTGCCCTGGGGTCTCTTTATTTTACATAGGATACACTGGAAGGCAAAATCTTGAAAATCTTATTGACAGGAAACCACAAGGCATGGCGTTTAGATATTTTGTGTATAAATCACCTGTGGTACTGTCTTTTCTTCTTTTTATAATTAAAACAATATGCAGAGGACATTTCGGTTACAGCACTTTTCATTATGTCATTTAACATGTAAACATACTGTTGTTATAGCAAATAATGTTGTTATTCTCCTCAGATGGAGGATAGATTTAAAGATGGGTCATGCTCCAATAAAATCACAAAGTAGAGGTTAGAATCATGATTTTAAACTGGTCACAAGTTCTCATGTTTTAAATTATAGCTTATTCACCTATTTAAGTTTAAATGTTAAGATTTTTTTGTTTTTTTTTTGTTTTGTGTTTTTTTAGCTCACCTGAGACAAGTGTCAGGTTGAGGCTATTGTGATTACCTTTTGTCGGCGTCGGTTGCGTCATCTGACATCAATAATTTCCTTTAAAAACATCTCACCTAAACCACTGAATGGAATTTTGACAAATTTCACGGAATTGGAAAATAAAACCAATCAGAGATATAACAAAACAACACAAAAAGATGGCAAAAAGTATATGAATTAGAACAGAGTGTTGAAAACAATGAACAAAAAAGCATAAGCTAGCAGTTAAAATGGGCAAACACAATGAAACAATATTCTAGAAAGGATAATAGTAAAGAAATGGCTGTGCAGAAAAGGGAGAAGAATTGAAAAAGCCATGACAGAGAGCGTGTGTGACATTCATAAAGGAAACCAGGGGGCAGATTGTGGGAAAAGCAATGAAGAAAGTGGCCATCACGCATTCATCCAGAAGAAGGAGGTGTGAGACCAGTTTGATTAAAAAACTATGATAACCAGGTGAAAATCCGTGATGTAATGAGAAAACCGGAAGGAGATTGAGAGGCAGGATTCACAGTGGAGGGAAGATGTGACACGCTTAACACGGGTAATAAACTGATCTTTAGCATGAGGACTTAGACGAGAGCCTGGTTTTATAATGGCTATTGTTTATGGAACTTACCCACAGAAGACAAAGAAAAAATTTGACATATGATGACATCTCTTAAAGATCAGAGCATACAGATCAAAATACTAAATGAGAGATCTTGTGAGTAAAATGAAGATTGTAAATGACTTATAAACATGTGTTTAGAATAAGTTAAACAGTGTGTGAGTGTGTGTGTGTGAGTGTGTGTGTGTGTGTGTGTGATTTCAATTAAACCAAGGTATAGATTACATCTTAAATGAAACTGTGTTTAGACTTTTTAAACGTACTACATGTATTGAATATTAAGCTATGGGAAATCCATCTGTATATGACATCGCCTGCTGTTGATTTTTTTTATCTAAGTAGACAATTCCTATCCTGGATTATAATTAAGCTTTAATTTGTGGACCGTTCTATAAATATATTTTCGCAGATATACCGTAAGTTAAATATATATTTTTTTAATAAAGTAATTGCACATAGAAAAATTGTATATCTAATGTAGAAGTTTACGGTACATATATTATATTTTGTCTAAGTAGGAGTATATTATACTTCCCCTCGAGTGACGGATGTCAGAGCAGGAATAATATGTATTACGCCAAAATATCTTTATGATCAAAATGACATGTAATACCAATGGAAAATTTTTATTTATATTGAAAAAGGGAGAATAGGATAGAGAGGAGAGAATAGAGTAGAGAGCTGGGAGAAGTGTGGAAGGAAAGGGAGAAGAAGAATATTTTTTTTCCAAAATATACAACATCCTTATTTGATAATATGTCAAGTGATTTTCCAACACAATGGGCTCCTGGAATGGGGTTTTATATAAATGTATTAAAAATATTGATTACTAAATTTAGGGTTTTTTTTCAAAAATATGGCACATGTGGGTGGGAGGAAAGGAGAGAGCGAAGGGAGAGAGAGAAAGAGAGAGTAGTAAAATAAGCAGTTATAAGATGTAAATAAATGAAATGATTTCCCTTTCTCTCTTCATGTTTTTTTTTTTTTTTTTACTGGTTGCCACTTTACAGTAGGATGATCGCTTTTCTATTGAAAGCAAATATGTTGATAGTTTATGTAGTATATATGCCTATATGAATTATATTATGTGTGCAATGTGATATATATGTGGTTTCTGTATAAGTATATATAGTATATACAAAAATTGGTTATGTGATTGTTTTTTATGTGTATATATGGGTGTATGTGGATATAGAAGTATATGTGTATGTATGTGTTCATACATATTTTACATGATATGCTTATCTACAAGCAGAGTATTGTTCTATTAATAAGTCCACTAAATCATGGACACTGAATTGTCTCAAACTTTTAAAAAGCAATGTTATGGCCTTTTTAATCAAATAGTCATATGGATATTATAATATCTTTTGATGTTATACATGTATATGTTTATGTCATAATGTTTCTTGAAACATAAAACTTTCTTGATTTGTATTATGTCATATTTTTCTTGAACCTAAGAACTCTCTAGATTTGTTTCAGCATATGCACATCAGTACATACTAAAAAATTATATTATATCAATTAGGTGAGATAGAGAATGTTTTTAAATGTACTATCAATTGGCATTTAAACTTTGAATAGCATTTTTTTCTAATTTCTTACCTGTTTTTACCCCTTTATTTTACATTTCGAGTAATATACCATTAGAAATGATAAAATAATACAATGAGTCATCTGCACTGCAATGAATATGATTAATGTACAATAAGATGTGCTTTCATAGTTTATTCTCTTCTTACTAAAAAAACAAATGACTACGTCTTAATATTTCGGTTATTGCATCGCTGGGCGAAACCTATTGTTACTTTTCTGTTTTAATTTTTTTTATCTTTTTTATTATATTTTTATTCATTTTCTGGTGTTTATGTGAACGGATAACGCCATTGATAGCAAAGGCACAATTATGAAAAATTGACCAGTTTTTTCTACTTATATGAACTTAATCCTTACGTTGAGTGAAATTTAATTTTGTCTTGTTTTTTGCTAGGGGCGCTTTGTATAAATATAAAAGGAGGGGAGAACCTCTGTTATTTGGGTCGATTCATATGCAAGTTTTTTGCATTAAGTTAACTGATGAGTGGCTAATAATAGTAAGATTTCAATGATTGGCGTCCTAAATCATTTGGAGCACGGAAGGTTGAAGTTCACAATACAAAAAATGGTGGAATGAAAATGAGGGTAGGTCTCCGAACAATATTCCAGTTTTTCGAGCTTAGATTAGAAGAGTTCTTTTTGTTGCATATGATTGCAAGCAAATACGCACAAAGTATATGGGTTGTCGATTAGAAATTCTTGTCTTTGTCTACTAGAAACGGTCAAATTTACTAAAATTTTGGGACAAATTAACATTTCTATGAACACATTTTTGTTTCGCACCTGATTTTATTTATTGTTCCCTTTTCCATGAAATTTTCCATTTAGTTGTTTAATGCTGAATGATCCAGAGAAAAATTTTTTAAAAAAATATTGCAAAGGTCAAGGTCATATCATTGATTATAGTATTTTTTTAACGGCTCAATAGCTCAAAAACTAAACAATATTTTAATGTTATCATGTGCGGATAAAGCTTTAGGTCTTGAAAAGACCTTTCAAATGATGTTTAGTTTTTGAGATCGGCTTGATTTGGTCATTTTATGGCAGTTCAAAGTTTATCCTCTTTGGAAAAAAAATTGTAAATTTGTTTTCATAAGTTTGAATTTTTTAGTTATTCTTTTGTGTGATTATCCTGAAGATTTAAAATCTTATAATTCAAGTAAAATAATCTTGATCAAAATCGGTTGTGAAATGTTAGTATCTATGACATGTCAAAGTTAATGGTTTCTGGGAAAAAAAAAGCTATTTCTGACGAGGGGATGATTACCTGTATATGCACGCCAAAGGAGGCAGACTGCTTATCTCAAGAGAATGCGTATGGAGCTCAAATGTAGGTCAGCCTTAGCGAGATGGTAGGTATGTTTAAAGCAGACTGACTTAACTTAGCACCTATGCAGAGCTACACTGTTATTGAAGCGAATAAATCACTAACAGTTTCCTGCTCTATTTACTATCTATCTGGTCAGCCGTCTCTCTCCTCTCACATAGATTTAATTGGGGTAATGAAAAAAATGTATGAAAATTCAACTTAAATGTTCTTATGCTAGAGTCAGTTTTGCAAACAATCAAGTAATGTGTACCTTTGCATATACCTTTCTCCACAAGTTTTTAAAAAGTGTATATTGTTGAAAGGTTTACTTGATTTTGAATACATCTCAGCGTTAGAAATATCTGCATCAAACAATCATTCGATATTTATGTTTCTAAAAAATAATTTATTTGTGTATATACAGTGGGGGGCCCCTTTGGTGCAAGTCGCCACGGAACGCAACGTTACCTGGACACGTATTCTACAAGTGGGTGGCAAAATCACACCTCAAAATTTTTAACATAATCATTTTGAATTTGTCCAGTTATGGATAAGATTTTGTTTGGTTCAGCAGAAATAGAAAAAACTGTGTTTGATTATGTCTACACATGTTGAGATTATTTTATTATATATACAAGTTATTTATATATTCTATATGGAGGCATTTTGAAATGATTTTGAAGAAGTTAAAATATAAAACAACAGGTCTAAGTGTTAAATTCTATGGATCCTTAAAAAGGGTCTGTAAGCAAATAAAAGTTTAACAGAGCCCGTTTATATAATTATATGACATGCCATATATCCGTTAGTGCTCAAGCTTGGCACACACACAAAAAAAAATGTTTACAGAGTGAGACAAAGACAAACAAACATTTTTGTTCTTTTTTAAATAGCAGTAATTATTCATGTTCTAATTAAATCTAATAAAATACCAATTAATCATCAAAACATTCCTGGTTCATACAGGCCCTTGAAAAGTCCTTGAATAAATGACTTTAACTTGAGAATTACTGAATTAAGTGTTGCTTGAGAAACATATAAATAGTTTGGAATTTCAGTACAAACGTCTTGGAATTTTAATAACTAAACCTTGAATATTAGAAATGCATAAGCAAAGCAATTAAAATACCAAAAATCGATGGATCAAAGAACGTAAAAAAAAAAAGATCTTAATCCAACCAGAAACTGATGTTATTTGTGACGAATGTCTTGTGAACAACTGAAAATGCGAAAAAAGAGTGCGAAAAAAAAATGTCATCAGCCATTGTGTAAATGCGTAATTTTCATGTTGTTTACCATATTTTGAGAAATTTGTTTAGCGCTCAAAAGTTCAAAAAAGTGGCAATGAAAGGAAAAATAAAAAAACTTTCCAAAAGTCCCTTTGAAAATTCAGTTTCGCATAGATAACTCCATTGACAAGTCCTTAATTTAGTAGCCAAAAATTGTATGATAATGTACATATTATTAACAGAACTTTGACAGTCACTTAATATATATTAGAACAGACACACACACAAAAAAAAAAGCCTGCTGCAATTTTCAAAAGCTTATAAGTTGGAAACTGTATGGTTATTCAGACCACACAGTTCCCTCCCTTAAGCAATATATAGGGCCACACTGAATAAAGCCCAAGGCCAGTCTTCTCCATCTATCAGGCTTATCACTTAGCCATTCACCGTATTGAATTTAATATGAATTGATAGTTGTTCAATAAAATAGTTAGAATCCCAATACTCTTGTACTTCTACTGACCTATAATTATATAAACAAAAGTTATATAATAAAGAAAACTAGATATTTATCTCTCTCTTTATCTCTTTTCATTAATACTTATTTAATACTTTAATACTTTCAGAATCATCTGTAGCATGTGTACATTTTATTTAGTTTTGTGGGTTAAGAAACTTAAAAATTATGTTTTCAATTGCTTTTGTTTTGTATAGTCATATAACGTTCCTATGAACACATGAGGCTAGGCACTACTTGATAATGTCTCAGTAATTAACTGTAATCAGTTGTTTTTAATGCTACATGTTTATTACGAACTTTCGCAAACTGCGGAAAAACTTATAGGGTTTGTTATGTATATTCTTATTAGGGCTTTCTGCCTAAGCGAAAGACTATTGGCGTATGTTATGTTTTTTTTTTATTATAAGACATTGGGTATGTACTGTTTTTTTATTAGACTTTTGCATACAGGCTGAAAGTCCTATTGGTTTGTACTTGTTTTTTAGGACTTTTTCCCTTTCGGCAGAAAGTCCTATTGGGTTTGTTATGTTTTTTATTATTCTTATTCTCTTTTTCTTTTTTCTTCTCTTGTATTTGTGTTAATATCGATGTCGTGTTGCCAATGGCCCAGAAAATTGAAAAGTTTCTGGCATATATTTCAACCATGAGCTTTCGAATGCAATGACTTTCATATTCGTATGACGGTAAGATAACGGTCGATTTGACGTAAGCGTTGATGAAAAAGTTTGTACGCGGTTACAGCCATTATTTCTGGGCGATTTTCATCAAACTTCATAGAATGTGTTTGGTTAGGCTTAGTTGTGCCTTCGGGTCGTTTTTCAAAATACGAAATGGCAATGGATTTCTATGGCGAATCCTAAGATTCGAACCATTGACGTCAAATTTCTAAATGCGTTATAAAATCGAGAACACATGAGCTAGAACGAGTGAGTTTGGGGAGAATTTAAGTTCAAGGGTTTACTTACATTTTCTGAAGAATGAACGTATATGACGTCATATGACGTCATGAGGTGAAAGGTTATTTCTAATATTTATATGTTAATTTTTATATGTTGTTCAAGTCTGAGCACCTTGAAATTTAATAGCATATGCTTCCACTTGAATGTTATGATTTCAATAATTTCATATTACTAAGAGGCTTTACGTTCACCTTGACGTCGTCTAAAAAAGTTTGTACGGGTCTACAGCCATTATTCTGGCGGATTTTCATCAAATTTCACAAGAATGCGTATGTTAGGCTCTTGTTGTGCTTCGGTGTCGCTTTTTCAACATTAGAAACTGGCCATAGTTCTATGGCGAATCAAGATTCGAAAACCATTGACGGTCAAATATAAAATGCGGGTATAAAACGCTTACAAAATGAGCTGGAAAGAGGACTTTTGGACAGGAATATAAATCTCGAGGGTTGTTTTATATTCTCGAAGATGTAGTATAGACGTATAAGGTCAAAGGAGTGAAAGGTAATTTCTACATTTTTATGAGATAATTTATATAAGTAGTTTACGTCGAGCACCTGAAAATTTAATAGATATGTTCAGATAGAATGTTTCCATTTCCAAAATTTACATAAGCTATGAGTGATTTGACGTTCACATTGACGTCGTCTTATAATGCTTGTACGCGGTCTACAGCCAATATTTCTCGCGGCCGATTTTCTTATATTTCACAGAATGTTAGTTAAAGGGTCTAGTTGTACATTCGGTGGTCCGTTTGTTCCAAATCGAAAAGCAAGGTTTTATGGCGGAACCAAAATTGAACATTGACGTCAAATTTAAATTACGTATTAAATCGTAACCAGATGAGTTAGAAATATAAATCATTATATTTGGCTAGTTTATCAGTCTCTAAGAGTGCTTTACATTCTATGAAGATGAACGCACATGACGTAAATACGTCATCAGGTCAAAAATAATTTAAATCTGTTGTTAACTTCGAGACATGAAATTCCTGGTATTTACATCATTCCATGTGCTTTAGAATGCAATGTATTAAATTAATGTGCGTAATATCACGTCAGATTTGAGTCAGGTCAAAAAGGTTTTCGCGGGTGTACATCCCCATATTTTTGGACCGATTTTCATCAAAATTTTACAGAATGTCTAAGAAAACGCTCTATATGTGAATTGGGTCTTTTTACAAAAACGAAACACCATGATTCATAGGCGCAACCAGTTCGACACATTGCGTCAAATTCAATAATATAAATGCTTCCAGCTGCATTAGAAATATGCTATTTGAGACTGAAAATATGTCATAGTGACTTATTTTCTATACTGTGAGGCTTAACGTCAATTAACGTCATAAGTTCAACAGAAGTTAAAAAAATCTAGCAGTTCAATTCACAATGTTGCAAAGTTCGTAAGAAACAATAAAAACAAAATACATGTAACACAACACCCACCATTAAAAAAACATAACCAATCATTACATATGCCTTATGACGTACATGACAACAAACTAGACTAAGTCTACCCCGCTTAACTCGGTCTTCGGAAAAATTCAGATGCCACTCACAAGACAGCAAATTAGACACAATATAAAAATTAACAAGCTATAACCAAAGCAAGAAAACAATCAATAAACCAAATGTTATTACCGAAAACAAATCCACACCACCCCTATTTAAACCTAAAATTATTAACAAAATACAAACAGTTAATTTTAAACCCTCGAAAAAGTCTATATTACAAAACACAAAACCAAAACATCTGTCCGGTTTATCACCACTCGCTACGCTCGCACACCGACTATATAAACGATGTACACACTCCTCGACACACTAACGCTCTCTTCTACTCTCACTCTCTCTCTTCAAATAAAAAAACAAACACAATATAACCAAACTCTATAATCCATCACTCACCATCCCAAAAATTCACACAAACCCATCTAAATTCATCCATCCAAACACACCACTTTAACTATCAAATCCTATTATCCCCTAAACCCCCCCCCTGTCTAACCTTCATCTCAAACCCCCCTCAAACCAACACATCTCTCAAAAACCCCAAACCTCCATTTAACAGTACTTAACTAATATTAATTATATTACAAACCACCAACCTCCCAATCAAACAGACACATATAATCCACTGTTCCATCCTAAACGAAATAATGACGAGAACTATCAATGCGAATAAAAGAACCAGACGATTAGACTTGCAATATGACCTGAGGTAGAATATTTGCCTCTAGGACTACTTTACTTAAAACATGATGAACGCATAAGAAAGTAATGCGACATACAGAAAGAAACTAACTTAATACACCAAACCTTAAATATAAATACGTTTACATAAACAAAAAATAAATAAATCAATAAATAAATAATCTCTGCAGAAAAATGCTTACATTAGCATACCATCTAAATGCCCCACATTACCTTACCACACACCAACATTTAAAAAATTAACCCAAACCCCCCTACCACACATCTCTACACTTTACAACTAGAATATAACTCCCGCAAAATCATCACATTAGTTCATTGGAATCATGTTTATAACATTCTTCCCCTCATTTTTCTTTCCCATCCCCCCGCCACTCCCCCCCCACACCCACCCCCCCCCCCACATATTCCACACAACTCCATCTATGCGCCCCTAACCCCCCCGACCAGTCGCCTTTAGAGTTTAAAAACGAAACCATTGATTTATGCCAATCTGATGATGAATAAATTTGTAGAGCATGATTGACCGTTTTTGATGCTTAAAGGTTTAATGACTTGAACTAAGATTCATGGAGAAAGGGGAAAAAAACGAAATTGGTTTCAAATAGCTATGTTGCTTGTAACATTTTTCAGGGAGGTTTAAGAGCTTGTATCTCATAACAAATTAAAAAAAAATTTTAGTAAATGTGTGCAATGTTAGGAAATTTAGAAGAATTTTGGAATAAAGATTTGAAATTGATCAAATTCATAGGAAAAATACATCAAACATAAGAATTTAAACAAGTAGATTTCCGCGATTTGCCGTTATTAAGTAAGCGTTTTACGGCTTATATCTTAAACCTCATAAGAAATAAGTCAAAACCTTAAGCAATTGATGAGATGTAGAGGAATTTTAACGACGATTATTTTGGCACTAGAGTTATGGGAATTGATCAAAGAATAAGGAAAAGTTACATCAAAATACGATTTTAAACCAATTGTAAAGAATTTTCATAAAATATTCTACTTTCGCTTTCACTTAATTGAAGCATTTTCGGAAAGCGTTACGTTTTACAGATAAGTATTGACCAAAGAATTGCAAAAAAAAACAACACTTTTTACTTATATATATTGATTTACTAGTAACAAGTGTACCATTACGGTGTCGAGTGGTTAGAGGTCGCTGGGAGCGGGATAAGTTGTGGGGTTCGATACAATGTTAATAAATGGTATGTTATAGCTCCCTTGCTGACGTCAGCATATAAGGGTAGTTGCCGGAATGGTTGGCACGGTATCAGGATTAATGTGACTGGGTGTGGTTACCCCACCCCCCGTGGTTGTGTGGTCTACATGAATGTCTACGGCTGATACTGCAGTGTTGGCAGCACTATAATGATTAAGTAGACATCGGTCTCCAAATGACTGAAATATAAACAAAGTGTCTGACATTGATATAATAATTTTGTCAAATCATTTTATTTATGTAATTTATAACAAAATCCGTTGCAGTATTGCGTTCCATCATCCTATGAGCGTTTTGACACATGTCATATAGACCGATGTTGAAACATTGCAATTTCCGACTTTATTGTGCATCAATCGATAAATGTTGTACTAGGGGGGGCTTTTTTATATTCCAAATTAATGCATAAAATGATAACTATGTGAAAAATATGTACAATGTAATTTTATTGCCAGCTGAGCTACCATGGCGTGTATAAAGAGTAAAGTTTTTGAAACAAAATGATCAACAATGTCATAGTTCAGACGCTGCAAGAATAAGTCTCGCTAAAGGCGCTAAAATGGAGTACTTAGAGTAATACGGTCGTCTCGATCGTATGTATGTTCAAGGTAATGCCAATCTTAACTCGCGCTCCCCGGTCGACGCTTATTGCATGGGTAGCACTTTACTATTTTATTCCGCGACTGTAACGAAAACAAATTTGAATGCTGAAATAGAGGTTTTACAGTTTAATTTGTTTATATATTGAATACCTATACAACCTAGACCGACATATGTTACATGGAATTGTTCAGGATTTTCAGGCCAAATATATTTTACAACAAGACATACAAAAATAGGTCAAGATCTTAAGAAGGCGATCTAAAATAAAGATTTATCTTATTATTGCCATATGAGCTTCATTCTCACAAATGTTCATGCATGAGAAGTAATCCGAAAAGAAAGTAAAGGTAGGGAATTAATATTATTCTTTCTACGGTATTAATTTTTTCTAGTATTCAATGTAAGCAGAAAATACTATCATTCGTATCCACGAAAGAACTTATTTATTCATCATCATATCTACTTTAATTCTTCCTTTTGAGTTCAAATTAAAACAGTTATGCGAAGCGTAGCAGCAAGAGCATCAATAAAATTTTAAAAGTATGACAGTGCCTTTGTCGCATTTGATGTCATAATATTAGCCAACAAGTGACGACCCAGCGTTGGCTGAACAAATCTACAACGCTTGTTGGCTCTACAGCCGTCATGCATGGACGATCCTCTACCTCAGCACTCCTCTTCTTCCCGCCCCAGTACCCTACCTACCATACCCTGCAACTGTGTCGGCAGATTACTCTACGCTTCTCTCGCAATATTTTATAACTCGCACTCAATAGGATCTAGGAGAGAACCGTTTTGACTCTCTTTGGAAAACCCAGGGGGGGGGGGGGGAACAAAACTGTATTTGACGTATTGAAGCATCAGATAAAGCTCGAATCATGAAAATTTGGACAGAATATGTGTCTATTGATTTCTTTCAGTTTAAGAAGAGTAACGTCGTATGAAGAAAATGACGTCATGAGTAAATAATTTTTAACCAAAAATATCCGTTTTTTTAGATGGAAGAAAAGTTTAGACGATTTGCATCAACTATTATGAGGGTTGTAACACTACCTCTTATTTCATCAGTCACTTCTGCGCTTCGGAAAATAGTAAGGTAAGGTCACAATGTCAATTATGGTTTTTTCTTCGGCCTTAAAATTCAAAACGAAAAATCTTTTATCGAGAACATATTGCATATTATTTTGTAGTGCTTTGAAATGTCTTTCAGCGATATATAGTTTATGAAGTGGGGTTTGAATCCGTAGAGTAATGCAGAACAAACAAAAATGCTGAACCTACGCACTTAAATACTTATATCTCGCTCTTTATAGATTTTTGTTTCAAGAAGAGTATGAACTTAAATTGTAGATCCAAAGCCGGCGAATTTTGGGTTTAAATTTTAAGATTGACCTAATATTTATAAAGTTATAAGGAAACAAACCGATAGAACATATTTATCCTATTTTTGAGTGTTGTCAAGGTTTGACGCCCGTATATTACAAGTGTATAAAGAAACTACAATTATGAAGCGAGGTGTGTGAATTGGGGGAAATCAAAAGCTTTCTAACGGTACTAGCTTTCTTAAAATTGGACGTAATATACGGAAGTTTCATGAAAAATAGAACTTCAGTAAAAACGTTCTTTCATGCACTCCCGCAAGTAAGGTTCCCGATCACTGATTACCCTTTTATCGAAGAGAAAACTATTTTTTTTTAAAATAAATATAGAAACTTTTTATTTTTTTTGCCATGAGTAATGCGGTTTAATGATATGCAGATTTTAATGATCGGACCTAAATAATAAGTTTATATGTCGAAGGCAAAACTAGACATGACATCTCTTTAGCCGACTTTTGCCGTAATCTTGAAAATAACTTTTATTCTCAAACCGTATAGGACAAGTTTGAACATGAAACAAGAGAAATGTGGAAATTTAAAGGCCTTCCTAATATTTACCTAGCGTTTTAAAATTGGACACGGGACATCCTATAAGGAAGTTAGATAAGAAATAAGAAGTCATTTAAACGTTCTTTCAATGCATTCTGCAGTTAGTCCCTATTATTTTGATTGATTTTTTTAAGAAAAATTATTTTGAAAATAACATAAAGAACAGTAGTATTAGCGTGATGCAATTCGGTTTCTAATGGTATGCAGGATTTAATGATCGGGCATTAATATAACGTTATTTGACGAAGGGCAATAATAGACATCGAACATCGTTTGCGATTTTTTGCCGTTTCTTTGAAAAATCACTTTCTCTATCAGAACACGTAACAGAAAGTTTGAACATGCACAAGTGAACTGTTGGAACAATAACAGGCTTTCTTTTTAAAAATGGCCAACAAAAGGAAGTTAGCTGCGAAAGAAATAAATATTAATTTAGTTCTTTCATAGCACTCTGCATTATTTCCTCATCACTTGATTGCTTTTTTTTCTAGAAACAATTATTTCTAAGCTCACTTGAGACATGTGAGAGATGAGCTATAAGGAATCGATGAAGTCCATAGACCTTCCGTCTGTTGTCAATCGCGTTCCGTATCGTCGACCACAATAAGTTTGTATATTACACTAGCTCTTCCTTTCATACTACCATCAACTTCCAACATTATAACCAAGAAAAACCCACAACAAGTGACACTACGCAAAATTAGATTCGTCACAAATGTCCTTCTAAATCCCCAAAACCACAATACCACTCACTCTAACCACCAATACAATACCAAATCCCAACCCAACAACCAAAAAACCTCCCACAAAACCCCAAACACCCTAAACAACAAAAAAAACACCACACCTTCCCCCAAATCAACATTATAAAACCAAATCGTACCTTTAATTATAATCCCAAAACCACAACCCCAAATCCCAAACCCAAATAAAATCCACACTCCAACCAAAACCTCCACCAAACCCACAAAATATCCCATAAACAACCACCCAACCTCCCCAAAATCAAATTAATCTCACTTCACACCTTACCTCTTAATATCACATACCCAAAACCCCCATCCAATACTAAATAAATCCCATCCACATCCAAAATCATCACAACAACCACCACTCTTCCCTGTAACTCTCACAACAAAATTACATAACCTCAAAACATATACCACATCCCCAACTTACCTTCTAAAACACCAAAATCACACTCCCCACATAATACAGACCCAAAAAGCACACCCAACTCACAACCAAAATCATCCACCACTTCCCACAAACTCCCCATAAAAAATCCCACAAAAAATCCCTAAATCACCACATATACCACATCACAACATTACCTTCTAACTCCCAATAATCAAAACACAAATTTATAAAACCTTCCAACAAAATACCAACCCTAATCCATCCCAAACTACCCTTCACTAAACTAAACTATCAAACACCAACAAAGCATTACAAATCAACCTACCCACACATCACAACTAACTACCAAATACATTCACTGAAACTCGATAAACACATTATCTATAAACCTTCACCAAGGCCAACAATAATTTAACATAAACACTAACAATACAAAAAAACAATCATCATTCTTAAACCATCACATATCACAACAGAACCTAATACAAAAATCCTAAAATATACTCTTTACTATATCCCCTCCACACAAAAATCCTAAAAAAAGAAATAAGTTATTCTTTACATAAAATCAAACACTCACCCCCTCAAGTAAACCAACCGACCTTCCAATAAATAAAACAGTACTGTCCATAATACCCTGTACCTTTGAAAAAACCACATACAACCAAAACTGCGATTCCATCCCTACCTCCAAAACTCCTCTCCCACCAAATCGTAATCTTGTCATCTGCAGATTACACCACCTCAACATTAACCAAAAACTTTCAGTTACATTAAAGTACACAGATCCCAGTCAACATTTTTATGGCATCAGAGCCCACCCAATTCCCCAATCACCAAACACATAAACTAAATCTCAAATAACAAAAATAAGACCCTCCTCAATACAATAAACTCCATTACCTCTCCACTTTAACCAACCAACCCATTCCTCAACTAATCAATCTACAATAGACTAAAACAAAACTATTAACATTTCCACACACAATCAAACAATACAACAAACATAACACAGATACCCAAAATCCCTATTATACATCCCATACAAACCCCAAACCCAACATAACACACCATCCCTCAAACACATATCAATTAAAAACCATAAATCCCAACCCTATACCAATTTCCGTAAAAACAACCCAAAATCGATTTAATACAATCTCCTTCACCCCACTACATCACCTTTTATCAAATAAATCCTATCCTCACTCCAAACAAATTTCATCCCCCCCTCTAAATAACAAAAATTAACAATACCACCAACCAACCTCTAACCAAAAAAACATAATCCACATTCACATCCCCATCCCAAACCCCATAATCCTTCCCCTTCAAAAAAAAAAACATACTATATAACACAAAACATATCCTACACAATGCTACATAACCCCTAAATAATATCAACTCTCCATCAATACACTTCTCAAAACTATCAAAAAACCATCCTATAATAAACTGGATACTCATTTAAATTCCACCCCAAACCCCAGTACCAACACCTCAATGAAGTCCCCCCCCACGCAACTCATACTTCCCACACCCAACTTAAAACCATTACCCTTTCCCCCACAATTGAAATCATAAGAAACAATTACACGAAAACAGCCTATCTGACTTTAACACTATGAAATCTTTATACAAAGACACTATTTTAATCTACCACACCCTTCACCCCAGTAAATAATGCACCATTCAATATATTTGAACATCAAATTCTCAAACAAATAGAACAAATACAATCCTCTGAAATAAAAAAGTTAAAAAAAATAAATTCTAAACCATTATAATATATAAAAAGACAATCAATGACGACATATAAAGCACGCGCAGCCTTACCCATATTGTATGCGCCACTATCCTACATAATCTTTTACCCAACCAAATTAAAAAATCAATCTCATACAATACGCTTACCAATATCCCCCCCACAATTCTACACAACCACAAAACTAACGCAAAACTGAAATCAAGGCGAACCGAATTATCAAATTTTACCTCACATTATATAAAAGAAAACAAAGCCCCCCACCCATAAGCCTTAGAAGCAAGAACAGTACAGCAATTTGACACGAGGAATACAATCAAAAATTGCCAAACCATTTCTACAAACTTCATATTAACTGACCAAAAACAACTCAAAACCACATCAAAAAAACACAAACAAATCAAGTAACAATGCAAAAATCAACAACACAATCTAAAATACTTCCGAACCGAGATCGAGAAAAAATGACTAGAAGCAAAGCAGAACTATATAAATTTACACCATAAACAGATGTCATTGCAACCGCACGCAAAACAAAAAAAAAAAACAAACACCCAAGCCCACTCCCCAATCCACCAATAACCAATTACAGAAGCCAATCGAAATATAAAAGCTCTATACACAAAACACTGAATACTACAACACAATTCCGATAATATTTATAGTAATAATTCCTATTGCAAATTTGCACACAAACTTAACTCCAACACGCACTCACAAAAAAAATTCAAACAATCAATAAAATTGCAAATACAAACCCCCCTAAAAAAAAACTACAAATAAAATCTTACAATCACACAAAAAACCAACCAATAAAATAAAATTACCTCCACATCTACAATATTCCATACTCCAAAACCTTCCAAAAATTAATATAACAATAAAACATCCAAATCACATACCTCTTAAACACAACCCCATCACACTAATTCAATACCAAAACCACCTAAACATTATAACCCCATCTCCCCCTACCCCCCAAACCTATACTCAACACCCCCATCACAAAAATTAATTACAAATATCAAAACAAATCCTTCCCAATCCCTTACTATTTCTTTCTAACCATCAATAAAAAACTCTCACGCCACTACCATCTATCCACTATCTAATAAGTAGATAGATATACAATCCCATCTATCACCTCTCAAATCACTACGCACTCCCCCTCACATTTTACTCAACAACCACAAACACTTAAAAAACCCCATTGTGTTGTCATCCCCCACAACCATACAAAACACAATTCCTAAAAAACATAACAACACCCAACAAACCTTCAAACAAAACCATCCAATTCCCCCACTCCCACACAACATCAATCACTAATCCCATAAACAACTTCCCTAAAACACCGAACTCCATCCCCTACAGACCTACATTTTGCTCTCTCTCGCTCCCCCTTTATAATTCACACCCCAAACATCACTTCTCGCACCAATAAACCAACATCCCCACCCCAACAAAATTACAGGCTTAGCCACCTACATGTGTCAAAAACTCACAAAATTTTTTTTTTTCAATTTCAATTGTGGATCAAATGGCAATGAATATTTGTGAAGTCATCTGCTTATGAAGAAGAAGATATAAATAAAGATAACAAAAACTTATAAAATATGAATAAGTAAGGAAAATTTAGCGGATAGTATTATCTTAAGTTTTCTTTTGTTGATTTTTGTTCTGCCTGATAGAAACAAGATTTTCAAGTTATTTAAGAATTCATTATTCCTTTAGGAATGTGTTTAATATGCATTTTTCCAATATAATGCATCATTATTCCTATTTTTGTATTAATTTATATAGTCCAATACCTGTGAAATAAGCAAACGGAACGCCGTTCGTTTGTATCTTAACAAAACGACTTCAAGTATAAGATATTATCCATAAACAAAATATATATAAAAATCATTTTCATGAAAAAAAAATCAATCTCCCATTACAAAGTGAAAAAGATGGTTTGTCTTTATTTTAGGGGACCGATATTAGTTTTTCCCAGTTTCTGTAGCTTGTTTTGTTTATTTAGATGAACATAAGCTTACAAGTTATAACTCACTGTAAAATTGTACAACCCAAATGTTTTTGCATATTTCTGAGCCTGTAGTCAATCAAGGTTACAGATTAATAATGCCAGTAAACCCAAAAGCGTGTATCACATATCACATAACATTTACCACAGATTGAGCGATCTGTATGTATGTTTTCAGATAAGGAAACGTATCGTATAATATCCTAAAGGTGAATCAAATGTGCGATCCCACATATCCATATCCTAAATATATCAGTTTATATTTTCAATTGTATATTGTGCATATTTATGAAACAATGTGCATTAGACCACTGTAAGCCAATCAATGCTCATAAGTTATGTAATAATCATTTTAGATACAACATAGCCCGTTAATGCATGAGTCACAAGTATTATTATAAAACATTTGGGTTTCTAGGTAACACTGACACATTGACCGCAAGTCAAAACTCTGGACCACACAACCTAAAAATGATAATTTTTATCAATCCATAGCTCAATCAAGATCGTTATTTTCATATCAAAACATTCTGAAAATAAAACACAACTGAACTAGGTCAGCTTAATTCGAAAACACAATTAACATTGCATTAATATTTCCCAAACAGACATCAGGACCAGGGCTCAGTGATAAACGACGTTTACGGAGAGTACGGGACCATTCCCTATACATGGCCATCATAACAGCCAATGCTGAGAATAATGGAACAACAATAGCTGCTCACCAAAAAACCAAGTAAACAAGTGAATAAATACCCCAAACAAGCAACACCAGGTTTATCACACAACAAACAGAGATCAACAGCAATGGGATAGACATGGATAGTATTTCTACAGTAAAAACCACAAAACCTCCCCTGATAGAACCACTACAAGTATAACAGGACTTGGTATTAACAATCCTTATTTTCCCAGACAACCTTAACAAATTAGACACCTTCAATAAACACAATCCACTAATATTAAAAACCAATACCCAACCACAAATCAATCTACCTAATCACTCAAAACCTAACCCCCCAAATTTCTCTCATCAAAAAAAATTCCCAAAATTAAAAAAACTTCCCCAAACAAACAAAAAAAAAAAAAAAAAAACTACCCTACCTAAAAAAATCCAATCTAATCACCCCCCCAATTTAAATAACCAAACTTTTCCCTTTTCCCCAATTTCAATCACCCTTTTTTATCACAAACCATTAATTACAATCCCCCCTACAAAAAACCCTAAAAAAAACCCCCCCCCCAAAATTTCACCCCCTTTCCCAATACACATTCTTATTCAAAATTTAAAATTCCCACAACCAAAATACCTTCCCTCAAAAACCCCAACAAAAATTACTACTACCTTAACCCCACTTTTCCCTTTCATCTAATAAAAATTTCCAAATCTACCCTACATTTACCCCACTCCCCCCCACAACCCAAAACTAAACATTCCAACCACCAAAAAAACCCCTAAAAAATAAAAAACCCAAAATTTTTCCCAACCCCCCCCTTACTACCCCCCCAAAAACCCCCCTTATTCCAAATAATAACCAATTTCCCCATACCCCAAAAAAAATTCTTCAAAAAACTCCAATCCCAAAAATTTACCCAACCCCAAAACCAATTTTCCCCCCAAAAATCCAAACCAAAAAACCACTCCCCCCTTATACCAACCAAAAAACCCATAAAAACACAAAATAACCAAAAACCCCCAAAAAAATAATCAAAAAAATAAAAATATCCCCATAACCCAATATCTTAAAACTATTCCCATAAATAAATACCCCATTATCCTCATATTTCAAACCTTCCCCAACCAAAACTACTTATTCTCCCCCAAATAATATCCCCCAATCACCCCCCCAACAACCCCCCTTCCCCTACCCTTAAAACCCAAATACCCCCCCTAACCCAAAACCTTCCCCCCTAAATAAATCCTCCAACCCTTTTAACCACCCCCCCCCCTATCTATCCCCCCCCACCCCCATCAAATTTATTACCCTTCCCACCAAACCCAATACAAAACCATACCCCCCCCCCAAAACCTACACCCCCCCCCCAACCCCTTCCCCCCACCCCCTTTAAATTTAAACCCCCCCCCTTTTCTTATTTTTAAATTCCCAAAAATTCCCCCCCCTAAATATAAAATACCCCAAAAAATTCTCCACCACCCAAAACCCCCCCCCACCCCAACCACTTTTAAACCCCCCAATATTTTCTATTTCCCCCTCCATCACCCCAAACACAACAAACTAAAATAATAACAAAAATTCCCAACCCAAAAAAAATTTCCAAATACCCCCCCCAAAAAACTTACACCCCAATTTCCCAAACCTTAAAAATCAACATCTTTTTATCCTATCCCCCCAAAACACCAACAAAACCCCCAAAAATAAAAAATCCAAATAACAAAAATTAACCAAAAAAAATTTTCCCACCCCCCCATCTTTCACCCAATCACAACACATATCCACCCCTAAAATTTTTCCCCCATTCCCCTCATCCAACCAAACCCCCAAAATAACAATCCAATTTAAAAAAAACCTCAACCAAAAATACCTTCTCAACCCACCTACAAATCCCTTTCCCCCAATTCCCCAAACCCCCTATTCACTCAAAAAACATTTCTCCTTCCACCTAAAACAACATACCCCAAAAAAAAAAAACTAAAAATCCCCAAAATTTTAAAAAACCCCCCAAAAAAACCCTCCCCACCCCTACAAACTCATACCCAAAACCACAAAATAATATTAAAACAATTCTCCTACAAACCCCCCCATACCACCCCAAACAAAAAAAATAACAATCCAAAACCACACACCCTGCTCCAGTTTTCAACCGTTTTCTTTTCAACTAAACCACCCCCAAATCACATCCTCATCCACACTTATCCACACCCCAACCCCCAACCCCTAAGCTTCATATTATTCACCCCACCCAACATAAATCTTTCAACTCTAGCCTTATACGCAAAATCTCTTAAAGCCCAGAGTGAATGATCATAAACCCCATAATCACCTCGTATCTCCCACCATTATCCCCTTTCACCCCACCTAAACTTAAACTATAATACACTGCTTCATTACATGCTCAACAATATCCCATTCTAGTCCTCCACACCAAATCCCGTATATATGCACCCCAATAATTATTCCTTTCAACCCAAATCTATACCGAATCCATTTAACCCCCACATACTCTTGATCAGTTATCCCTGTATACAACACTCCGTGAACACTCCAAAACCAAAACTTACACCTAAACAACATTAAATCCACCCCAACCACCCACATAATTCAATAAAATGTATCCGAACCAATTTTTCTAATCCCGAAGCCTACAATAACCCACCATTCATCCCAATCATCAATCCTCAACACTTACTAAATACAAAATCAAAATCCTAAATCACTTCCCCACCAGTAATTAAAAGTAAATCATAATAACCACATAGCCACAAAATCTGCAACCAAGACACTCCCACATCACCACTAGTAATACGGACAGACCAATACATCCCATAAACTCCTCCCCACTAAAATACTACTAATCCAGAAATTACATCAAACCGAGCCACACACAGCAATCAAAGGCCCACAAAAAACCACAAAAAAACCATGATAAAGAAGTGCACTTAATCAAAGCCCCTACATCTTACAAACACATCCGAAAGATAACTCCCTAAAAACCAAAAACAAAATAAAAAAAAATCCCTTTTACCAAATTTTAAAAACACCCACAAAATCACCAGACTCACAAATTATCCATTATAATCCTATCCAAACCGTTAATAACTATAGCCAACCATATGCAACCCTAAATCTCACCCAAACCCAATAAATAAACCTAAAATCTTCCCCCAGAAACCCATAATCCCCAGAACATTTCCAAAAAGAATTAAGGACCTATATTTACTAATATTTAAGTGACCGGGCGGAACAACCCACACCTAGAAAAAGAATAATGGGAGGGGGGAAATAAACCGTAAACTGTTATATCATTATATATAAATTTTAAAATTTAAGAATTCTTACAGATTATTTAACAATTCATTCTCACCCACCAACAAAAACATTACCAAACAACCCCCCTCCATAACAAACTAAAAAAAATCAATACAATAGAAAACACAAAAAAAATCACACTCCACTTAATCAAATTAAAAAATCCCCCACCACAACACAAATACAAAACCAAACGAAATATAAATAAAAATCACAACTCCATAAACCGATATAATAACGAACATCTGCATAAACATATAAAATTAAAATCCCATCCAAAACAAATCATAAAATAAACAATACCAATTACATAAATTACCATTATATAAATAATACTTAACAACTAATCTAATTCCCAACTACCTGTAATCTACAACATTTACAGTATGCTACTCTGTATGTACCCTATCGCATCAAATACCTCGAAACAATCAATCAAAACCAAAACCAATAAAATAATACGCTCACACTGACACACATAACATAACACACCAAATTAACCATATCATCTAACCTCAATAGTACACCTTCCAATGCATACACAACACCCTAGGGCCATTTCCACATTTGCCCAATCGCGACTTGGTCTAAGAATAACTAGCACACTTTTTGTAAGGACATCCACTTGGTTACACAGACCGGTCTTTCAACATCTGGCCATTTCTCGACTCTAATCACTCACCTCTCCAGCCCCCCCCCCCAACCATCTACCAGAAGAAGAGTGAGGCGCTTTATTTGCATTTTTAAACAAGAATGGAGGCCTCCACTCCCCATAGTCTAACTCCCCTTTCCTGCTGTCAGGGTTGCAATGGAGGAATGTGAGCCCTATCATCAGTAAACCAAATTCAAATTGGAGGGTTCCATCTCATTATGGTGGTCACTAAGGTTTAACCCAGGTGATTATACAATCTTGACCTAGATTTTTCAAATCTCTCCACTTCACTTGATGAGAATGCTTTGATGTTCACCTTTAAGGTCTCAATTGAGTCTGTCACTTAAGACATTGAGAGATGGAAAAGCGTTAAGGCAGGCGGTCGGCATTGACTTCTGTTTACACATACGTGTTGACAATTCCTTCTCATCGACGGCAAGAGCCCCTCTCCCTACTACTCACGATTCTTTTTGTGACTAACTTATAAAATCCCAAACATTCAGCTACTGGTTGGGAATGGCCATTCGTTAGATGCTTTGGGTCGCAGGAATCATGAAGGTGACCCAAATTGTTTTTTCCTAAGGAGAAATTAAGACTGACACCTGAGGCCTATTACTTATTCGGGGGTATGATCTCCGAAGTTGCAGACACTTCTTTAAGGCGGTTGTTGTTTTTTTTAACTTAAATTTACGGATTTTTTTTCTAAAAGTAGAGGGTAGGAGAGGGAAAAAAAATTAAGAGGGACAAAAACGTAATTTCATCAGTTAATATAGTACATTACTTTCGAGTATTTCCCCATGACTTTTACAATTTCAACTGTTTGTCACGACGTTGCCTTAACAATTTTTTTACACATAGGTTGACTGCCATATATTAATCACAAGACCAACACAAATTTAATTGGGTTATCCATTGCTATGTTCAACTCATTTCAATGTGACAGGATATCAAATAGTTACTTTATGATAACAGTTAAAACTAAATATGGAGACTTTGATGTACATTCGACAGACGTGTCGTTAATAAATAGCTCGTATTAAATTTCTGTTTTAAAGCAATAAACAATTTACAAACATTTGTTTTCGTAAAAACATGTGGATTGAACCACAAAGATGCCCAAATTATGTGCGCAGATAAGTACGGAAGCATCCTCACAGTTATTGCAAACTCCCCTCCGTAGAATCTATCAGAAGTGGAATTAATGTTATATGACAACAGGGTTGGTCAAAATGTATCAGAGTAGGCGATTTTTTTTTCAAGGTAAAACAGATTAACGGGGGTCAGGGGGCCGCTTGGCCCCCTGTAGGTTCCAGAGCACGCCCTGGTCGGGGGACAGAGGGGGCGAAAGCCCCGGCCGACAATGAATTTATGCCTTTCAGACTACCAAAAGCATTATTTGAAGTGTTTCTATTTTGCTTGTCAAAAATGTAAAAGAAAAAAAAGAAACGGCAAATTTTTTTTAAAATTAAAAAATTCCAAGATTTTTGGGGTCCCTTTTTGGGGGTTTTTTTTTTTTTAACAAACAAAAAAAAATAAATCCATGTTTTAAATTTTTTTTTTTTTGGTATTACAAGACTCGAAAGGGGATCCGGCCCTTGGGTTCAAAGACTTAACAAAAAGATTAAGAAAATCTTTTGAAAATTTTTCTTTTGAAAAAATTTAAAAAATGTAGCCAAGGGTTTTTACATCTCACTTTTTAAAAAAAGGGTTTGTAAGACATTCTGCAGAAAAAAAAAATTTGGGGTTGAGAAATTTTTTTCCTTGTTTTTCTTTTATTTTCACATTTTTTTAAATTTCAGAAAAAACACTTTTTATTAAAAATAGAAATTTGGGGGGTTTATAATGTGGGAAAAGAACCTTTATAGTGTTAAACACTTAGTTTCAGTTTAAAAAAATGGAAATCCCCTTTTTAAGATTTAAAGCCGAAATTTTCAAAAAACAAGGAAATTTGGGTGCTTAGTAGTATTTTTGCACAAGACAATGTTTTGTAGTCTAAATTGGTAAATGATTAATATATTACAATATGAAATATGAAATTTGGGAAAAAAAGAAAAAGGGATTTTTTACCATAGAATGAAAGGGTTCTGTAAAAAAAAAAAATATAAAAAATTAAAAAATTGTTTTTCATTTTTTTTAAAAAAACAATGTTATGTTGGGGGCTTCTAAAACAATTTCCAAACCCCCTTTAAAACTTGAAATCCGATCAAAACCTTTAAATTAAGGTCTGAAAAGTCGAATCAGAAGCCAACCCCCTACCCCCGAATTAAACTGGTCAAAAAGGGCCCCAATGCTGGGACCCACCTTCCTTTTCAATGTCTCCGATCAAAAACGTGAAGGCTTGTCTGAAATTTTAACAAATTTTGGGTTTCAGGAGGTACTGAACGGAAAAAAAAATCTTAAAAAAAAAAGGGGATTTGGTATTTTTTTTAAGTAATATGGTTTGAAATGCATCTTTGCAGGGGTAAAAAAAAATAATTTAAGTGGGAAAAGGGTTTTTGAAAATAAAACTAATTTTCATTTCTGGGAAACTAAAACATTTTTAGGGGCCCCAGATTTTTTCAGGAAGTAATGAATCACCAGAATGATGTTTGTTCCTTAGATTTTAAAACCCAAAAAAAAATTGTTTTGAAATTCAGTTTTTGGAAAATGTCTTTAAAAAGAGTTTCCCGTTTCCCCGGGTCATTTTAAAGGGTTAATTTTAACCCGGGTCTTGACAATGGGTTTAAACCGGGGTTTGAACATTAATGATGCAAAATCGCTATGTAAAAATTCAGACGAGGAGAATAACCCCCCCCCAAAAATTTCATTTTAAAAGCTCCAACAAACCCCAAGGCCCGGGAAATTGCCCCTTTCCCCTGTGAACCCCAAAAATTTTTCAAATGCTTTTGGGTTTTGTTTTTTTTTCAGCCCCTGCTGCCAAAAATTTTTTAGGAAAAAAGGTAATGATGGTCGAAAAAAATTATTATGTCCAATCATGAAAATGAAAAGGGTTTAAAAGGGAAAAAGCCCGTGTTGTGGTAAACCCAAATATTTTGGGCTGTTTAATTTTTTTAAAATATAAAAACGAGTCAAAAATTCGGCATTTTAATGGGAAAACCCGATTCCCAAAAAATTTTAACCCATAATTATAAGGGGAATCGGCTTATTTTTAAACAGTGAAAAGAAAAAGATTAAAAAAACAAAAACAAACTAGAAGAAAAGGGAAAATGTTTTTTCAACTTTGTCAATTTTAAATTTTGGGTTTTTAAAATAAGTCGGCACTCGTTAAACTCGAATTTCATGGGGCCAAAAAAAAGACTTCGAGTTTTTCCTTTTTTTGACCAATCCCAAATGAATATTTTGGTTTTTGAACAAGAAATCCTACCCGTTCAAAAATTTTTCGATTCTTAAAAGATAAACCCCTTTTTGTAGAATATTAAAAATTTAAAAATTAAAAACCCTAAGTAGCATTTTTTTTTTTTTAAATTTAACGCTTCTTTCTATAAATACAGAAATGTAAAGAAATATAAAAATGGGTTACAACAATAATATAGATCGAAAACAGCGACTGCATTCTATAAATACAGAACTTATATACATGTACAATATTCAGAGCATTTTGCACAATGCCAGATTGCCAGCACTCATAGGTGGACAAGTAGGTAGTAGAGACATTGTGAAATTATGACCTGGGTTTATTCTTCGATGGTATTTCAAAGAAACCCCTTGAAATTTGGCCATATAATTACCATGCAAATATTTCGTCAAAACATAATCGGTAATTATTGAAAGCCTAAAATCACGGTTTGTCGTATGAACGCCCGTGCAAGAGTGTCACCAGTTGACTGATAGGTGTGAAAAATATGGCAGGCTAATAAGCGTCTGTGGAATTTGAGATAGCAAACAAATATGCATTGTATATAGGGCAAGGGTCCAAATTTCCACTTTGAGATACCCAGTTATTTGAAATAAATAAATTTTGAGACACACAAAGTAAATGTATATAGACAAAGAAGGGAAAAAACTGGACAAGTTAATTTGAATTTGCGAAATTTGATATACGCGAATTGGAGATAGCGAGTTTAAAAACCCAATGTAATGGGATATAAACAATTTTGCATACTTTGCTCAGTAATTAATAATGACCAATGTCAGTAAAGTTGAAGTAAGTTGCGTTAAAAGATGGCTCCAAATATTGAATATGGGCGTTTGCGTTAGAGTTGAAAAAAAAAATATTTTTTTTTTTGGTTTTGGAAAAAATTGAGTCTTGCTGGCTGTAAATCTTAAAATTAAAAAAAAACTTGCTAAAGGAACAATGCACTGGGTGTGGTTTTTCGAACGAACCCCCTTTAAAAAATAAAAACATGCAACCACTTCTGCACAATCCTCTTTCCAAAATCCCCCAAAAAATCTCTTTGTCTTCTGGGAAGCAACCTTCTAAGACAAGGCCCAAGACTTCTCGTCAGGGCTCTACCCCTCATCAGCCAAGTGCTCCTCACATACAGGGTTTCGCAAAAAGGTTACAGCCCCCTATTCATAAATGTAACCTCAACCATGATTCTTCTTCCTTCAGCATGAAGAAGAAGCCTCAACCCCCGGGGTGCGCCATTTCTACCACTCCAACCATTTCTCTGCGGATTCCAGTCGGAGTTGTCTAAGCTATTTTTTTCAAAGAATGGGAAAATCTAACCCAGACAGGTGGTTCTTTTTCCCTCATCAGTCAAGGGTATCAGAATCCCTTCTTCCTCTCCCCCCAACCTCCTGGTGAAAGGGTTCAAAACAGGAAGTCTCCAGGTTTCTACAGCTTTCTTTTTCTAGTCCCCAAGGAAGATGAAAGCCTAGAGACCCGTAATAAAAACCCTTTTTTTTCTAAACACTTTCATCACAAAGGGGCATTTCAAGTTGGAAACATCAGCTTCCATCCTCTCTACAGTCCATCCTCCTCATTGGATGGGACAACAATTTACCAATTCAAAGCCCTCCCCCTTTAGCCTTTCGATGGCCCAAGGGTATTTACCAAACTCACGAGAGCTATAGCAGACAAAATTCACACTCGAGGCCGTGTCAGGATTCATTTTCTCAATGCACACAATTTTAGTTTTAGTCCCCCTCCCTTGAAAGAAAATATTGTTTTAACTGGTACAGTACCTCCTTTGTCAAAGGTCCTGTCTGCCTCTTCTGGGATCACTCACTGCACTGCAGATCTAGTTCCACCAGGTCACCTCCACATGCACCCCCTTCAGTTCATCCTACTGTCACAATGGCGTTCCCCAGTCTGACCCATTGTCGCAGAGGCTCCTGCATCAGACAAAAACGAAACATCACCTTCGTTGGTGGTCTCACCCTCACAGATATCAGAGGGAGTACCAACGTCATAGAACTGGGTCTTTGGCTGTTCACGATGCCAGCAGTCAAGACGGGGAGCACACTTAGAGCCTTAGGAATCATGACTTAGGGGCTTTGGACTCCACAGAACCCGGTCCTTACATAAACAACCCAGAGATGAGAGCTGTTTCCCTCACTTCAGTATTTCCCAACCCCATATAACAGGTCGTTCTGTCTGATTTAATCGGACAAACCACAGTACTCTCCTATATCAGTCACCAGGGGGGGGCAACATTCTCTGTCACTGTGTCTCGAAGTCTGGTCACTACTCAAGGTTGTCATTCCCTGAAAATAAAGTCTTCAAGTCAGACATTTTTCCCAGGAAAATATATATTAGCAGACCTCCTGTCTCAGGACAGGAAAGTTCTACTGGCAGAGTGGCAATTAAACACTTGTCTAGTAGCCAATCTCTTCCAAACATTGGGAAACCAATGGTGGATCTCTTTTTGCCACCAGGTTCAATGCTCAACTTCCCCTGTATGTGTCCCCAGTACTGGATCACAGGGCTTGGGCAACAGATGCTCTTTCAGTCAATTGGAACTGTCTTCACACATTAGCATTTCCCGTTTGCACTGATATCTATGGTTGTTGAGGAAAATACAGCCTTTCAGGTCAGAATTCTCATCGCACCAGTCTGGACAGCCAGGCCCTGTTTCAGTGACTTCTACATCTTCTAAAGGGTCATGTCCTTCAGCTTCCCATCTCCAAACCTTTAACTCTATGTGTCGGGTTCGCACTCTAAATCACAATCCAGGCATGCTATATCTTCACACATGGCCATACCAGGTTTGGCATCTGCAAAAAAATAAGGGTTATTTGCTCAAGTTGCTTCCCTCAATGCTAAGGCGAGACGACCTTCTACAAGGAAGGTGGAAACTCTTCTGTGATTTGTGTATGCAACAGCAGATTGATCCCATCCATTTGTCTATCAGAGAAATAACTAATTTTCTTGTGTATCTTTTCAAACACAAAAAGTTAGCTGTCAGTTCTATCAAGGGTTACAGGGCTATATAATCTAACACCTCCAAATTCTGTAGATCATCTTCAATTGATAATGATCCATATCTCTCAGAACTCATATGGTCTTTCGAATTGGCCAGACCTGTTTCTCGCTTCCCTACTCCCAAGTGGGATCTTGCTAGTGTCCTCTGGTCACTCACCAAGACACTCTATGAACCATTAAGCCTTGCTTACTCACTCATTTAACATGGAAAACAGTTTTTCTTCTTGCCATTGCTTCCTCTTAGAGAAGAAGTGAATTACATGCCTTTTCTGTTGAAGACAGTTTTCTCTGCTTTAAAAGGTCAGATGGTTCAGTTTCAATCATTACCAAATGGGTTTCTTCCCCAAAAATCAACTCCCTTCAGTGTGCCGCCTCCAGTGGTTATACAAGTCTAGCTAAGTCTTGTGGCTCTGACGACCCCAACAGACTACTTTGTCCAGTCAGGTCTCTGAAGTTTTATCTTAAGAAAGTAATCTCTATAAGAGGTAACAGGAAAAGGTTTTTTAATCTCTATAAAATGGGTTTGGGGGAGAGATATCTCGGCAGCATCCATTTCCAGATGGGTTGCCTCTTGTCCTTCCTTAGAATATGCCTCATGAACTCAGGGCCTTTTAAACTTCTTGGCTTTTTTTTTTTTCATTAAAGCTCCACTTGAGGATGTTCTTAAGGCTGTTTATTGGAAATCTTCTTCCATCTTTCTCTCATTTTTAATGAGATCTTTCTCAGCACAAACTGACAATACTCAGGCTCTGGCTCCATAGTTGCCTCTCAGAGAGTTTCTCCAAGGTTCATTCCCATGATACGACCTTGTTCTTGGTCAACTCCAGTATTGTTTGTATTTTCATATATCACTCCCGTTCTTTCATCATTCTGCTCAATTTCCCTCTTCTTCAAGACTTGGCCCCTTCAGATTCTGTACAAGATTATACAAAGTTTTGCCTAGTTTCAGAATGTGGTGCAGTCTAATCCAGGTTGTACTCAGTGATGGTGCCTAGTCTCAGGGAACAGCGCAGTCTGATCCAGTTGTACTTGTGAGGTGCCTAGTCTCAGAGAACAGTGCAGTCTGGTCCAGGTTGTACTTAGTGATGGTGCCTAGTCTCAGAGAACAGTGCAGTCTGATCCATGTTGTACTGGTGATGGTACCAAGTCTCAGGGAACCGTGCAATCTGATCCAGGTTGTACTTGTGATGGTGCCTAGTCTCAAAGAACAGTGCAGTCTGATCCAGGTTGTACTTGTGATGATGCCTAGTCTCAGAGAAAAGTGCAGTCTCATCCAGTTGTACTTGTGATGGTGCCTAGTCTCAGAGAACAGTGCAGTCTGGTCCAGGTTGTACTTAGTAATGGTGCCTAGTCTCAAGAGAACAGTGCAGTCTGATCCAGGTTGTACTTGTGATGATGCCTAGTATCAGAGAACATGCAGTCTGATCCAGGTTGTACTTGTGATGGTGCCTAGTCTCGGAATAGTGCAGTCTGATCAGGTTGTACTTGTGACAATGCCTAGTCTCGAAACAGTGCAGTCTGATCCAGGTTGTATTGTGAATCTGTCTAGAGAACATGCAGTCTGATCCGGTTTACTGGTGATGGTGCCTAGTCCAAGAAGAGTGCAATCTGATCCAGGTTGTACTTGTGATGGTGCCTAGGCTCAGAGAACATGTGCAGTCTGATCTAGGTTGTACTGGTGATGATGCCTAGTCTCAGAGAACAGTGCAGTCTGATCCAGGTTGTACTTGTGATAGTGCCTAGTCTCAGGGAACCGTGCAGTCTGATTCAGGTTGTACTTGTGATGACGCCTAGTCTCAAAGAACAGTGCAATCTGATCCAGGTTGTACTTGTGATGATGCCTAGTCTCAGAGAACAGTGCAGTTTGATCCAGTTGTATTTGTGATGGTGCCTAGTCTCAGAGAACAGTGCAGTCTGATCCAGGTTGTTCTGGTAAAGTGCCAAGTCTCAGGGAACTGTGCAGTCTGATCCAGGTTGTATTTGTGTTGGTGCCTAGTCTCAGAGAACAGTGCAGTCTGATCCAGGTTGTACTTGTGATGGTGCCTAGTCTCAGAGATCAGTGCAGTCTGCTCCAGGTTGTACTTGTGATGGTGTCTAGTCTCAGAGAACAGTGCAGTCTGATCCAGGTTGTACTTGTGATGGTGCCTAGTCTCAGGGAACAGTGCAGTCTGATCCAGGTTGTACTTGTGATGGTGCCTAGTCTCAGGGAACAGTGCAGTCTGATCCAGGTTGTACTTGTGTTGGTGCCTAGTCTCAGGGAACAGTGCAGTCTGATCCAGGTTGTACTTGTGATGGTGCCTAGTCTCAGGGAACAGTGTAGTCTGATCCAGGTTGTACTTGTGACAATGCCTAGTCTCAGAGAACAGTGCAGTCTGATGTAGGTTGTACTGGTTATGGTGCCTAGTCTCAGAGAACAGTGCAGTCTGGTCCAGGTTGTACTGGTTATGGTGCCTAGTCTCAGAGAACAGTGCAGTCTGATGTAGGTTGTACTTGTGTTGGTGCCTAGTCTCAGAGAACAGTGCAGTCTGGTCCAGGTTGTACTGGTTATGGTGCCTAGTCTCAGAGAACAGTGCAGTCTGATGTAGGTTGTACTTGTGTTGGTGCCTAGTCTCAGAGAACAGTGCAGTCTGATGTAGGTTGTACTTGTGTTGGTGCCTAGTCTCAGGGAACCGTGCAGTCTGATCCAGGTTGTACTTGTGATGGTGCCTAGTCTCAGAGAACAGTGCAGTCTGATGTAGGTTGTACTCCGATTTTCAAAAACTAAACCCCCAAGGGAAAATCCTTCACAACTAAAACTTTTTTCATATACTTTCTATAAAATATTTTTTAGTTTTGGAAACTATTTTTCCCGATAAAATAAAATAAATTATGACCTTTCCTTGATTTTTTTCTATGATTTTATTTTTTTTTTAAAATCAAAAACAGTGAAAAAATAAATAAAATTTGAAAAAAAAAAAAAGTCGGGAGCTAAAATAAC
>CM037780.1:13118274-13149906 GCA_021229015.1 Solen grandis | reverse complement strand
AACTAGAGGTTGTTCTTTTGTTTTTGCTATTTTTAATCTTGAAATTGTGATATATAAGGAAAAGAATGTTCGACTAGTGCGACTTATATACTTGTTTGAACTATTTGCTGTTTTTGCAATTTTGTTTCTCATTTTGCCGCTAGAGGGCGTTTTGCTTAAAATCACTCTTTTGCTTATAACTCAAAACGTTAAAGTCTGATTGAAATGTGGTTTTCAGCATTTTGTTCATTGTTGACAGCACCAAAAATGTGATGGATTTCAAAGGATAGGGTATGGAAAAATATTTGCGCTAGAAGAGTTTGAATGTTCTAACATTGCAAAAAAAAAAAGAAAAAAAAATGTGCTAATGAGAGTAGGTCTTCAAAAAACCTTTTCGTTCTGTTTCATATTGAAAATTGTGGCTGAGTTGAAATAAAGTGTTCAAGTTGATTAGGTTAAAAGCGAAAACCGAGATACCGCTTGCGGTTCTAGTTTTATTATTATTTTTCTAACCTTTTTTTGTGAACGGCATATCACCATGATAGAAAAAAGTCATATTTCTGATTTTTTTACCACTTTTGTCCTAAGATCTGAATTTGATCCTAACGTTGAGAAATTTTAAATTTTTGTCTTAGTTTTGCCGCTAGGTGGCGTTTTGTAAAAATGACTAAGGGCTAATAACTCTGTTATTTGAGGTCCGATTCAAATGCGGTTTTTTGTATTGTGTTCCTTGTCAGAAACTTAATAAAATATGATACGTTTCAATTATTTGCGTATATAAAACTTTCGTGCTACAGGAGGTTGAAAGTTCAAATCTCGAAAAAAACGATGAAATAAAGGTAGGTCTACGAAAAACGTGCCCATTTTTTTCAGAGATGAGATAGGAGAATTTTGTTTGTTGCATATGATTCGCAAGACACATACGCACAAAATATATGGTGTGGCGATTTTGAGAAATGCATGGTTTGTCAACAGTATGCGGTCAAACTTTACCAATATTTTCGAAAAATCAACATTTTAAAAGCATGACTTTTACGGTTATTTGCAGTTCCTGACTTTATTTTTTATTCAATCTTCATCATTTTTTCACTGTTAATGCATTTTCATAAAAGAAATAAAATAATAGAAAAAAAATCACACATAATATGCAAAGGTCAAGGTCATATACCAATTATTATTATTTATATCGGCATAAAATAACTCCAAATCTAAAAATATTTTATAGAAAGTATATGAACAAAAGTTTTAGTCTGTGAAGAGATCTTTCCATTGGTGTTTATTTTTTGAAGATCGGACTTCATTTGATCAAATGACCACAGTCCAAATTTGATCCTTTTATCAAACAATTGTAAATCCGTATGTTTCCTCTTTTTTGCTGCTCCTGACTTTAATTTTTGTTTAATCTTCATCATTATTTCACTGTTTATGCATTTTTATAAAACAAATAAAATCATAGAAAAAAATTCAAGCGTAATATGCAAAGGTGAAGGTCATATACCAATTATTATTATTATTATCGGCATAAAATAGCTCCAAATCTAAAACTATTTTATAGAAAGTATATGAACAAAAGTTTTAGTCTGTGAAGAGGTCTTTCCATTGGTGTTTAGTTTTTGAAGATCGAACTTCATTTGATCAAATGACCACAGTCCAAAGTTTGATCCTCTTATCAAACAATTGTATATCAACATGTTTCCTCTTTTTTGCTGCTCCTGACTTTATTTTTTGTTCAATCTTCATCATTATTTCACTATTTATGCATTTTTATAAAACAAATAAAATCATAGAAAAAAATCAAGCATAATTTGCAAAGGTCAAGGTCATATACCAATTATTATTATTTATATCGGCATAAAATAGCTCCAAATCTGAAACTATTTTATAGAAAGTATATGAACAAAAGTTTTAGTCTGTGAAGAGGTCTTTCCATTGGTGTTTAGTTTTTGAAGATCGGACTTCATTTGATCAAATGACCACAGTCCAAAGTTTGATCCTTTTATCAAACAATTGTATATCCGTATGTTTCCTCTTTTTTGCTGCTCCTGACTTTATTTTTTGTTCAATCTTCATCATTATTTCATGCATTTTATAAAACAAATAAAATCATAGAAAAAAAAATCAAGCATTATATGCAAAGGTCAAGGTCATATACCAATAATTGTTATTTTAATCGGCATAAAATAGCTCCAAATCTAAAAATATTTTATAGAAAGTATATGAACAAAAGTTTTCGTTTGTGAAGAGATCTTTCCATTGGTGTTTAGTTTTTGAAGATCGGACTTCATTTGATCAAATGACCACAGTCCAAAGTTTGATCCTTTTATCAAACAATTGTAAATCCATATGTTGCTTCTTTTTTGCAGCTCCTGACTTTATTTTTGTTCAATCTTCATCATTTTTTCACTGTTTATGCATTTAAATAATACAAATAAACTCATAGTAAATAACGATGAAAATATACAAAGGTCAAGGTCATAATACCGATTATTGTTATTTTTATCGGCACAAAATAGCTTCAAATCTAGAAATATTTTAAAGAAGGTATATGAATAAAAGTTTTAGTTCGTGAAGAGATCGTTCTAATGATGTTTAGTTTTTGAAGATCTGACTTCATTTGATCAATTTACAAAAATATTCGAATAAAGTTAATATCAATCAATTATGTCTGCATTTGAAACCAGTACTCTTACTAGTCAAATTAAAAGCGAAAACCAAGATGCCGCTTTGCGGTTCTAGTTTTTTTTATTTTTCTAACCCTTTTTTGTGAACGGCATAGCTCCGAGGCGAGAAAAGCCACATCTATGAAACTTTTATCAGTAATAACCACGTTCTTGAAGATGATCCTAACGTCGAGATAGTTTTCATTTTTGTTTTGATTTTCCCGCCAGGGGTCGTTTTATATGAAAATGTTTAATAAGCAATATCTCAATTATTTGAGGTCCGATTCAAATGCGGTTTTGACATAATGTTCCTTGTAAATAGCCCAATAAAATATGATAGGTTCCAAAAATTTGCGTATATAAAACTTTCGTGCTACAGGAGGTTGAAAGTTCGAATCTCGCAAAAACTGTAAAATAAGGGTAGGTCTACCAAAAACCTACCCATTTTATTCAGAGATGAGATAGGAGAATTTTGTTTGTTGCATATGATTCGCAAGACATATACGCACAAAATATATGGGGTGGCGAATTCGGGAAATGCATGGTTTGTCCACAGTACGCGGTCAAACTTAACCATTTTTTTTCGAAAATTCAACATTTTAAAAGCATGACTTTTAAGGTTATTTGCAGCTCCTGACTTTATTTTTTGTTCAATCTTCATCATTATTTCACTGTTTATGCATTTTTATTATACAAATAAAATCATAGAAAAAAAACAGCGAAGTTATGCAAAGGTCAAGGTCATACACCAATTATTGTTATTTTTATCGGCATAAAATAGCTCTCAATCTAAAAATATTTTATAGAAAGTATATGAACAAAAGTTTTAGTTTGTGAAGAGATCTTTCCATTGTTGTTTAGATTTTGAAGATTGGACTTCATTTGATCAAATAACCTCAGTCTAAAGTTTGATCCTTTTATCAAACAATTGTAAATTCGTATGTTTCCTCTTTTTTGCTGCTCCTGACTTTATTTTTTGTTCAATCTTCATCATGTTTTCACTGTTTATGCATATAAATAATACAATTAAATCACAGCAAATAACGATGAAAATATGCAAAGGTCAAGGTCATAATACCGATTATTGTTATTTTTATCGGCACAAAATAGCTTCAAATCTAAAAATATTTTATAGAAAGTATATGAACAAAAGTTTTAGTTCGTGAAGAGATTTTTCCATTGGTGTTTAGTTTTTGAAGATAGGACTTCATTTGATCAAATTACCACAGTCCAAAGTTTGATCCTTTTATCAAACAATTGAAAATCCATATGTTTCTTCTTTTTTGCAGCTCCTGACTTTATTTTTTGTTCAATCTTCATCTTTATTTCACTGTTTATGCATTTAAATATTACAAATAAATCTTAGTAAATTACGATTAAAATTTGCAAAGGTCAAGGTCATAAGACCGATTATTGTTGAAACCAGTACTCTTACTAGTCAAGTTAAAAGCGAAAACCAAGATGCCGCTTTGCGGTTCTAGTTCATTATAATGATCACACTCTAGTAGAAAATGAGTCTCTGTCTCAACACATCCTCTCGTACAAAACACACAAAGTCTTTGTTCAGGTGTCTCGCCGACGTACCTCCCGGTCTCAATACGCAGCGGAAGAATCCCGTATCTAAATTGTGATAGAAGTGATCGTTCATATTTATTCATATTTATGGTAACAAAATCTTCAGTTTTACATTCTGTTTTAAAGAGTCTATACGTTCTCAATTTAGATACACTGGTTATTTGTTGCCTCCACAATTGTCTGTAATTCTCAGTTATGCGTGCCTGCACTAACCTTAAGTCAACTGGAGATTTATTAACAAATTTGTCATATTGGTTAATCTCAATGAGCACAGATTTGACATCCTTACACCAATTATTTTTAAGATTATGGTTAATATAATCATGATCAAAAACATTTTTAAGAAGTCTATTATTGTCAAGTATTGTAAGTTTGTTCCAAAGTCTTAAAATATTAATGCGACGTCTGTACATGCTTGGTATCCAACCAGTGTCTCCTATAAGACCAAGCGTTGGGGCAAATCGGTGTACACCTAAGTAGTACCGCAATGCTCGATTTTGAATATTATCGATGGATTGGAAGTTTTTAAACCCCGAAACTGCTGAACAATAGTCTAGTACAGGTATAACACAACTGGTGTAAAGCTTTTCGAATGACTTAAAACCCAGATCTTTAAATCGGTGAATTTTTGATATTATACATCCAAGGGCTCTCCCGCCACTCTTAGATAACATATCACAGTTAAAATCAAAACTAAGCTTTTCATGAAAAAACACACCTAAGTATTTGTATTGCTCCACTCTTTCTAAGATGCTGTCCCCAATTTGCAACTGATAAGATGATCTAGATGTCCTACCTTTCCTGAAGTGTATGCATTTAGATTTTTGTGTATTGATTAGAACGCGCCATTTTTTACACCAGGAATGAAGAACATCTAGCATTAATTGTAAATTGACTTCCGTCTCACTGATCATCACAATATCATCTGCATATAGGAGCATAGACAATTTCTTATCACCTACATTCACTCCGAGGTCAAGGTCATTCACCTCCTGGACAAGGTCATTTACGAAGACAGAAAAAAGTGTCGGCGAGAGACAGTCCCCTTGTTTTACGCCGGAACCGCAATCAAACCAGTCCGACGTCTTGTTATTGATACGAATGCATGATACAGAACTTCCGTAATTGGCTCCGTTAGCGTATATGGATTTAACTGACTTGTATACCTTGCCATCAACACCGTTTAACAGCAATTTATATAGCAGCATGTCTCTGTCAACAAAATCGAATGCCTTTTTTAGATCTATAAAAGCAGCATGAATATTATTGTTGTTTCTTATAACACTGCTTAAACAGAATACATGGTCCTCACAAGAGCGATTTTTCCTAAAACCATTCTGCTCGTCTGCTAAGATATTACTGTCTTCAAAATAGCTGCTAAGGCGACTATTTAACAATGATGTATACAGCTTATATATACATGATAAAAGGCTAATACCTCTGTAGTTTAATGGTAGAAAACAAAGTCTTTGTTCAGGTGTCTCGCCGACGTACCTCCCGGTCTCAATACGCAGCGGAAGAATCCCGTATCTAAATTGTGATAGAAGTGATCGTTCATATTTATTCATATTTATGGTAACAAAATCTTCAGTTTTACATTCTGTTTTAAAGAGTCTATACGTTCTCAATTTAGATACACTGGTTATTTGTTGCCTCCACAATTGTCTGTAATTCTCAGTTATGCGTGCCTGCACTAACCTTAAGTCAACTGGAGATTTATTAACAAATTTGTCATATTGGTTAATCTCAATGAGCACAGATTTGACATCCTTTTTTGTAAACTCGCAGCAGCACGACATTCTGTGTAAACTAGCATGGTGTTGAGAGGAGAAAAAACATTTGTATTACTGTTGAAGAAAAATACAAAACGATAATTAAAATTAAAGATTATTGATTTTTAATCCATTACCTCAAATTGAAAGTATCCATACTTAGGCCAAACTGCAAACTGTGGGTTCGAATTCTGGGTCAGTATGATCAATTTCTATCCCTGATTGCTCTTTCAATTTATGCTTTTAAAGAATCAGAATGTTTATAAACATTATAAAACACACACACACACACACACACACACACACGCGCGCGCATTTTTAATTTTTGAGTGATGAGTTTGTAAAATATAAATTGTTTAATCTTCAGCAATTAAAAGAATTATATCTTAATTATTATTCGTCTAATTTACAGGTATTTTTTGTTTTCATTCAGATTTGACTTTAAATAAATAAATATTACACAGAAGATATCCTTATGGCCTAATGGTAAATTTTTCCGTTTTCTAATCGGAAGTCAATGGATTCAATCCCTGCGTAATATATCAAATGTATTTAAAATAATACTTGTTTGTATGCTTTGATTGGCAGTCATCATATATAGGTACATGTAGTTCAAAATCTGTTTGGCCAGAAGTCCGGATAATGTGACAAGGTGTCATTTCAATGTTGTAAACCATGCCTTAAAGATATGTGTAGATTAACAAACAATTGCACCAATTCCGTTGACTGAATATCAAAATTACATGACTATATAGTATGAACCATTATATTTCTTTTCGTACGTGTGATAATTATCAAAACTTTAAAATATTATTTGAGTGATGAATAGTTTTTTTATTACCGAATATTTTGATTTATTCGTACAATACTTGAAGTTAAATAAAATAAAGTATTACCATAACTGCTGAACAAAACTACACACCTCCTGTAGCTTAGTGGGCCATTTGGCAGGTTTAACCCGGGAATACAATGACTATGGCAGAGCAAAAAGTCAACGAGGGTTTACTTTCATGTTAAGTATTAATGAAAGTACATGTAAAATAGCTGTGCAAGAACAATGGCTTCACTATATCATAACATAAACTCGTAAATTATTATATGTACATAAAAATTCACTTTTGTTTTGCTTTGCCTTTAAGTATATAGATACAGGAACAGAAAAATAATCATAACTTGAATTTAATTTCGCAACATTTTTTTTGTATTTTATATTTCATTTCCTGTTAGCATTATTTCAGTTAACAAGATGTATTTAATATATACCCCTAGAGAAAATAATATTTCACAAGAAAAATGCACGTGCCTTTTCAAGTCAAATAGGATTGGATATTGACTGAATCAGACATGAAAGTAAGGAAGAAGATGATGCTGTTAGCAAAAATGGCAATACTAATTATCTCAGAGCGCAACAAGACCCCATTTTTTTTTAAAAAAAAGCAGCAAATAAGTATAAATGTAAGGGAAAAAAAGAAAGAAAAATATTCATATCCATGGTTGTTGACAAAATTATATCTCCTTTGGGGAGTATGACAATCAATCTTATCACACAATAACAACAAAAATACGCTTGCTTGATCAATTAAATCATATTCTCTGAACATACTTGTTGCTTCAAATATCTAGTCATTATTAGCACCAGGAGGGTAACGATTTATGATGTAAATATTGGCTGCGTCATCTGGTCACCATTAATTCGAAGCCCGCTCACGACAAACTAAGTTCGCTAAAGTCTTTTGAGTTATCCTGGTATCCACTGTATTTTGCCCTTAGCTCACCTGGATCGGTCGAATTAATATACAGTATAATGTAAATGGTTGTGGTATCATGCCATTTGTCAATGGCGTGATATTGTAGTGAATCAGCAATATATCTGTCCATGGTGTAGATACAAACCGGTGAAACGTTAAACCCATGTAAATATACTAACAAAATGAACCAATCACTAACCAAAACCTTTATGCTGTTCCTGACCCAACACCGAAAACGACGAACAAAGGCTCGGGTTGTCTACTTTTAAACGTAAGATATTCATCTCCATACTCATACTAAGGAAAACTGCAGAATGTTTCCAAAATTTGTTTTAGGTCTGTACACAAGTTGTAGCTATCTAGTGATACCTTGATTTGGAAACAAATTCTTTTAAATGATGCTTATTACTCTAGACCCTCTAGAGTTGAAACAATATCTTGCCTGCTTGGAAGGTATAGAAAGCTGTTTTCCTCAAATGGAGATCAAACCCACTACATATAGATCCAATTTTGTGTTTTCTTTACCAAAGTACCATTGATAAGACCAGTCTTTAAATTGGTTTAGGTAGGGTAGCATCTTATTACATATTTCAAATATTTTGATTCGAAACAGTCATTTAACATTTGTGGTTTGCTGTCATCTGCTTTTAACGATAATCATAGTAAAAAAAATTTCATTACGATATAATAATTAGTGTTTCCTTATTTCAAAACAAAGATCATTTAATGTCCAAAACCGGATTGTATGTTTTGTTTTGTTATACAGCACAATCTGGGTTTGTATATGTCAGTTCTCTATAGTGCCAATTAGGGTACTATCATAAGAAAGTTTATTGACATCCAATGATAATTTTCAGCATGTCTGCATAAGTTTCAAGACAAGCACTATATAAATATGGTCAAGTACGTGACTTGAAACACGTGTTCAGGCCCGTATTTCACGAAGCATCTGAAATTAGGATTTTCCTCAACCTCAAAAATCTAAGTTTTGTATCACAACACTTTTGAAAATTTGAAAGAAAAAAAAATTCTGCAAAAAATATTTTAATAGTAACATATATGTTAATGTTATAATTTTGATTATCAAAATGCTAATGAAAACATTTTTATAGAAGTATGAATATATGAGTATTAGAATATATAACAGCACACTATTTATATTTTTAGTAGATCAATAAAGAATTAGGTTTTCTTTATGTACAGGTACAGTAAGAGTGGCATTACATAAACGAGGTTAAACAATAAGATGGACAAAACGACATTTTCAATGGTAAATTGTTAAAATAATGACAGAATAAATATACAGAATACAATACACCGTCAATATCTCACGACACAAATATCATACATATAAAACAAACTTATTCATACTAGGTATCGAGTGTTGTTTTGTAAAGATTTGTGGGCGATAAGATGAAGAATAATTATAATAGTCTAAATAGCTCCTTCAATATCAATCTCTCCGCATTACTGTCAAAAATGTCATTAAAAGTTAAATAATACTATTAATGACGCTTAAATTTGAATAGATGCTGAAATAGATATCTGAGCATTATATGTAGTGCCTTCTCTATTACTTTGTATAGAACAGAATATCAGGTTTATATCCAGGGGAAAGTGCGTTTGGTCACTATTCATCCTTTTGGAAGCATCTAAACTACAAGTAAGTTGATGATCAGAATTACACTTATTTCTTTCCCGGATTTTTAATATATAAGATCCTGGAAAATTGTACTTAGTTAAAAAAAACAAAAAACAAAAATAAAAACAAAACAAAACAAAATAAAACCCCTAAAAATACAACAACAAAAACACCGCCAACGGCAAATTTCTGCTAATTGTATGCAACCCTGACACACTGACCAATATGCAATACTTATGCTGTTTTCAAACCCAGGCGTATGTATTTGGCGCCTCCAATTATAAACATTGAAAAGCGCTGAATTTCATAAAGAAAGAACAGAACGTAATATTTGTCTTGTTTTACATATGTTTTTGAATAAATACAAAAATAAATCTTTAGGCAATGTATGTAATACTTCTTTCGAACTGTAAGAAAATATAAATCATGGTCAGTTATGCCACATACAAACTTGTCACACCGAGAACGAGAAGGTCACAACGTGTTTAACTTCTTCTTCATCTTCTACATCAGTTCCACCATCTCTTTGGATGTCTTGTTTGATAATGTTACTCTTCGTTTTCGCTTCTCTTTCACGATCATCTTGATGAGCTCATGTCTGAAACTTTCTCCAGAAAGCACGTAAATAAAAAAGTTTGCGGCGTAGTTCACTAACGAGATCGCTATACTGACCTCAAGGAAAGGCCTCAGTGTTTTGAAAATGTACCATGCTGTGTATTTGTTCTGAAATTTCACCGCGGTATCGATGACGAATGTCAACGTGAACATTGGTAGTAGCGTGGCAATAAATGTGAAAGATACAATCAGTAACATACGGGTTGTTTTGTGTTGTTTGTTGACACTTCTTCCACTCAGGGCCTGTTCATCCTTCCTTTTCATTTTTAGTTCTTTTTTAACTTTAATTATTTGGCGAATGACCAATGTGTTTGAAATGATAATTGTTGCTAGCGGTAGAACAAAGGCCAGTGTTATTTGATAGAAATAAACATCTAACGTCACGTATATTTGAATGTACTTATACGCTGCTGCACAAACCATGGTGTCAACGCCAGATTCAAGAAATATATGTTCAACCATGACGAGTCGAAATGTCTGGGTTACACATACGCACACAAACAGTATAAAGATCGTCGCAACTGCACCAGTCTGATGTCGAAGACGAACGTTTTTGAAAGGGAATTTGACTGCTAGTACACGTTCTATTGCCATTAGCACTACCAACCACGAACTCATCAAGTAGGCTAGATGTTCGAAAAAATCATAGAGCTTGCAGCTAGTGTTGTTAAATGATTGGAAAATGCCATTCACTTTCCAGTATGACACCATTAGTTCGTCAATTGTTTGGACAAGTCGTATTAGAAGATTCAATGTGTCGAATATGGCGAGGGCACAGAGAAAATGTGAGTAGGATTTGTTACGAAGCCGCTTGGACTTCATGACGACGAAAGACAAAATATTGCCGATGATGCCGACGAACACGATGACAGGAGTACTAATGGTCTTTACCCAGAATCCCCATACTGCAGGTCCTTCTGAAGCTGACCCTGAAAAGTAAATCAATTCTTAATAATCTTTTGGAAAACACACACATACACACACACACACACACACACACACACAAAGAGAAGATGAAGGAATAGAAAAGCAACCTGTTGGATAGAAATACATTTATATGAGGTTTTATGAAGAAAACATGAAAAGTTAAATGCAATGATATACTTGACTAAATAAACCAATATAAGGTGATTGATATAAATGATTAATTTTAATAGGTCACGTTGGCTTCACGAGACGTTTAAATCTTCACTTCTTTAAATCTCGCGACGTAAACTTGTTACAAAAATATATTGCTAGTTTGGTCTATCTACTATGTATGAGAATGAAATACTAATGATAAAGAGCACTTTCTCGGTCTCCATCACTTTTACACTGCGCTGCAAAACTTGACTTCCCCATTGACCTTTAACTGCATAACAGTCATCATATGTTAAGTGCTACGGTTGAAATCTAGAATCTTTTTAATCATTTTTTTCAGGCTTGTTCAAAGATAATCCAATTACTATCTTCATATTACCATATACGTACATGACCTTCATGTCATGTTTCCTCGGCATGTTGATTAAACGCCAATAAGAACTTCACTCTAGTTATTAAGACCTTGAAAAAGGAAACTTATCTTATAGTAATTTACGCTTTGTTATGAACTGTTATCTAGCAGGTTTTTAAAGGAAACAAAACAAGTTGTTGGGGTTTGATTTTTTGCCAAATTTAAAATGAAGTGGTGAAAATTTTAATAGTTGATGATGACATTATTAATAATTGTGTGAATGCACTATCTTTTAAAAAAAGTTCAATTATGGGTTGTTTAGATATATTAAAGATATATATGTATTTAAAATAAGTTGTGGAATCTCCATTAACAGAACCCCAGGCAATTTCTATTTATTTGTTTAACGTCCCACCGACGGTATTTCCGATATTTTGGTGCATTTGTCTACGTTAGCTATAGTTAATATACAGTACATATAGTATCTTCCAGCTCCGATTGTTTTAATGTTCATAGCAAGTCGTAGTCAAGTTGAATCATGCAACATCCAAATACATTGTTCTGACCCTGGGTCAACCAGCACTAGAACTATTGCAATGGCTTAGCTCCAGGCATGAATATTTCAATGTCTTTTGTGTGACGCGACCGGAAATTGAACCCATGACTCCCTGGACCCTATAAGGCGCGACAACCAAATCCGGCTGCTACAAATTAATAATAAATTGCTTTATAGAAAACATGGCCATTTTGTCATTGAGTATGTATTGCTTTCTTGCCCCATACCTATGTAAAAAATTCTGCATAATGAATTAGGTAGAGTTGCATTTTCATTACGAATTGCTACCGCCCTGTATTTTCTGAATTAAAGGTCGGATTTTGATTAACTATTATACAAATGCAATCTCATTAAAATCATATCCCAATTAACGCTCCTTTGTTATACGCGATTAGGATCTGACAACATCGTATTAGGGGTCACGTCAGATTGACATTTTAAGTAATTTATAGTGCTCGATTTTATACCAATCAACTAGCGATTTCAAACTGACTTCGGTAAAACATTTAAAAGGGATGCCTCAATAACTGCTGTAAAAAAAATCTTAATAACGGATATCAGAATTAAGGCCTGAACAAAAAGAAATATTTGAAGCCATTTGGTACTCTCGGGACTGTGTGGTAATTTTCCTAACAGGATAGGAAAATCACTTGCGGATCAAGTATTAACGCCGGTAAAGAGGGAGGAAAATATACCGAACGTCGGGATAATTGTTGATAATCATTTGCTATGCGCTGGGTTCTTTGATGGAAAATCAGATCCATCGTCTGAATGCATTTACTGACTTGAGAGCAGTTTTCAAATGTAAATACTGTTCAAATGTTTTGTTTGTTTTTATTCTTCTTCTTCTTCATCGATTCTTCGCTTTCTCACTATTGAGGTTCATGCGAAATATTTTTCATATATATACATGTATATATATTTAATTATTTTCTATAGAATACTTTTAACGAAATATATTTTTTCATAAATAAGTGATGAAAATGTAAGGCAATATGGATTAACGAGATCCTTCCCTCTCCTTTTTTACTGTGTAAGGAGACTGTGTTTTCTGACTGTTTTAGCTGATTTGCTTTTTCCACTTTTTTGCGGGGGACGGGAGAGAAAGTTGTCATGCTAGACTTGAATTGGCTTGTTCTTTAGTAACTGGAATGAAAGGAGAACTGAACATCTGTGCCAGCATCTTTTGTTCCATAAATTGAATGAAAAAAGTATACGCTTGGAATTAAATAATTTTGGTATCTTTTTCTGGTGAAAGTGCTGAAAGAGAATCAAGCATCAGACAGGATGATTTCGATATACTCCTCGTTTCAACAGAAACTTTAGTTGGAGACAGAAATTGGCTTTCCATCATTCAGCATTTTGACTAATTGTGGTTGATGAATTTCACTCAATAAAAGAATAATTTGTATTCAGTTGGTAGTTTTTTAATTTTATAAATTTGAATACATAAGCTATACTTTTCCTTTTTTGTATCTGTTTAGGATTAGGATTAGGCTTGAATTTCAGAGCAAATATATATATGCAGTTTTGTAGGAGTATTCAATTCTAATGCTTACATGGCAATAAATAAAGACCTGGCCCTTTCGCTACAAAAACTATTTGTTAAATTATTTTACTTTTGTAAATATGGTACATGCACATTAACTTAAATGATTATTAATTTGAATAGCCTGCAATGTTGACACTGGACTATGTCTTCATATATCTTTTTTTCTTTTTAGTTCACCTGAGCAAGTTGGTAATACTGTCCAAAGATTTTGTGCTCAGGTGAGGTATTGTGATCAGCCTTTTTCCATCGTCCACCTCGCGTCGTCAACTTTTGCTTTAATAAATATCTCCTCCTTGACTTCTGAGCAAATTTTGATAGAACTTTACAGGAATGATCCTTAAGTGGTACTGAACAAAATAGCAAGAAACATTTCGAACAGATTTTGATACAACTCACTATCATAATTTGGTGATACGCACAAAAAATCCAAGCATAAAAAATGGCAGAGCTAAAAATAGAAAAATCTTTAAACGACATCTTCTAAACCGCTGAGCAGATTTTGATGAAACGTTACAAATGCAAGCTCAAACTATGCCCTTTAAAAAGGCCACTGAACAAACCTTTCTAAAACCCTATAGTTTATTAATCTTTGTAAATAAGTAAGTTATGACATTTTAAAGTCTGTGATATACATATTTATTTTTAAAATATCCCCTTATATAGTCGCATATAAGAAAACGAGGCGGTTCGCTGAAAAAAATATATCTTTTACAGTGAATACTAACATCAATTTGAAACTTTGCACCTAGGGGTATCTTTTGTTGCTGACATTTATTTTGTTATAGGGAGGATAGTTTAAAAGAAAAACACAATTCAGTTTGATATTTTCAGGCAATTTTATTTTCAAAAATTCGCGAAGTATAACTGAAAAGAAATATGTTGCTTCAGTATAAGATTGAATCAGTCAATTCAAAAGAGCAATTTTAAACCTAAAAAATCCTCTGTAAAATATATAAATAAAGTAAAACTTTAATAATCATTTTACAATACAAATGGCATTATTCTGGGACATCTCGTTATAAGTCACAATCCTATGGAAAACAAAAAATATACAAATGTACATTCAATAAGTAAGTTGTAAAATTAAAATATTGAACACCATTTCAAATAGTTTTTTTTAACATACATGTATTTCAAATTTAACAAAACTAAGACTAGCAGTTGACATATTGCAGGAATGATCCTTAGGTTGTACGGAACAAAACTAACTAAAATCATTTCACTAAAGGAGAACGTAATTTTTTTTTAATTGTACATATGTTGATGTTAATCAAGATTCCAATGAGTGTGGTAACTCTGCGGTTCTAGCGCCAGTGAGCCTGGTTGGTTACTCTTCTTGTAGTTTTGTACAACATGTATGATGGTAAAAAATCAGATCATGTCCAAATAGTTTGTTACTTTTTTTTCAGAGCACAAAAATGATGATTATATATTTATAAATGATCTATCATGACATATGAAATGATTGTTTTCAGTGAAATACTTTTATGTGATATATAGTTTCACATCAAAATATTTTTTTGTCTAATTTTCATTGCAATGGTACTGATAGAACTTTATATTGGGAGATGAACATTTCTAAAAAAATTATACTAATAAAAATTGTATATGAAATAAGTATCAGTCTATTTCTATGCATTAAAAAGTGAAAATAACCGAGATTGTATATTATTATATATTAACTACAACAGTAACATAGTACAGAGTAAAAAAAAACAGCAGTGTCTACCCAGAACCCAGACTTCAGCACACAAGGACAAGACTCATGTCTAGAAATGATGGTCTCTCAAATGCCTATATGGAATTAAAGGCCTATGTCTATGTTTTAATGTAGCTAAACCAGAAGCAGAGTTTGAATATGGATTACGGTTAACATTTTAAAATAATATAACTTTTCTATACTGATAATGAAATATTTCTAATGCAAAAAGATCTCTTGCTACTTTGAATACATCATCTTTGTATGATGACAGATGGTGGAAACCTTTTTCCTTTATAATTTATGTTATTTCATCCACATGCTTCTCTACTTTGGTTAAAAGTGGATACTCTCTTGAATGGTCAATGATAGAGTCTTATATCGTGAACACGACAGCTTGGAGACCTTATTTAACATCTCATTCATCCAATGCAATATCATTGTTTTTGCCACCATGTCAATTTCGTAAACATATGCTGTAAGGCGCTCTCGCTGTTCGTAAGAAAGAACTACCTGAGTAATCGAACTTAACTGGATTGACCCTATTGCATATTTGGTTTTATTTGTCTTATTATATATTAACAACTCATATTTAGCAAGACGAACACATCTTTCACCATCCCCCATGTTTACAGCTGTATCTAAATTCTTGTGCAGGAAAGTTAATTGAAAACCATTTGAAGACCATTTATTTCATCCATACTTGAGAGTGTTTCCTCTTTCTTTTTCTAAGGTACATTATATCCATGCTCTTTTACCTCATGGATGTTTACAGTTGTCACATAAGCATAACTTTTTTTCACAGAAATGACACTTAAATCTTCCATTTTTAAAATTTGATACCCAGTAATTCTCTAAATTATTACAGTCTTCAAGGACTTCACGTTATGAGTAACATATGTCAAATGAGTCCTAAAAGAACCATTTTCTTACAATTGATGCACAAACAACATTTATTTATTTTACTTTCTCCTCTTTCTTCATAATATTAAAATTATCCGGCGAAGGCACTTTGAAAATGTTACCTCTGTTTAACGGAAGTTTGTTGATTCAGGAGAACATTCAGGAACATCATTAATATAATTGCTTCCAACACTGCATGGTACAATATTTTGAATGCCCTTTTATTCTATTTTACCATTCCCTTGTACATTCCGATAATTCAGTATATGTCAATAGTATGGAACTGTTCCTTTGTCTGCAGCACTTTAAACACCATACGTTAACTTTGCGATAGCCTGTAAAATGTAAAAATAATTTTAGCTCATACTCAAAAATGTTTGTATCCTGAAATTCCTAAAAAATGTAGTATCTTATCATGATTAACATAGAGCCTTTACTACATATGTATGTGTCTTTGGTAACAAATAAACCAATGTATCTTTTTAATTTACTTAAAGAAAACAGCTTTTGACACCTATGCTGCCAAAACAAAGTCTGATTTTGTACTTTCTATATTAAGAATAATCCTACAAGTCATCATTTCAATGGAGTTTTTTTTTAAAATTCTATTCCAAGACATTTTGATTTATACTTGCAATAACAATTTTTGATTTTTGTCATAAGCATATTCAAATACTTTTAGAGTCTTATGTTAATATTTAACCAGACGTGTTCAAAAAGCACTATGCCCCCATCTGAGCAGGTCAGGTGTCAAAATTAGATGCAAGTTAAATGCCATTTTGAGTGGAGTAAGTATATAAAATATATAGATTTTATATAGTAATGAAGTAATGATCAAGACTAAACTTTGATTTCGCTGGAGGATGTGCCACTTGCTGTAGTGTGACAGACAGACAGACAGACAGACAGACGACAGAAAAGTGACCCCTATGTGTCATCTCTGCTTAAAGTAGAGGACATAAGAACATACTTAGTTGAATTATGGTTCTAATTAGTTAGTTAGTTACCTTTAATAGTTTTCAAGTTATGGCCAATGTTAAAGTTGTTGGAAAACCAACCAACCAACCAACCAACCAACCAACAAACAAACAAACACACAGGGCAAAACAATATACCCCCGATTACAGGTCTAAGAAAAAGATAATTGAAAGGATAAATGTTTTGAGTGGATAGTTTTATATTATATTTACCTCAAGAAAATTCACCTATTCTGTGGAAATCTTCTACTTTAGATATAAATCCTTCTAGGCGTACTTGGGGGATTTCGGCATTTTTCATAGCCACCTGTGCCCCCCTGAACACTCTCATCTGTCAAAAAAGCAGATGAAATATTGCAAAACAAGTCAGAATGTCAAGAGCTTGGCATGAACTTGTGATGTTAATTATTTTGCTTCTCTCAACATAGAACTAAAGCAAATGCTGTAAAATGTAAAAGTGAAAAATCATTTGTCCCATTTTAGATTGTCAGTACTGCAAGCAATACAGGAGTCCTCACCAGTGTAAACTTCCTTTCCCCCATGAGAGTTTGTTCCAGATAAAACAAGAAAACAATGGAAATGGTTATGATCACACGATCCCCAGACTGCAATGACCTTTCAAGATCACATATTATTGATGCGCACGACACACCCTAGTGTTATGGAGAACACTTTTGTTCATGTTATGAAGAAGTTTTATTGAAATCCATCCATAAATGTCCAATTTATAGAGTGGACATGAAAGCATGACGGACGGACGGGATGACAGATGGACAGACGGAAGTATGCGCACAAATCTTTAGTCCTAAACTGTTTTCACCGGAGGGGACTAATAAATGTGTTAGTAAAACCTACCTCCAAAAAGACATAGAGGAAACTGGAATTTTATACAGAAATATTGTGGTACTTAATACATAATCAAATCATTCATTAACAAGAGGGCCAAGATAGCCACGAAGACGAGCACATGAGTAAAAACTGCCTTCGTTGCCTGTACAATTTACTATTTATTAATGATTATTTGTAAAGTTCCTGTCATTTGTCTGTCTAGTATAGTCAGTATTGAATTCTGACAGTATTAAGTTGAAGTTGACATTAATTTACCTTTTAACTGTGGAAGGTTTGCTTGGTTTGCTATGAAAAACATCCCAAAACATTGCTCAGGTGACAAAATAGAACTTTCAGCTGTTCTATTTAGATGTTGTGAGAGGTGTGCCAAGCTGAATCAACAGAAATATCATCTATCCACAATAGTTTTTTTAAAAATATTTTACAAAAAACCCCCCCAAAAAACCTGTTAAAAATAAAAATAAACTAGAATGAAGAACATGTAAGTTGACAGTTGACATGACATACCTTTTTCACTTTTATTTCCTTTCTTATCGATGGCATCCGATCGCGAAGCTTTTTGAAAATTTCGACATTTCTGAAGCATTTGATTTAGACAGCATCCTCGTCCTGGTCGATGTCACGGATACTGTTCATATCCTCATGATCGAGCACATTGTTTATTATTTTCTATACGATGATGCCTGTTTCAGTTAGCGATACTGAGTCTGATTTTAATGAAATTGATACAAATGTAAACCCAGAGTGACGACGTGGTGTAGACAGAAGTGGTAAGTAATGTGACTTTGTGCCTTACTGAAAAATGGATATGAGGGTGCGTCTGGTGTCGTTGAAAACAAATATCAACCTCATTTACGTTGATCTCTGAAGTAACTACAATAAGCTAATGTTTTTCTTACGATATTTTTCAGATCCGCTTACCTACACCGCTTACCTACACATGATTTTTTTATACATATATTTGGTTTTATTTGCATTTAATGTCCTTAGGACTTAATTTAGGTAATAAAGGGATATTTGTCTGAATGAGACAGATGTAGTGATGACTGTGGCATTAATATTATAATGTAAGTCTATACTCCAATTCGTCAGATCAATTGCGTAATCGTGTCTGAATCGTAAAAAAAGTCGTGTATTTGTAAGGAAATCACTGTTTTTCTAAATCTTTTTATAAAGAATGAAATTTAGGCATTATTACTTCCTTATCTTTAAAGTTAAGAAAATATTACATGGAATGGCAAAAGGTTAATCATTATTACTCCATTTCACTTTTGCCGATGAATATGTGACTCTATTTATAGCAACTGCGACCGTAGAAATGGCATTTTAATGCAAAATGTCTGTTCTCTGAAGAGCCTTAAAGCAGGGCTCGCCATTGTGAAGTGGCCCTGTAAATGAGGTAATCTTCAAAGAAATACGTTAATATGCTAACATTAAGGGGTTTTAACAAGCTTATGAAATCTAAAAACATGTATGTCATTCGAAAATTAGACTTGTATGTTTCAAAACTTTTTAACCGGTGATATTCTTCTTTTATTTGTGACAAGAAATTCTGTTGTTATTTAGATGTATTCCTAAAAATTATCATTAACACTAAATATTGTAAACTCTCAATGTACACACCTTTACTTTGTTCTAAGTAATATATGTTTACTGATGTGTGTGTGTGTGTTTTGAGCCGGTGACCTTTATTTACAAATAAATAATTATGTTCTGTTATTAAATCACTTTGTTATCATCATGGCATATTCACTGACTCTGGACTACTGGAAATAACTGATACTTCCCTTTGAGAGCAACACTAAGTTCATACATTTGTGATACTCTTCTTCCGCACATTTCTATTCTTCTTTTTTAATTCTGGTTGTTGTTTTTTTAATTTCTTTTTCTAATTTCGATTTTTTTAAACCAGGGAGACGTACTTTCAAAGTTAAAATATTCAAATATTTCTTGTTTCTATGGATTTAGTTTTCTCTCGATAATTATATTTTCGACGTTAATTACCTTAGAAAGATAAAATTAAAAACAAAAAGCTTCGTATTTTGTTTCAATCATATTCCAACATACGAACAAATAAAACATTACATGAAATTCTCCCAAACCTTTCTCTAGAGGTAGTCAAAGATGAATAAATATTCAGGGGGAAACTTAGAAAACTTCTAATTATACTGTTAAGAAGATAATGGTGCGATCAACCGAAGCTTTGGAAATTTATCAATGATCTGTTCATTAAGATATGCAGATGCTACTGTCACCGGAAAGTATTTATTACAGTAACAAAGAAAAAATAATTATTGACGGAATCCACTCGATATAGATTTTTAATTTATGGTTAATTTAACAGCAAAAAAATACCTCTCCCATTTTAACTTTTTTGATACTTTAGTTTATTATTAAACCTATGTGTCATGTCAGGATATTGAATTCCAACAGTCATTGAAGCTTGATATAGTTTCTCTTAAATCAAGACTGTCTTACTCCCACATGTCTTTTATTTATAAGAAAACAAGAGAAACATTTGATGCTTTAGCTTAATGATGCTCTATTTTCAATCGCAAAACAATGCACGTACATACATACCGTAAATAAAAATATCCACAACACATAACAAACAGTATATCTATTTATTTTACTTACGCAATAAATCTCTTTACCAAACGCTATCATTTTCAAAACATTAATTTTTTTTATCGAATGCAATATTTGAAAGGAATCTGATAAGATTGATAAGCAGCACTTGAACAAGCACATTACGGTTTTCCCTTTGAACATATGCCATTCAATGTAAAGATCTATATCAAGATACAATAACATGTTGAATTTAACGGTATTCATGCAGATTTTGTAAAGAATATCCAAGCAAAAACAGCAAGTGTGCATAATCAAACGATTGTGATTTGTTACATAACCTTTGTATATGAGTATGTTAATAAACTTATTTTAGTCAGTGGAAACATTAGATAAGTAATCGTTATATAATAATTTCTTGTATGTAGTCATTTATGAGAAATAATTATCAGTTAATCTATAGATAATTGTTTTCAATAACATGTTACATTATCTTTTAATAGCGATAAAACCAATATTTTTTCTTGGTAATTAGACGCTTATTTATTTTTTTTTAGACATTTTATTTATTAAGTACACAAAGGCCTCCGGCCTTTAATACATAACATACATATCATGAGTGGATACTACTAACTTGTGTACCTTGACATATACATCAAACATCCATATTTATTATTTACAGATCGAAATGTAACTGAAATGTTTATAGACATCTACATTATACATATATCGTGCCTTAAATTCTTATAAATTCAGACCCTTTTTACCTTTGACTTAAAATATGGTGCTTAGGTCAAAAGAATTCACTTATTATTACGTACATTTTCATACATCAACATGTTAACTGTAAAAAATAATTACTACGTTCAACCCTTTACCCGATACAAGGATCCACAAAAAGACCTATGCGAACAGCATAAAACCAGATCAAGATTTATACTGATCGATGCTCCTCAGTCATTTGGAAATGGGTTTTTACCATTAAATTTTATAGAGTTAAACCTTTGCATTCTGTAGATCATGCTTTATATGGTACTCATTAAGGGTGCTAATAAGCGTCTACATGAGGTAAAGGGTTAAACTACATGTATTATTATCACAGCTTAAAATCAGACAAGAATATTACCATTATTATGACACCAGGTTTTCAAAAACAGTCTTGTACCTAGGCTATACGAATTATTTCTCCTATATAATTATTTTATTTAACTTATAACTTATCTATATAATTACAAAGTAACTTCAGCTTTGTATAATCATTAACTTGTAATAAGTAGTATAGATCAGGAGCAGTTTTGTTGCTCTTATACCATGATACCAGATATTGTTGTCTAAGTCTTTTGTATTTTAGAACTCATGTACTTCATCCTCTATAGTATTAACATGAAATACAGTTTGGCAATATTCACAGAATCTTATTTCTCTTGGTATATTATTATGTCGACCAGTTTCTATTTTAAAATTGTGGTTCGAACATCTTAATCTCGCCATTGCTCTTCTCAATGAAAAATTTATATCAACACATAAATATGTTTCTGGGTAAACTAATGTTTTGAATTCTCTATAAAAATCACATCTGCTTGAATTATTAATATTACTGTGCCCGTTTTGTAGCATACAGTCAACAATACGTTGACGAAATAAAGATAGAAACATATTTACATCGCCAATATCTTGTGACAACCAGACAAATCCAAAACCAAATTTAAATAAAAGATCTTTAACTTTAGTTGCCCACGTTTTTCTTCCAGCCTCATCTAATGTTTTTAACATAATATAGCACTGTTTTGGGTATCTATAGTCTTGCATTCTTATCAGTTTACACCAATATTTATACAATTTGTTTGATATGTTATACATAAAGGCAACCTACCGCTCTCTCCTAAGGCCATGCAATTATTAAAAGAGTTAATAACCCCTAAAAATATTTACAAAAATTTATTTGAACAGATTCGATGATATCAGAGTATTCATACCCCCAGACTTCAGATGCGTAGCATACAATTGGTTTAACTAATGTATCAAATAACTTGAAATTTTCATAATGTTGTAAATAGCCAAAAGAACGTTGACGATTTCTTATACAGAATTTAGCTTTATTTGCCTGCGCAACAAGAATTCCCATGTATTTGTACACTGACGTTATTTTTATTGTTTGACCATTATAATACCATTTTTCATAGTTACGTAATCTACCACCATTCCTGAAAACAATAATTTCAGTTTTGTCTAAGTTTATTTCCATGCCCGTATTATTACAAAATGTTTGAATAACATTAATTTGTTGTTGTAATTTAACTGCGGTATCCGCACAATTTGCGACATCATCCTTAAACAATAGACAAAGAATTTCAGGTATAGTATACGTTACAAAAATTCCGTTATTATTACATTTATCGTTTAACAGAGTAACTAAATCGTTGATAAAAAGAGAAAAGATTACAGGACTGCATATATCCCCTTGCCTTGTTCCGATGTTACATCATGGAAAAAATTCTGTTAAACCACATTCTGTTCTTACACAAGATTTCAAATTTGAATACACTTGTTTTAACCAATAGAATAATTTACCCCGAATTCCTTTTCTGTGCATTGATTTAAATAATATTTTGTGATTAATTTTATCGAAAGCTTTCCTGAAATCTATGTACAAACAATAAAAGCGTCCTCCCGACCGTGATAAATATTTCTGTGCTAGAGCTTGCAAGGTAAAAATGTTGTATACAGTGGAATAACCTTTTCGAAACCCTGCCTCCCCCTCATCTATCATATTATGTTCCTCGGCCCAATTATAGAGACGGTTATTAATAATACTAGACATAATTTTATAAAGAGTATTTATCAAAGATATTCCCCTGAAGTTTCCAGGATTACTGCATGAACATGAACCAGTTTTGTGTATAGTAACAATAATACTTTCTCCCCAACTGGATGGAATAATACCGCTATCAAATGTCTTATTGAATAGAACAGTTAACATAGGTACAATTTCATTACTTACATGTTTATAAAACTCACAAGGTATACCATCGGTTCCAGGACTTTTACCACTTATTTACACTACTACTTACCTCATCCTCTGAGATAGGACTATTTAAAGTTTCATTATTATTATCCTGGTTTATTTGATTATCTTCAACAACTAAATCATTAATATTTTCCGTCAATGTTTCATCATATAATAATTTCTTAAAATATAGCATCCACTCTCTCCCCGATATACTGGAACCTGTACTGGGTTTTCTTCTACATGTTTTAATCATCTCCCAAAATAGCTTTGGATCTGACCTAGAGCATTTTTTTCAGTTTATCGCGCTGTTTTCTTTTATATTCTCTTTTCTTTAACCTACTTGTGTCTTTAAATTGATTTCTATATTGTTTATATATAAGTAAATCTGCGGCTTTATTTTTGTGACGAAAACGTCGTAGCGATGCATATTTCATTTGCTTAAGATCTTGACAATCTAAATCCCACCATGCTGGTTGCTTATCTGCATATATATACCGACGACTATTTTGTACTTTCATAGATGACGCTGCTCTGTGAAATACATCAATTAACAAAGAAATACTTCTATCTATATTTTGTACAGCCATATCGCAAATATTATCTTTAACATTATGAAATAACCTCGTAAAAGAGTTGATAAACGTTTCTGCTTTGTCACAATCCCATTTAAATTTAATATTGGTTCTATTTGGTATTTTCTCTTTATTACCTCTTGTAACCACCTTGTTAAACTTAAATTGGGAGTATATAGGAAAATATACAGATTCTGTCCGTTCTTCAATATTAGAATATACACAATTTGCAAACAAATTTGAACTACATATATGGTAGTCAACAACACTAGCGCCATTATTAGCTATACATGTATAATTACCATCAATGTCATCATACAGACGCCCGTTCATTATGTGCATATCTGTATTACAACAAAAATCACTAAAGACTTCCCAAACGAATTAAATCTTATTTTATCTTTATTTGTTCGAACCATGTTAAAAGTATCACTTTCATAGTCTGTCTCCCCAAATATATAATTTAAATCATCATGTGGGATGTAATCTAAAAAATTCTTCGTCCTAGCATTTAGATCGCCTCCTAAAAATAATATGCATCTGGATAATCATTGAAAATAATTTCAAAATTGGTCTGTACTAATTTTATACCATCTTTTTCTTCTTTGTTATTATAAATCGTCGAACCTTCCGGAGACACATAGCAAAATACATAATTACATCTTTTAGATCACTGAACAAAGAACTTCTGAATAATAATACAACGCAATTCTCAAAATGATTATAGATACGCTTAACAATATTATTTTTTATCATTTCATCCTTCACAAATACACTCACCCCACCCCCCACCCGCTGTTTCGTATTGAGTTCTTTTTCATTTTTCTAACACGTCCAAAATGACAATAATTTTCAAGAAAGTGGTCATTTTCATCTATATCTTTACTCCATGTTTCACATAAGCCAATTATATAAAATTTCTTAAGATAACTTTTTAAATCTGTATTATTCATAAACTTTAAAAGCCCTTCAATGTTCCATGTCACAATATCAATATTTGTTTTAACAGTTTCGAGTTCATTTACATACACCCGCTGGCCTTGGCCCGCCCCCTATGCCTCTTCGTCACCTGAAGCTCCGCCTCCGTTACCGCCGCTCACCGCTTGCGCGTACGTCCCGTCCACCGAAGGGTTGCCGTCCAATAGATTTGCAGCTTGAGGTCCGCGGTTTGTTTGTACACGTGGTTGGTCAGCACGTGCTCCACGCTGGTTCTTGGGACGATCCCCAATACACACCATCGAGCTTGTTTGGTCATCATATCGATACACCTTGTTGATAATAAGCTTGTCATAGCGAATTGACGCGTAGTGTCCATTTTCTCTGGCCGCAATCATTTCTTTTCCAAGTTCCCGCCTATGTCGCTTTACACGGTCCGTGTAGTCCGGCTGGACTGTGTGTTCTGAATTTCTGTCCAATGTGCTGTTAGCTTTCTGCAGAACTTTTTGTGCATCTTTATATTTAATAAATTTAACAATTATCGTTTATTTCTTTCCTCATTTGGAATTCAGCCTTTAATAAAACCTTTAACTTTTTGTTCACTATCATCCCATGACTCATTTTGTGGTCCCACAATTTCATTTATTCTTATGCTATTTCTTTTGGAATGGGCCTCTAGATTATCTATTTTAGAGTTCAGTATTTTGATTTCTTCTTTCATTTCGTTTCATTTTTTCAATTTCTCATTTTCAGTTTTAAGTTCATCAATAGCCCCTGTGATATAATCAATTTTTGAGTTCATCGAGGCTAGATCGTGCATGACCTTTTCGTTCTGACTAGCCAAATACCTCTTCATATCCCCAGAAAAGAAAACATTTCACTTTGCATTTGGGGTTCATTTGCATCAGAGGCTCTACGTTTATGGCTGCTATCCGACTGAGGGAAATAAACAGATGTTTGTCTTGTCTGTCTACTCGATGTACCCAACGTACTTTGTTTCGGTGGTCCGGGATTCGATTCCACGTCACCACACACTACCAGTGACAAAAATACAAACAGTCTCAATACGAGAGATACCGCCCTTTTTGGTACATATATTGTTTTCAGAAGTGACTTACTCTTCATTGGCTGAGAAAACGTACCTATCCTAGCCCTCCAGAGTGTTATATCAACCATTTTAGCTTTTTCTCGCTCTTTGTCCTAACACGTCCGCCATTAGCCAAGGGACACAACCGGCATAGAACAGAGTGTATGGTTAGGCGCACATTAAATTATGTAAGAAATGCGCAGCAGGTAAGAACGGTTCAGTCTGTGCTTGACAGTCGAGATTTTAAGAAGAGACAAAATGCCAGGTAAAAACAAATTCTGCCTTATGCCAACATGTAAAGGAAAGAAAAATAGCATTTATCAAATCTCTTCAACACTTTTCTAAAGTATGTTTTTAATAGATCAATAAAGGCAGAACTCATGCAATATCTAACATTTCATTATTCCTCGAATTATTGCTGTTGATCATCTGTAAAGGTATCTGCAAAGTGGCAATTACATGCAATCTAAGTACGTGTACAATGTATCAGCTTAACACGAGAGCCAATCCTGAAATTGTGATAAAAATTGCTTCCATGTAAATTTGACAATACAGGAAACTCATCAATCACTTTTCTCTATTTAGCATCAAATTTATATTGAATGTCATTTGCATATTTTGAAGATATTTTATTTGGTATTAGGTCATACATGTATAACATGCATTTATGAATGGCAAAAACAGATTCAGAATTGCAGCTTACATTAACGCATACACGGCAATGTATATGCAAATTTGATTCTCATTGAGTGACACATTTCTTAAATTATATGGTAATAACTGTTGATAAGTTCGGAAAGTAAATAAGAAAGGGAAGCCAGATGGTTATAACCAGGGACAGTTTTTGCGAAGCATATAAAGTCAAATATTGGACTTACTAAAAATCTGTTTTTTTTTTGTTTTGTTTTTAATTAAATCTGTTGATTAATGACATTTTTTTCTTTTTCATTCTTGTATTTTGATGATGGCATTTCCCCTAAACTGGCAACTAATAATTTTATAGACTCTTAGTAACTGATTGTCTAATACGGTTTGTCAACGTGTAGAATTCATGAAATAATCATTCAATAATTGGGATAAATATCTGAATCATGCCAAAAGGATATACACTAGTGATCGGAATTGGTTTGTAAACAGCGAATCGACTAATTGAAAATAATCAGAGGCCAAACCGATTAGATAACCGATTAATAATAAACTTATTTGTTTGGTTAATAATAACGTATTAATGCTAATCATAAAAAAATATGCTGCGACTTCGTTTGGCCTATACAATTATGTAAGTGTTAAAACAAATATCAGAATCCATGCTTATACATATTTTTATGATTTGCAGTTGTGGAAAACACCCCAAAAGTGTCACGTAGAATGACATTGGCTCAAACCTTAAAACTTTACACAAACTGAACGTATAATATGCTTATTTCAACGTTTGGTTAATAAGACAATTGGCGGCGATGAGTTTTACTTTCGAAAATAGCGAAAAGGACCTTCGCGACGTCAGCGATGTCATTCTCACCGATCTCATATTAAATAACTAATTGTGTAATAATGTAATCTTTGTCACTTTGTCAATCAATAAGTGAAAGGCAGATGGGCTATTATATTCAAAAAGAATACCAAGAAAGTTACCCGATATAGATGAACATACCTGAGCTCATAATAAAGATAGACATGAAATTGCAGCGTCATGCTGGCCACATACTGTAGCCGAAAAAATGCGATCCTTGGCATGCGAATCTTGGCAAATGACTTCAGAAGTTTTGCAATATTTTTCAATCATATGAGTATCGCTCCACAAATGCCAGTCCCATCGGGCAAGTCAGAAGTGTTTTATTGCGACAAAGTGATAAAAGCTGTGTCAGGAACTCAATGTTAAGTACATTTCTATGTCCGAGAATAAGGGGTCTAATCTAAGCTCTTTTGACTATTTCCTTTTGTTCAAAACAACTCCCGGTACTGACATTTGTCTGTCCCGTATGACCTAAAAAATGCAGTCATTCAAATACTGGATTTCTCAACATTCCAATAATCACAAGTCAAACGAGAATATTGTTAAGTATAAAACTAAGCTCTAAATCAATAAATCAACCCTCAATATGGTTTCAACCCATTTATATGATCATCGTGTAGAAAATCAATCACTGGTACATCTAAAGTCTAGTTTTTGTTTCTCTCTTTGAAATGCTGAAGGGTCTCAATTGTATCGACACATTGGTGCATATCATTAATGTAAAAAAAATCAGAACGGTTACAGTTCTTTGGCATGGGAGATTAGAATCGATATTAACTGAATGATTCCATTTATCTATCAAAAAAACAAAACAACTAACTTGCAAAGAAATATAATTTGTATGCATGCTGGTGTAAGAATAGGTAATTTCCTGTGTTGAGAAAAAATCATTGATTCATATACTTTCAGTATCATTTAAGCGTTACTTGTGTCGAGACCTACAAAGTAACTTCCACTCGTGCATATAATAACAAAGCCTAATAAACAAGCCTTACCTGTTTCAACATGAAAACTTTATATTGGAACATCTGTAATAAAAATATGTCATATAGAAATTGGTTTATATACATATTAGTAAACGTTTGACTATTTACATTGAGTGTAGATAACCATAATCTCTATGAGGAACACAAACCGAAATATTCAACAATGTAAAACTGTTTCAGAAAAAAAAGATCATATTGAAACACACATACTCGTTAAGACGGTTAAAAGTACTTCTCGGTCGGAGGGTGTGCATGAATATCTGTGTACTAGGGTCTTTGATTTTCGAATTAGTCAAGACACGCATTTCACAAGAGATTGAAATAAAGAAGACTCCCTGTATTGTCTACATTGACCCTACTTTGGTAAGAAACACACGTCGTCAACATGGTTAGAACTTTCAATTTATACGTTTGACGGTGCTTTTGTTGAAACATGACAGATGTGATATATTATTGAATGATTTTGAAATTCATTATGTCAAATTAATGTTAATGAAATTCATGATTGACATCTTAGAAATATCAAAATCTATACTGCCGTGAATAATCTAAATTGGAAAATGATGTCGTGACTCAGTGGTTTAGTGTCACGGAGATTGCAAGTTCAAAGTTTCTGCTGAAGACAAAAGTGTGTTTAGCACTGACACAGGACAGAAACCATCGAATAGGATCAATATAATTTGCAAAAAACCTATTTCGATTCACAAGAAAAAAGTTTGTACTAAAATGAAAATGAAATACATTGGTACAGGATTGAACAAAACGATTCAACTTGTTTGATTAGTGAAAACATGTTCCGTGTGATGAAAAAACAAACTATTTTTATAGAGATAAAACATAATAGAAACAGAAATTAGCAGTGTCACTTCTGTTAATTTAAGTTGTTGTCTCATTCAAATATGTAACACTCAAAAATAGAATACATTAACTTCGTCATTTATTTAGTCAGCATTTACTTAGACACAAATTGAAACATGAACTAATTTACAAATCAATTCAACATTTTTAAGATATTTTATTTGGTAAAAAGTCATACATGTATTAAATGCATTTACGAAGGGCGAAGCATATTCAGAATAAGAGCGTTCATTGGCGTGTACTCAGCATTCTTTTAATGTATATGCAAATAAGATTCTCAATTTTATTAAATGATGTAGTAATAACTGTCCAAAAGTTATGAAATTTAATGAGAAAGGAAGTCAGATCGTTATAACAAGGGGCCGTCTTCACGAAGCATCTGGAGTCAAATATTTGACTTAAATATATACTTTTTCAAATGAGAGCGTTATTTCTTTATCATTCCCGTAGATTATTAACGGTTAACACATGTTTTCCTTCATCTTGTTATTCAGTCATTTCATAACAGTTCCATAATCAAATATTACAGACATAGGATTTATGAAATTTAATCAAAGTTAAGATGTTTGATTCTTCTACAGGGTTTATATGACAGATACAGAAATAGCAGATGAAAACATTGCGACAGAATTTACTGCTTGATTAAAAAAGAAAACACTTATAAAATGGTTTCTAACACGTTTTGTAAATAGGTTGAATCCATAAAATCATCAATCAATAATGAGGATTAACCACGCTAAGAGAATGTACACTTTGCTAACATACAAGTGAAAGGCAGATGGGATCAAATATACAAAAGCAATGCCAAACAAAGTTCACCGATATAGATAAATATAACATGTCTGAGCTCTTATTAAGAGGTAAGACACGAAAATGAGCGGCGTCAGGCTGCCAACATACAATGGTCGAGAAAATGCTTTCCTAGACCAATCTTTGCAAGTAACTTCAGATTTTTTACCCTATTTTATTATAAGAGGATCGTCCTACAAATTCCAATCCAATTAGACAAGCCAGAAGAGTCATATCGCAACAAAGTACTTACGCCCGTTTTATATTCGAGAACATGGAGCCTGATCTAATCTCTAATGATTTTTTCATTCCAAACAAAACTTGTAATTAACATTTATCTGTCCTGTATGGCCACATCAAATGCAAACTATTTTGCAGCCATTCAAATACTGGATTCCACAACAACCAATCACTGCTTTATCTAAAATCTAGTTTTTTTATTTCTCTCTTGGAAAAAAGGTCTCTTTGGCATGGGCGCTTAGTATCGATTCCATCTATCTAGCTAACATAACAACTTGCAAAGAAAATGTAAATTTGTATGCATACCGGGGTAAGAATAAGTAATTTCCTGTGTGGAGACTTATTAATTTTTTAATAATTTTATGATCATAGAAGCGTTACTTGTGTCGTGGCCTTTAATGTAACTTTCATTCGTGCTTAAAATTACAGGACCATAATAACTAATTTCTAAATTCAAAGCTTGCCATATACGAGGGGCAGGTCAATAATTAGTGTCGTTACCATAGTAAAATGAAAACCACTGACGCAAATATCATTGTTATTATGTCATTCCTTCAAAGTAATCACCTTTATGTAATACACAGAGTTTCAGTCGTTTAATCCAATTTTCAAATGCTTTTCTATAGTCTTCTTTAGGTATACCTTTACATAACTGATACAATGCGGATCCAAGTCCATTCCGGCTTCTGTAGCGGCGACCCTGAAGGTGTTTCTTTAACTTTGGAAACAGAAAAAAGTCACAGGGTGCCAAATCTGGGGAGTATGGTGGGTGGTTAAGTACAGTCACATGTTTACTTTCAAGAACTGTCTTCACAATGTCCACTTTGTGTGGTGTTGCGTTATCATGCAAAAGGTACATGCCCCTCATTCCGGTACGAGGACGAAGCTTACAAAAATATTTGTGAACTTTCCTTCTGTAAAACTTCGCACTGACAGAGCATTTCTTTGGAACAGCAACTTGTGCAACTAATCCGTGAATTCCGAAGAACATAGCATACATTACTTTCTTGGAGCTTGTCATTCTTTTGGCTATACAAGGCTTACGAGCATGTTTCGTTGCCCATATTTTATTATTTATTTTGCGAGTCGGCTCAAAAAAAGTGGAACCAGCTTT
>CM037780.1:13068174-13118174 GCA_021229015.1 Solen grandis | reverse complement strand
TTCCAAATAAATCCTGTGAATTGGCCCCATAACAACGTTGCTATTAAAATTATGTCTGGATGAACTTTTACCAGTTTGACGAAAATCATCATTTATCCTTAGACTCGACATATGTACCTAACGCATTTAAAATTTCACATTTCGGGCCTTTTCTAATAAAGCCAAATCTGTATCAAAACTGTCTTAAAAATTACAGACCTGTGTCAAATCTTCCATTTATCTCAAAGGTTTTGGAGAAGGTAGTAGACAAACGTATTGAGCAACATTTGTCAAGAAACAATCTTCATGAGGAACATCAGTCGGCATGTAGAAAGTTTCATTCAACTGAGTCTGCTCCAGTCTCCAGCCATTACTGTCCTCGTATTACTTGACCTCATTGCTGCTTTTGATACCATCGATCATAACACATTGCTTGATCGTCTAGAACATGATTTTTGAAATGCTGGTAAAACACTTTCATGGATGACATCCTATCTCACAGATCGCTATTAAACTGTGTGCATTGACAAACAAGTTCTGAGCCAGTCCTCATGAAGTACAGTGTACCACAGTGATCGGTGTTGGGGCAATGAAAAAACCATGTACACAAAATCAGTAGGTGAAATCTGTAGAAATCATGGACTTAACCATCATTTTTATGCAGATGACTCTCAGCTCTATCTATCATATGAACCTACTGACACTAGTACACAGTGGAATTATAAGACGAGTAGAAGCCTGTCTAAATGATATTGTCTACTGTATGCACCACAATATGCAAAAACTAAATACTGATAAAACAGAACTTGTACTGTTTAGTTTTAAGCGTAATGCAGAACTTGTATCGAACATAACAATCAAAGTTGGTGCTGCTGAGATAAAACCGTCAACTTGTGTTCGAAATCTAGGGACATTTCTCGATTCCAACATGAACATGGAACAACACGTGAATTCTGTTTGTAGGTCCTGTTACGCACAGCTACGACAAATAGGACATATCAGAAAATACCTGACGGCTGATGCTACTAAAACTCTAGTAAATTCTCTTGTTACATCCAGACTTGACTATTGTAACACCTTGCTGTGTGGTCCACCAAAAACAATTTTGAACCAACTGCAGACTGTACAAAATGCTGCAGCTCGTATCATTACCAGGACTTCTCGTTTCGACCACATCACACCAGTGATGCCAATATCCCGTACAGTTACATATGGTGATCGTAGCTTTGCAAAGGCTGCTCCTAAACTGTGGAATGAACTCCCGGTGTGAATACGGAACTCGGATACACTCGACTCTTTTAAAAGATCTCTTAAAACCCATTTCTTTTTAAAGATATATAACAACTGATGTACACTTAGCTATTTTTTTTAAGCTTAGAGACAAATGAGATCAACACTGTTTTTCATTAGAAATACAATATAATTGTTTCCTTTATGTTTTCTTTTCTACATCATTTTAAATGTAAAGTACTTTTGAACGTACTCGTATATTAGATACGAAATGAGTGCTATATAGATATGGCATAATAATCATAATATTCATGGGAATTAAGTTCTTAACAGTTTGTATCAATATATCTTGGCTGTTCGTGGGTGGGACCAGTTCTAAAAGCCTTGGAAGGTCATGAAAGATCATTGCCCCCAAAGAGGTTCGAACCTACAACCTTTAAATCCGCCGTCGGGTACGTTACCACTTGCTTGTTTTCATTTTTTTAAATTTTTTTTTTAGGAAACATAACAGGCTCCAATCTCACAATACATACGTAGCGCTAAATGGTTAGGGATGAATTTGTCAGTATAACTTTATTTATATATATAAATTCTAAATAACACTACCTAAATATTTATTTCTAAACAAATATCGTTTGTTATTAAGCGTTATAATCTATGTCAAATTAGTAATATACTTAGATATTCGGAAAACAGACTCGAATACTTATCGCTAAATACTAGATATTTAGGGGCGAATTGTGATTTTCCTTCTTTTTCCACTCTAATAACACTACCCAAATATTTCAGTTCTTAACAAATATTATCAATTCTTAAAATAGTTATCTATTACAATTTAGTTATGTACTTACATATTCCGAAGAAAAAGCACAAACTCCAATAACATTACTTAAAGCTAAGTACTACTTAAGGTAAGATACCTGTAATGGTTCCGCTTTAATTTCGGACCTCATGGCCTTTCACAAAGATAACCAAGGTTTCCTAATGTTTCATAAGGGTACCTTTGTTATCATGATAGAGGTTAAGTGGTCCGAAATGTAGCGGGACCATTACAGTTATGTTACCTTAAATCATGAAAATTAGGCAACACATTCCGTCATTCCTGTTTCACGAAATATTAAAGTGCATGGCATAAGTGGTATAAATTGGGTTTTTACAATATTTGTTAAGAAATGATATATTGAGGTATTTCATTAAAAAAATCTAGGCTGATAAAAAATCGCCACTAAGTATGTAAGTATTGCTATACACAAAGTAAAATTTATAGAATTCAATCCAGGATGGCAGAATACGTTTCTAGTATTAATGGTGGAATTCGAGCAAGATCTGTATTTCTGAAAAACAATCTGTGTTGTCAAAATGTTGTATCCTTGAAGAAACTGAAATGAATCAAATTCTGTCAGAATATTCTAATCATTACATACATACATACAATGAAAAAATATGTATAGTGTATGTTATTTTTATCTTTATATATTGTTCCTTTCATGTGGTAAATTACCGAATCAAAATCTGTGATAAGAATTTTTTTTAATGCATGGATCAAATGTCAATAAGTAAAACTTGAAATTAAAACATTTTAAGAGAAACGTTAAGAAGCTTCTCCTTAAATTTGGTGCACCTGCTGAAGTATTTTTCTTCTCTCTCTCTCTCTCGTTTGGTTGGGAAGGGTGAAAAATGGATGTTAAAAATATGTTCCCATCATTTTCATCGTAAAAGAACACCACCGCTGTGATAGGCATATACTAAGAAATATAATTGTTTTAAAAGTAATATCCCATATGAATTCAAACATAATTAATTAAACATGATTAGATGGGTCGTTAATAACCATTTCGGAAAAAAATAAGAAATGGAGATCAGTAATTACGTGAAATAGTGACATCCAGCTAATTACTGGCGGAGAAACACCTCGTGTACGCGAAGGTATAAGGGCAGAACCAAGCTAACGAGGAATTTCCCTGCTGTACAGTTACCGTCCATCATCAAGCAGCACATCTATTAAATAAGTAATTATTTAATATTTTGTGTCCTTATCTTTATTTCTTACCTTATTTCATTTTTGAAAATAAAAGTCAGAAATAGCCACAGCTGATATGAGTATGAGATTTAATCATAAAGTCCGTGGGCCTGTGTGTCCCCTAACAATTTATTTGAACGCGTGCAAAGCGTGACTCTGTTTCCGGTCTAACAAGAAGTTAGAGAAGGGACACAAATACGTCGGTTTATTATATTACACCATTGTGAGATTTACTTCCCTTATTTCTTGATAATTTAGTGGGCCTGCGAAGTTTTATATGAAAGAAATATTTTGGGGGAAAAAAATACATCGGTTTATTAATATTTAAATTTAAAAATAGCATAATAGTGATTTTACATTAAGTAATTGTAAACGAAATCTACTTTACTGCAAAACTGAAAATATTTTTATTTATAAGGGGGTAAACTTTCCGCTTGGCATCGCGTTTTTTTTTCTTCTGCAAAACGTTGAGATCAAAAGGTTGAACCTCTGTGTAATGTTTTCAAAATCGTGCCATCATTTTACTCAGCAAATATGTTCATGATATAAACAAATGACATGATAACATGCCTTTTTGCCAAGACTGTTTATTCTAATAATAAAACTTACCCAAGTTATATTTACCAATTTCCAATACCACATGAATAAGAATTTTCGGTTTGGATGAAAACACACAGTATTGTTTTATATTATGCTATTAACATTTTTTTTTTACAATACTTTGATTGCTGTGAAGGAAGAAGTCAATAAAAGAATAATCTAGAACCTATCTGATAGAATCTAGGTAATTGTAGGTAAGAAAATAAATTGTGAGTTAATGAAGTAAATGGATGACTTGCAAGAAAACACAGATAAAGACAGTCTAATGTTACCGGGTGTATCTGGTAAGCTAGCTCCTACACGAAACATGAAGGGAAATGATATAATCAAGTACACACACACACACACACATATATATATATATAACCTGCTAACCTGCTTTTCTATCAAACTAAAGCCTGTTTGTTGAATTCATCTAAAACAGGAACAACTTATATTTCACCACACAAGTAAGCAGCCATTCAAAAGAATAAAAAAGAACGTGGCTTCTTAGCACAAGTAGCTTTTTATTAATATCCGATGTGCTTTTCTTGATTTTATAGTTATATGCTTAGGACCGTATAGCCCCATTACTGAATTATATGTGAATGCCATTTCTATATATTACATGTATTAGACTGTTAAATCATTAAATTTTCTTGACAGCAAATTCGTTAATTTTGTATTCAGAACACTAATTTCGTTGATATATTTATTCGTGAAAAAATCATATTCTAGAAAACGCTTGTCGAAACAAACGATTTTCGTGGGATTTAAATTTTCGTGGATAAAACCTTCCCCGTCATCAGCGAGATAAATGTCCCATTAAAATTAATGATTTCACAATATCTCATTGATTGTTGTACACCCCTCAAATACAACACTACAGGTGTCGGGCCCCAAATGAAGCTTTTTAAGAGACCTGCAGTGCACATATTTATTCCGCTAAAAATCAAAGTAACCATTAGTCAATTCTTAATACATGTATCTCTTAATATTATGTAGACACAGATATAGCTAATAAACAATGTACATGTAATCGTTAGAGTACCTGTTACAGGCCAAATTTAGTGGTTTTGCACGTGCGGCATGTGCAGCACATGCGGATGTCCGGTGATAGTATCTGACTGCACCGGAAATAAGTATAGGAAAGATCACAAGTAACCGTTGTCTATGGAATTTAGGAGGCGAGCGTAGCGACTAAGACCACATATATAAAAATCGGTATATTGTCATTTATTTCTGTAATCAACTAAACACGCAAACGTACCGAAAAGTAAAACAGACCAAATGTGTACAAACCATACAAGAGGGTCGTGGGTCACGAATCTTGTCAAAACAGAAACAAGTACATAGAAGTTGATTTTAAAGATCAAAAGCATCAAAATGAAGAAGAAAAATACGCTAATGCAAAAATTTCTAAAATAAAATTATTTAGCTCAAGGCTAAGATTTCAATATTGCTTAAATTATATATCTAACGTTAGAAAAAGCTATCATCCCCCCCCCCCCCCCCCCCCGATATCCCATAGAATGCATCTCCATCATCCTAGAAACATTTTTTTTCCGGACCCCCCTAACACTGACATCAAAATCATATTTTGAGCCACCTCATTTGGAAAATTATGGATTCTAGCCTGTTTACAAGCATGTACAAGTTTGTCTCATAACAAACCTGTAAACTGATCTTGCTATTCTATCCGAAAATGTACACTGCTTGGAAGCATAATGGGTCTTTAATAAAGATCTTGCAATGGATAAACTTTGCTATTAAACGAAGAGGCATAACAAAATCTTTATTATCCTTTACTACATTACACATCATTAATCATATACACAGAAAAAATAAATACGTACACGCACATAAATGGCATTAACAATATATCGATACCGACCAAATAAACCTAAACAACATTGTTTATGAGAGAATAAGCTGAGATATATACTTCATATAAAATCATATATTTATTAAATAATTTCTACGGTTAAATACATATTTAGTACATAAGTACAGTTTAAATAAAGTATTTTTAATATACCTTAGCGATTCTGTAATTTAAGGTCTTTCAAATATGTACTGGACTGCGACCAATATCCGAGATTTGCTTGCAAATTCGTCAAATTTGACGCTGTGTTGGAAAAAGCTCCATTTACTCAATCTCGTCATAATACCAGTGAGGAAACCAAACTTTTTCCAACAAATCGATTTTTTTATGACGAGATTATAATACATAAATCACGGACATATTTGCTCACGGATACTGCTCGCACCCCAGTATACGTCTTATCTCTTCAAAGGCTAGACATTTACAAATAAAATGTAGTTCATCATCATCATCATCATCATTATATACATATGGGCGAAATTCATCATTTTGTTTCTTTTTAAATATCGTCAGTCAATTATATTAATGTACTATATCTACCTTTATTTCGCGCTGGTCTTAACATATCGCAATGATTCGGGGATTAAGAATTTCGTGCATGTACTAAAATAGTCCACGTGCGTTAAATATTTCCAGTACAAGGCTCTGTAGGAAACACGTGCATTAGACACCATAGCTGGTTACATCAATGTCTCCAGTAAATCATTTTGGGTTGAAGGTTCAATTAACCCAATTAGATTGTCTTCAGATCTAGGACATTTTCCAAAGAGATGCCGGAAACGTCACTGGCTACGTTAGCTCTCTCCTGAGATTACCTGTCGCCAGGCTCGAATTCCATCGACCAAACTTAACGCTAAGTAATATTAAAATACTTTGGGGTTGAATTTAATCAACATTTTTTTCTTATAAAACTACTCCAAAATTTAATTTCCATACAAATAATTGTTAAGTCTGTAGGGTAAATATTTGTCAGCTTAGTCATTAGCTAAGATATTTCGTAAAACTGGAATTCAACCTTATTTAAGTATTACTTATCGCTAAGTTTTGTCAGTGGAATTTGTGCAAGAATTGCAGGATGATGGCTCAGGTAAATGCATTGCATGTAGGTTAATCATTGCTAAAATGTATTAAAACTTTTGCTGTGTATAAAATTAGTATTTTTCATCATAATTAATCTTTTGTTTATCCTTCCCTTTGTTTTCTTTAAAAATGTCAAAACTTGTTTTAGAGTAGTTTCGTTCTATTGCATTCGTGATCATGATATTCAACCTATTTTTGTTTACCCCCTTCCCCCTCTTCCACTGAAAATCGATTTGCATAAGGAAAATGTGACTTAAATAGACGACGTTTACCCGTGATCTATACGATATAGACAACGTTTACCCGTGATCTATACGATATAGACAACGTTTACCCGTGATCTATACGATATAGACAACGGCTATGATTGCTTGTGATTGGTGGAATAAAGTAGTCACTGGTCTAAATCACAATTGAATAAAATCACGCAAAATTAAATTAGAGACTTATAAACAGAGATTGGCAGCTTTTCGAAATAACACGTTTTATCGCGTTTTTCGATAGTTTACGAGAGCGGGCCCACCTATCAGACGGATACCGGACATTTCGGTGGGGCTTGGGGGAATCTTACAAAATAATAATTACTTTCCAAAAACTTTTATAAATCTACTGATTTTAGCTAGAGTGAGTTCAGTGAAGGAAAGAAGAGGACGGATTCCTGATTAGAGTACTTTTTTAGTTTAATTTTACTTGGGAGAGAGAGAGAGAGAGAGAGAGAGAAAGGAGAAAGACAGATAGATTACTGGTCCGATATGATAGCCTCATGTACATGCACGATTAGCCCGTGATTTTTGCCGGTAAGGATTTTTGTCTGGTGTTAGAAACAGAAATCTCCACAAGCAAACATATAGAATGATTGCTTACTGATATATTGGAACTGTGTATCTGATTTCAAATCTCGCCCAGGTCTCGTTGAAGTCTCGTTGTCGATATGGGTTAAGAATAAGCTGCCAATCTCTGTTTATAAGTCTCTGATTAAATCAAACACAAATGCTGAGTTTGAATAATGATTAACGAAACCAAGCTATCAGGATGTTAAATGCTGGTACGTAAGTAAATGCTGCATTACCGAGTCTTTGCGAAGCAAGTGCCATTTGTCCCCTTGTGTTATATCGTTCAAATTGTTTCAATGAAAGATGTATCGCAGCGACTTCAAATTTCTAAGCAATGTCAGAAATGAATGCTTCTTTACTCCAGATGGAACAAACAGTCAAAATATGAGTAAAATTCTTCTTTTGGCTGAGTGTGTATATGTACAGTGTACATTTATCCGGCTAACGCATACAGGTATGTAGCTGTTCAGTCTACACCCCGGGAATATAGCACCACGGCCCATGAAATTTGTAGATTATTTTTAAAAATCAGCAAATCCAATTTGCCCTTGACCATTTCAAAAGATAACAATTATGAAGTAAAGCAAAAGTAAAATACAATATTAAATCAATTCATACAATTAAATTCTAGAAACAGTCATTTTTTCAAGCATATCCCGCGATTATCAAAAGCGTCTATTTCAAATTTTGAAACTATGTTACACTTGTATACATGTATATGTCAATACCCTTCCGTTTAGACATGATCAAATAATAAGTGTACAGTTAAAGCAGTCGCTCCTTTGAACACAAACTTCTCCATCTTAAGATAAAAGGGAAAAAAATCTATTTGACATTTTAGACCAGAAATAATGTCGATCATTTTTCAGAAATCACTGCATTCCTCTTCAATAAAATAAGATAAAAAACAACAACAACAAATCAACAACAACAACAGCAACAAAAACAACAACAATTTAAGTTAACCTTTTAACCCTATACATCATAAAGACTCGTTTTGGAGTAAACAGAGCATACCCAGATCAGAAAGCACCCTTAACTAAATATGCCATTTTACAGTGAGTCCAGTTAATCAACTTTCACCAGGTCATAAATATTCATGAGTTAATAGGTTGAGACTCGTCGTTGGAACCCACGGTATATATTCCATTATCACTACCGTATATACCGTGGGATTTTCACCTGACAAAACTTCGTTTACATGAATATTCTTCAACTACTTGCTGTCAAATGAACAAGGTGCAGTGTTTTTAATACTCCTATTTAAAGTTACAAAAGCAAAAGCTGACTTTCAAAATCCAAACAAATATATGTAACGCATAGTTTCATTGTGGGTTCGAATCCCGGCAGGATCATTCGGATTTTCATGTGATGAAGCCTTCCAGCTGGCTTGCGGTAGGTCGGTGGTTCTACCCGGATGCCTCCGTGCATTCGGGGTCTTCCTCCACATGTAATTAGCTGGACGTCGCTATCTGACTGAAATACTGTCGAAGCGACGGCAAACTCAAATAGTCAAGTCATAGTTTCATTGGTCAAATGATCCATGCCACCTCGAATGAAGTGTCTAATTACTGTCTGATTTAAAAGTACGAAGTTTTAATAATCAAATAACCACGGTCAGTTAAATTAATCTATCCATTATTAACTTAGTGCCATGTTCCATCAAGTAATTTAGGGATTTTTAGTAAATTTAGGTCTTTATAGGTTTGTTTGTTTGTTGGGTTTAACGTCCCACCGATAGTATTTCAGTCATTTGGAGACAATGCCTACTTGAGACAGATATAGTGCTGCCAGACTGCAGTATCACGCCGTAGACATGTGGCATGATACCACACCCAGTCACATTATCTTGACACCAGGCCAACCAGTCCTGCAACTACCCTTATATGCTGAGCGCTAAGCAAAAGAACTATAACAGTACCATTTTTTACGACTTGGTATGTCGCGGCCGGGGATCGAACCCACGACCTCCCGCTCCCAAGGCGGACCCTCTAACCACTCGGCCACCGGGGACGGTAAAGTAAATCTTTATAGGATTTGATCAAAACTTCTTATAACTTAAAGTCAAAGGATGCTTGCATCTGCACTGGATTCTTTTTGAGCATATAAAGGGCCATGATTATAATTTAATGATGGATGAATTGCCTTAAGAAGCAAAGCATATTGAGCAAAGGTGGGTTCCGAAGATGGTTAAAACTGTTGAGACACAATCCTGCAGCAGTTCCGTACGAATGTAATCTATAACGTATCAACTGTAGTACAGTCAATCTCATCAACTGTTGCGTCCATCTCGAGCTCTCCTTCGTCAGTACTCGGTAATTTTCCGGATAAAATCAGTGTAGCTCGGCGTGCGATACTGCCAAATAACTCGCTAAGTCGATCCTTCAATGAAAAACAAAAAAGTGGGAGTAACATATTAAGTAAATACTAAGTAAATTAACCCAAAATAGATATAAACATATCTGTTACAAAATGTAGTGTCTTTTTTAAAATCCAAATATTCGAAATAAATTGAATGGACATATACTCGTAATATCTGAATAAGTTCGATATTGTATCATCCTCTCGATCTCCCAAAAAAAGGAGATGCGGGAATTGAAAATTTAAAATTGTCTGAAAATTTAGAATATTGATAACATTTAACGCTGCTATACGGAAACCCATACGTCTCTTTCTCTCTCTATCTTTTAATAAAGTAACATATCTTTATAATGAGTAAGAAACTCGTCATGTTTCTCATCATTTCAGCTTTAATCGCGATATAACGAGTTTCATTTCTCGAGCGATATAACGAGTTTCTTTTTTCGTTTTTAGGACTTTTAAAATCGACAAAACGACCTTTTTATTTCAACGGCTAAAATTTAAATACGTTCAAAATATTAAATCTGATATAACGTCTTTTAAACCAGTTTAAACTTTCTTAGTAACGATTTTGCTCTCTCGCTTTAAAGGGACTTTAAAACCCGTAACAAGAATTTTAAACTCGTCAAAACGACTTTCAGTTTTCTGCATATTTCAAAAGTCGTTATCACCAGAAATAAAAGTTGTTATACCGTGAAACAAAGGAGTTGTGTAAAGGATACTAGACGACACGTATAGGCTTCCGTCCGTGAAACCACATACAATATTTTGTGTTTACATTTATACTACATTAATAAATATATCATAAACTATACTCACTGATTTATGGTAAGAATTTATCTTTTTAAATTTCATGTGTGTGTGTGTGTGTGTTTTAGGCAGACATATTTACCCGCAATTCTGCATGCATGTTGGACACAACAGACTTTCGTGAAATTCCTTTCTTCTTCAAGTCCATTTCGCATCGCAGCTAAAACAGTACATATATTTTAAAGGTCGTTTGCTATGTACTTGACGATCCCAAAGGCGGTTTTATAGTTTAAACTTATTTATTTTACGTCGATTTAGAAACAAGTTCTTACAACTTATACTAATCACTTTCGACGTTTCCTGGGTTGGACCAGTACTTTGCGCCTGGGAAGGTCGTGAAGAATTCTTGCCTCCAACGGGCTTCGAACCCACAACCTTCGGATCCGTAATCGGATACGTTACCACTGCGCCACGGCGCCCAAATGCGGTATGTACAAGAGGTTTATTCTAGCCTCGTGACCCCTAACTTAAATTTTCTCATATGCGCTTTAGAATTTCACCACTTTTTCGGCGTAGCTGTAAAAAATTGATTTTGACCTACTTCTTAAACCAATCTAATGTTGGTAGGCAAATGAAGCCAGAGTAAATGCAATGCTATCATTGGCTTGTATAATCTAGTTTTAGGATATTTAGGATATTAAAACTTAAAATGGGAGTTTCAGGTTGTATATGTCATAATTCTTTTTCAGTTTAAACACGAAAGGTAACACGGTAATGAAAATTTAACATTTCTTTATCAATTTAGGAATGCTACTTTGGCAATAGATTTCAAACAACTAAATAAGAAACAGCCATATGTCTATTTTCAGACCACAATTTCCCCTAATCTGTAAAAGTGGACTCGGCCTTCAGGGGAAGGTAACTACTGTGGAGGAGTTGTGCAGTTTATTGTGCGGATCTAGAAACAATAATCGGATATACGCGATGATCTTTCGATGTCGCTTGGTTACATATGAATTGCCTTAACTTTTAAAAAAATCAGCAAGTGCATAATATTTAATGGAAGTAAGTAGATAAGCTTTTTATTTGTTTGTAAATTAAATCCGTTTTGTTCCATAGTCTTCACAATGCCTCCCATTATCTTGGTATTTATAAACATTTTTGCTAATGTTTCCAACTTTATGATAGTTTAGATATGTTTTACATGTTACAAATGACAATTATTTAGCTACGTCGAATATCTTTTTAAAGATAGTTCTTGTTTAAATTAATCAGTGAATGAAACTAAACAACAAATTCAAAGTTCTTTATAAAATGCAAAATTAATGAAAAATTCAGTCAGTACTGTTAATGATTGACCCAAAATGGTTACGTTGTAATAATTTTGCAGATTCTGCAGATTTCCCCAAAATGTAACCTTTGACCTTAATAACATATTTCTGCTTATCATGTAAGCTATGACCATCATTGTTTAAAATTCGATTTAGATTTAGATAATGTAAAATTAGATAATAGAAAACAAATTCATTGTACTGAATTTTAAATGTAACAGAAAAGTATTTGTTATTCATGCTAGACTCAGAAACACTTGCGGTAATTTAAAATCTACTCCCAACTATGCTTGAAGGGAAAACGTGGATAAGCCACTCTTGTTACAACTCGTGAAATACTGTGGATCAATGAGGCTGATACAATTAGTCAACAAAATTGAAAAGTGAATCTACAGGATCACTATTTGCAGAAAAAGTCAAACCCGATAAGTCGTTGATTTTGTATTCTGTTCTTCTTCCTTGTCACTGCAATCAGTATCGTTCCCAACACCGGAAGACCTTTCGTCTCGACAGTTGTTAGACGTAACAGAATTGTTTGAGGAACAACTTTCCAAAACGGCTAGGTGGTTCTCAGACTAGAATATATATGAAATTATATAAGGTTTTTGTTTTACTTTGGACACACATTCTTACAGCTCATACTAATCACCATATGTAGCAGTTATTGATTTTGAAAACCTCAAAACAAAATGATCCATTAATTAATAATAAATATCGGGGCAACCCCGAAATTCTCAGCTTATTTTAATGAAAAAAATGTGTGAAGGGGATGGGGTCCTTTTAAATGATAACACTTTAAGTCATATATATATATATTTTGTAGGAGTTAATATTTAATGTGTCATTTTTTAATTCTTTTTGAATTCGGCATAGTTGTAGCCCCTTATAAAACGACAGTCTGTACTTACATTGTCATGATAAATATCGTCAATGTCCTTTTTCCGGTACAGAGAGTTCGGTTTTCGTTTGCACATGATAACCTGAAGCTGAAACGTTAAATCAATAGGGGAGTTTACAATATAATTAGAGATGCCAAAATATATCATTCGATACGATCCAATTTCGCCAGACGATAACTGGTTATATAGAATCGTGAGTAAAAATATTAAAATTGTATCACTTCGAGATGAGGTATATTCCATAACCACTCAAAAACAGACTGTCTTTTAATTTTATGCTAACTGAAAACGAAAGAATGGAACTATTTTGTATGCCAGCTGAGGAAACAAGGGGGATAACTAATATATATTAGAATGCATCATATCCATATGATCCCAATTTCCTCCCTTTATAAGAAAAAAAAGGTAAAATAAGATCTAAAAAAATATAGTTCTGAGGAAATTTATGAAGATTCTTTTGGAAAAAAAGTTATTTTGCCATAGAAACCATAGTTCTGAATTAATTGATTAATCTGCGTAAGCAGCATTTGTGACTTACCAACCATGGATCACTCATGCCAAGTTACATTAATTTATTCCCTATGGTTTCAAAGGAGAGATGCCACTGAAAGTAAATTGTTCACGACGGAAGAGACAAAGAGCGATTTAATATTAAGAAAGAAATAATAAAAAAGGATTAACTTTAAAAGATTGAAAAAGTTTAACCTTAGCAGGGTCTCTATATATTGTTTTTATAGTTAATTGTTCCTCTTACCTTTTTATTAAGAAGACAGTGAAACACAAATATGAACATTCCCTGTAAATAAAAAAAAGTTCACATATAGATAAATAAAGAGTTTGTAAGTTAAGGACAAACATCAATACCGGCCATATTTGTGTTTGTGATTCTAACTTTTTGTTGATTAATGCATATTCGACAAACAAACCGAGTAAATTGCCGCTCAGTTTGTTGCATTCGAAACTATGTATATTTACAGATCACATAGGGCGAGTTCACATGGAATGAGCTATGGAGGGGTTGGCTATTACATGATTTATGCTTCTTCCTACCCAGTCACAGACTATATGTAAAACTGCTTTAACCCTGCTCATTTTTGACAGCATGTAAAATCAGGGAACCAGCTCATTCTCGAGAAACATTGGGCCGAGCGAGGGTTAGTAGAGTTGAGGTGAAAGGTTAAATTGACGTCACTAGTGACGAAACCTATACCGTTCAGTTGGAACTCGGGGTATATATATAGTGATGAAACCTAAACTCGGGGTATATATAAAGTGATGAAACCTAAACTCGGGGTATATAAAGTGATGAAACCTAAACTCGGGGTATATATATAGTGATGAAACCTAAACTCGGGGTATATATATAGTGATGAAACCTAAACACGGGGTATATATATATAGTGATGAAACCTATACCGTTCAGTTGGAACTCGGGGTATATATATAGTGATGAAACCTAAACTCGGGGTATATATAAAGTGATGAAACCTAAACTCGGGGTATATATATAGTGATGAAACCTAAACTCGGGGTATATATATAGTGATGAAACCTATACCGTTCAGTTGGAACTCGGGGTATATATATATAGTGATGAAACCTATACCGTTCAGGTGGAACTCGGGGTATATATATATAGTGATGAAACCTAAACTCGGGGTATATATATAGTGATGAAACCTAAACTCGGGGTATATATATAGTGATGAAACCTAAACTCGGGGTATATATATATAGTGATGAAACCTAAACTCGGGGTATATATATAGTGATGAAACCTAAACTCGGGGTATATATATATAGTAATGAAACCTAAACTCGGGGTATATATATAGTGATGAAACCTAAACTCGGGGTATATATATAGTAATGAAACCTAAACTCGGGGTATATATATAGTGATGAAACCTAAACTCGGGGTATATATATATAGTGATGAAACCTAAACTCGGGGTATATATATAGTGATGAAACCTAAACTCGGGGTATATATATATAGTGATGAAACCTAAACTCGGGATATATATATAGAGATGAAACATATACTCGAGGTATATATATAGTAAAGAAAACAAAACACGGGGGTATATATATATAGAGATGAAACCTAAACTCGGGGTATATATATAGTGATGAAAACTAAACTCGGGGTATATATATATAGTAATGAAACCTAAACTCGGGTATATATATAGTGATGAAACCTAAACTCGGGGTATATATATAGTGATGAAACCTAAACTCGGGGTTATATATATAGTAATGAAACCTAAACTCGGGGTATATATATAGTGATGAAACCTAAACACGGGGTATATATATATAGTGATGAAACCTAAACTCGGGGTATATATATAGTAATGAAACCTAAACTCGGGGTATATATATATAGTGATGAAACCTAAACTCGGGGTATATATATAGTGATGAAACCTAAACTCGGGGTATATATATATAGTGATGAAACCTAAACTCGGGGTATATATATAGTGATGAAACCTAAACTCGGGGTATATATATAGTGATGAAACCTAAACTCGAGGTATATATATAGTGATGAAACCTAAACTCGGGGTATATATATAGTAATGAAACCTAAACTCGGGGTATATATATATAGTGATGAAACCTAAACTCGGGGTATATATATAGTAATGAAACCTAAACTCGAGGTATATATATAGTAATGAAACCTAAACTCGGGGTATATATATAGTGATGAAACCTAAATTCGGGGTATATATATAGTAATGAAACCTAAACTCGAGGTATATATATAGTGATGAAACCTAAACTCGGGGTATATATATATAGTAATAGTAATGAAACCTAAACTCGGGGTATATATATATAGTGATGAAACCTAAACTCGGGGTATATATATAGTAATGAAACCTAAACTCGAGGTATATATATAGTAATGAAACCTAAACTCGGGGTATATATATAGTGATGAAACCTAAAACTCGGGTATATATTATAGTAATGAAACCTAAACTCGAGGTATATATATAGTGATGAAACCTAAACTCGGGGTATATATATAGTGATGAAACCTAAACTCGAGGTATATATATAGTAATGAAACCTAAACACGGGGTATATATATATAGTAATGAAACCTAAACTCGGGGTATATATATAGTGATGAAACCTAAACTCGGGGTATATATATAGTGATGAAACCTAAACACGGGGTATATATATAGTGATGAAACCTAAACTCGGGGTATATATATAGTGATGAAACCTAAACTCGGGGTATATATATATAGTGATGAAACCTAAACTCGGGGTATATATATAGTAATGAAACCTAAACTCGGGGTATATATATATAGTGATGAAACCTAAACTCGGGGTATATATATAGTGATGAAACCTAAACTCGGGGTATATATATATAGTAATGAAACCTAAACACGGGGTATATATATATAGTGATGAAACCTAAACTCGGGGTATATATATATAGTGATGAAACCTAAACTCGGGGTATATATATATAGTAATGAAACCTAAACTCGGGGTATATATATATAGTGATGAAACCTAAACTCGGGGTATATATATAGTGATGAAACCTAAACTCGGGGTATATATATATAGTGATGAAACCTAAACTCGGGGTATATTATATAGTGATGAAACCTAAACTCGGGGTATATATATAGTGATGAAACCTAAACTCGGGGTATATATATAGTAATGAAACCTAAACTCGGGGTATATAATATAGTGATGAAACCTAAACTCGGTATTATATAGTGATGAAACCTAAACTCGGGGTATATATATATATGAGAAACTAAACCGGGTATATATAGTTATGAAACCTAAACTCGGGGTATATATATAGTGATGAAACCTAAACCGGGGTATATATATATAGTGATGAAACCTAAACACGGGGTATATATATAGTAATGAAACCTAAACTCGGGGTATATATATATAGTGATGAAACCTAAACTCGGGTATATATATAGTGATGAAACCTAAACTCGGGGTATTATATAGTGATGAAACTATACGTTATTGAACCGGGTTATATATAGTGATGAAACCTAAACTCGAGGTATATATATATAGTGATGAAACCTAAACTCGGGGTATATATATAGTGATGAAACCTAAACTCGGGTATATATATAGTGATGAAACCTATACCGGTTATATTGTAATGAAACCTAACCGGGGTATATATATAGTGATGAAACCTAAACTCGAGGTATAATATATAGTGATGAAACCTAAACTCGGGGTATATATATAGTGATGAAACCTAAACTCGGGTATATATATAGTGATGAAACCTATACTCGAGGTATATATATAGTAATGAAACCTAAACCGTCAGTTGGAACTCGGGTATATATATATAGTGATGAAACCATAACGTTCAGTGGAAGGGTATATATATATAGTGATGAAACCTAAACTCGGGGTATATATATAGTGATGAAACCTAAACTCGAGGTATATATATAGTGATGAAACCTATACTCGAGGTATATATATAGTAATGAAACCTATACCGTTCAGGTGGAACTCGGGGTATATATATATAGTGATGAAAACCTATAAGTTCAGTGGAAACATCGGGGTATATATATAATAAATATATATATAGTGATGAAACCTAAACTCGGGGTATATATATAGTGATGAAACCTAAACTCGGGTATATATATAGTGATGAAACCTATACTCGAGGTATATATATAGTAATGAAACCTAACTCGGGTATATATATAGTGATGAAACCTAACGGGTATATATATATAGTGATGAAACCTAAACCGGGTATATATAGTGATGAACCTAAATCGGGGTATATATATATAGTGATGAAACCTAAACTCGGGGTATATATATAGTGATGAAACCTAAACTCGGGTATATATATAGTGATGAAACCTAAACTCGGGGTATATATTATTAGTGATGAAACCTAAACTCGGGGTATATATATAGTATGAAACCTAAAGGGTATATATTAGTGATGAAACCTAAACTCGGGGTATATATATAGTGATGAAACCTAAACTCGGGGTATATATATAGTGAATGAAACCTAAACTCGGGGTATATATATAGTGATGAAACCTAAACTCGGGGTATATATAATAGTGATGAAACCTAAACTCGGGTATATATATAGTATGAAACCTAAACTCGGGGTATATATATAGTGATGAAACCTAAACTCGGGTATATATATATAGTGATGAAACCTAAACTCGGGTATATATATATAGTGATGAAACCTAAACTCGGGGTATATATATAGTAATGAAACCTAAACTCGGGGTATATATATATAGTGATGAAACCTAAACTCGGGTATATATATAGTGATGAAACCTAAACTCGGGTATATATATAGTGATGAAACCTAAACTCGGGGTATATATATAGTGAATGAAACCTAAACTCGAGGTATAATATAGTGATGAAACCTAAACTCGGGGTATATATATAGTGATGAAACCTAAACTCGGGGTATATATATAGTGATGAAACCTAAACTCGGGGTATATATATAGTGATGAAACCTAAACTCGAGGTATATATATAGTAATGAAACCTAAACTCGGGGTATATATATATAGTGATGAAACCTAAACTCGGGGTATATATATAGTGATGAAACCTATACCGTTCAGTTGGAACTCGGGGTATATATATATAGTGATGAAACCTATACCGTTCAGTTGGAACTCGGGGTATATATATATATAGTGATGAAACCTATACCGTTCAGGTGGAACTCGGGGTATATATATATAGTGATGAAACCTATACCGTTCAGGTGGAACTCGGGGTATATATATATATAGTGATGAAACCTATACCGTTCAGGTGGAACTCGGGGTATATATATATATAGTGATGAAACCTATACCGTTCAGGTGGAACTCGGGGTATATATATATAGTGATGAAACCTATACCGTTCAGGTGGAACTCGGGGTATATATATATATAGTGATGAAACCTATACCGTTCAGGTGGAACTCGGGGTATATATATATATAGTGATGAAACCTATACCGTTCAGGTGGAACTCGGGGTATATATATATATAGTGATGAAACCTATACCGTTCAGGTGGAACTCGGGGTATATATATATATAGTGATGAAACCTATACCGTTCAGGTGGAACTCGGGGTATATATATAGTGATGAAACCTATACCGTTCAGTTGGAACTCGGGGTATATATATATATAGTGATGAAACCTATACCGTTCAGTTGGAACTCGGGGTATATATATAGTGATGAAACCTATACCGTTCAGTTCGAGATCGATCTCGAGTTCCATGTGATCTCGGCCATAGCGAAATCAAACATGTATGGGGAACTTATACACATATAGAATATAAATACATCAAATACCTAATAACCTAAGGAAGATCACAATTCCGATGTTAGTAAAGAGCAGGTCTAGAGAAGCTCTCGTAAAGTTACGTATATGTAGCATATATATATATATATGATTAGAAAAATGAAAAAAATAACCGTACAACAACTTCTTGGGTAACACAAGAAATTATGAGAATCGCGTAAAATCCCATTTGATTTCGTCATTTCATTACAAAACAAATTATGTTATAGATATATCCTGGAGTATCCAGTTCTCGACAGCATAAAAAGTTATTGCAAGAAAAATGAACAAAATGATCCCTCACTTTTATATTAAATATATCATCAAATGCATCAATATCTTCCCTTCAAATGTATTAAATTTTCAGTGGTAATTAAAAACAAATTTAAAAAATAACTGTCAAAATCCAACAACAGTCAAAATTATTTCCAAAATGGCGTCCGGAATTCTCGACAATGAATTGAAAATGAGTCTGCCATGAGTATGGTGCACATATAGAGACAAAATCTATAAACAACAGTTGCATTGAAGTTCTGTGATCTTAATCAAAGAACAGATTGGTTTGTAAAATATAAGACGATCCAATTAACAACAAGAAACACTATCACACTGAAAGTGTTCATGTTGTTATAGGGTGCACTCCGAGTTTTGTGACTGGGGGTACAATAGCAATTTTCCTTAACTTTGTACCCTTTCAACCAGAGAGTCCCTACAATTTTGGAGGTATATGGCCAAGTTTGGTTGTAAAAACCCAATGCAAAGGTTAAATGGGCATGCTATATTACAAGTATTAAGTATAAAGTTTACTATCATATTAATAACAGCTATGACTCTAAATGACGTCTGTATATAGTATTGTTGAGAAGTGTATTCATAATCAAACCTACATTATTTTAAGATCTTGGTTTACATAAATCAGTGATCGTATGCTTGCTGAGTATTATCGGTAGATTTAACAAGTGGATTAAAAAAATCATAAAAAGAAGCATTAGTGAGAATGGTAGAAAATCGGTACTTCTTTATTAAATGAATATTTTTACATGTTTCCCATACATTTTCAATAAAAATAATGTTTAGAAACAAGGATCAATCAATTTTGTTTATTGTCGATGGTTTTTCTGTAAAATTACGTCACACTTGTCGCCAAATACTGAACTAGTGTAAATAGCCCGAGAATACCAATATGGCGAGAACTCAATACTTGAGGATATTTTTAATATCCTTACATAAATAAGTATATAATAATGTATATTAAATATATATAGGTGACAATTACTGAAAAATATGTTGCTATTAATATAAAAATGATTTGTATAGCAAAGAGAGTTTCGTTCTGTATGATGCATGCTCAACACGTGATTCTAAATGCAACACCGCCCATATTTGGCTACATACCTCTATTGCCATTGTGACGCAAAATCCTAAAAGGGACACAAGTGTGCCAGTTTCTTTTATTATATTTTTGTATTGTTAACTTCCCTTGTGTTAAGACACCGGGTAGTTTTGTATTTTTTAATCCAGTTGACATTTAAAATTTACATAAACAGCAATAACTTTTACGCTATATAAAATAAATATCATTAATTGAACATGATTGTGTATTTGGATCAATCCACTTCATTCCCGAACCCCACAAAAAAAGTTGCTAGGTTGCAGACTTACCTGCAGACTGTTGCAGACGACAAACGCGTACTGGAGCCAGACGCTGCTGTCATTCACTGCCAACACCCCAAATAACCACGTGACTCCCATCACCGGAAGTAGAACACACAGCTTCTGAACAGTGGTCCTAATAAAGGGTTTAACAATATTAACAATAATTATCTTTCATTATTAAGACAAATGAATGGATATTCTTTTTTTTTTTTTTTTTACTATACATTTCCTCAAAAATTTAATTCTTTCTAAACGCGACGCTGCTTTTAAAAAACCTTTATGATTATCACTATGAAACTTAGCGTTTTACTAAGCCTACTTACATTATTTTCTCTCGTTTACTCATGTTCATGACCCATTTCGTTTGACACATTTTCTTCATGACTATCGATATGATCACTGCATTTATCTGAAATTAACATATACATGTATATATAACACAAATACGCGATACATGCTTATTTCAGTCTGTGCTTCCCTCATTATTGACGAACTATTGGCGCAGTGGACTGGCTGCGAATCAATTGCATTTGTGTGGTATCTCCTGCGTAGGAGATTTCATTATCAACACTCTTAATTTGTGGGAGATTGGCCCCAAAGGGTTCGATACTCGACATGGTATATGATGAACTCAGCTAAGAAGTGCATTACTCAATGACCAGTCGACTCAGTGAAACGTAAACCGAAGTGCTGTTTACCTCTTTATGTGGAATTAAATTGCAGAACGGCGACACTACGCCTGTGGCACGTTGACAATTTAAAGAAATGTCTAATAGCACAAACCTACTGTATGTACATGTGTATATTAAACATCTTAAAAAATGGTATCGACACGATTTCTTACACCAAGCAGATTCGTATTTACCTCTTCATTATCATTATTAACATTATTTACCTGGTTCATCATCAACTATTTTTGATTCACCGTCCTTGTTATTAATGCGCTGTGAAGTTATTTATTTTCGTGGGGCATTAATTTTCATTGATTTCTTGGAGGGGTTTATCCACGAGTATCAAACACAACTCAACCGTCCATTTAAAAAAATATAACGTTTCCCACAGCATGAATCCACGAATAAATGTTGCCCACGCATCCCCATACGTACTTAATCAACGAAATTTAATGTCAATGAAATTAAGTAGTTTTCCAATATATACTCACGAGGATGGTAAAACAGACCGGACCAACAAAAGACCAGAATATCGTGGATTTAACGTCCAGCCAGCAGCTGAAAGGTCAAGGTCAGAGTAAAGTTTTACGACATTCATACAGTACATTGCAATCGACTTGAATGAAAGCATGACCTGAAAATGCAAAAGAAAGCTCACAAAATGAACATTTTCAGAGAAATTCAACATAAAATAATAATATTAATAATAAACTGTAGCTCCAATGAGTCTCTTCTTTTATATTCAATCAGTGGTAATTGTCTGATGACGTCAGAGTGTAGAAGCTTCTACGTCATAGTGACAATGATGTACTGTGTTTTCAGTTTACTTTAATTCGAGGGGTTATTTTTGTTGTTGTAGCTGTTTTTCTACGTTTTATTTTTTTTTCTGGCCTTTCAGTGAGTCAAAAAATTCTTGATTTTAGTCAATTTAATTTTTTGAAAGGTTTTGCTTGATCTGACTTCTTAAAGGAGACCGCAACTTTGACATAAACATTTTCTCGAATTGAAAAACACTCTCAGAAAAAAAAATGAAATCATTTTTCAAAGGTAGCTTCAAAACAAAGATTTTTACTTTTAGACGAACTGTCCAATTATATGCAGAATGAAATTTTGTTGCACGAGGTTATTAATTTGTATTTGTATATTTACTTTGAAAGTTTGATACTTATTGAACTTTAATGCCATAAAACTAGAATATTTTGGGCTTTTCATATATAACAAAACCAGACTTTGTTGTGATTGTTGTGTACAGAAAAGGGATGGTGGGGACTAGACTTCACGTACTTCCGGTCGATGCTTGAGACACTCCTCGGTTTCGGAAAGCAATATGTGATTAAGGTATTCCATCCATGATTAAATCATAACCATGGTCCTTCAAATGCTGAAAAAGACTTCAGTGGAAATGTAAAAATCAATTTATTTGGAGGTAAGGCTATTTTGTTCAAATCTGTAGTATTTTACAAAATTTTGGAACCTTAAGCTCACAAAAAAACAAAGGTTGGGAAATCCCTTTAAATATTGTTTATAATTTTATCAATATTATAAACAATATCAAGATATTAAAAAATAGCATTAAACGTCCAAGTCAATTTACACCGTCTTTATGCTGTCATGATTTTTGTTAAAAATATGATTTATCGTTTTAAAATTCCCCAAACGAGGGATATTTTAATTACTCTGTTTATACAAACTGAATGAAAACTTCCTTATTTCAATATTTCATTATGATAGATTTCTATTTAAACAGTAGAAACCGGAAAAAATGTACATGATAATCATGCATTTTCACTCTAATTTTACGTTTTCTTTTCCTTTTCATTTTTTTTACTTAAATGTTCAAAGAGCTTCACACCATATTTCAATGGCGCTGAAAAAATGTTTTCTATTTTTACTTCAAAAAGAAATGTTTAATCAAAGTAGGATGATTACTTCTTTCCAAAGTATGAGTATACCTGATCAATCGGCATAAAATATGAATGATTTGATTTGATACAAAGTGTACATGGCATCATGGACACCCCATACAATGTTGCAGCTCAGATTCAACAAAGTCAGTACAGCAAAATATAAATCTATCGTTTCATTTATCAAATTAATGTATACATCAAGTAAAGAACTTGAACATGAGTATTCATGGGGCAAAGGGTTAAATGACATGATTCATGTGCCGGAACAGGATGACCTGACTTGACCCTTGAACATGAATATTCATACGATAAAGGGTTAAATGACATGATTCATGTGCCGGAACATGATGACCTGACCTTGACCCTTGAACATGAATATTTGAACATAATATTCATGATAAAGGGTTAAATGACATGATTCATGTGCCGGAACATGATGACTTGAGATTGACCCTTAAATGAATATTCATGAGTTAAAGGGTTAAATGACATGATGATTCTGATTCATGTGCCGGAACATGATGACCTGACCTTGACCCTTGAACATGAATATTCATAAGATAAAGGGTTAAATGACATGATTCATGTGCCGGAACATGATGACCTGACCTTGACCCTTGAACATGAATATTCATAAGATAAAGGGTTAAATGACATGATTCATGTGCCGGAACATGATGACCTGACCTTGACCCTTGAACATGAATATTCATGAAACAAAGGGTTAAATGATATGATTCATGTGCCGGAACATGATGACCTGACCTTGACCCTTGAACATGAATATTCATGAGTTAAAGGGTTTAAATGACATTGATCATGTGCCGGAACATGATGACTTGACCTTGACCCTTGAACATTAATATTCATGAGATAAAGGGTTAAATGACATGATTCATGTGCCGGAACATGATGACCTGACCTTGACCCTTGAACATGAATATTCATAAGACAAAGGGTTAAATGACATGATTCATGTGCCGGAACATGATGACCTGACCTTGACCCTTGAACATAAATATTCATAAGATAAAGGGTTAAATGACATGATGATTCTGATTCATGTGCCGGAACATGATGACCTGACCTTGACCTTGAACATAATATTCATAAGATAAAGGGTTCATTTTGCGAATTGATGACCTGACTTGACCCTGAACATGAATATTCATAAGGACAAAGGGTTAAATGACATTGATTTATGTGCCGGAACATGATGACCTGACCTTGACCCTTGAACATGAATATTCATAAGATAAAGGGTTAAATATTATACAACTGACCTAACACAATATATTTTAATATTGGTCAAAGTTCAAAGGTACAGTCTGATCTGACTTTTATAACACTATAGTTCACACGTCAACACTTAATTATAATTGTTTGCATGAAGTTTTACCAGACAGACCGACAAGTACTATATTCATCTAAATATTACATAGTGACATCATGGGGATAGTTATAATACGGCCAGAGTTAAGAAAAGCAAAAACATGGCGGGGTCCAATGAAAACAGTAAGAGAAGTTGGGTGCATATACTTTTACTAGACGGACGGACAACTATCGGGTTGATTCTGTCAAAATCTTGAACTTTATATTATGTACTTTTATATGTTAAGAAACTTGTGTTAAACTGTCCATACATTACGCTGATTTAAAGTGACCGATCGGTGACTGGGGAAAATCTCAAATGTATGAATATTTCCCATTGAACCATGGGTGATATTATACACCAGCATGGGGATCAGGTGCTCGGGAAGTACTCGTTGATTTACGTAGGTTTACGTCGTGTTTCGGATCGGAGTGGTCTAAAGCGTATAAAAGATCTTTGCCTCATATTGACCATTCCACTCCTGGTGTATAATTCCAAACATTGTCCAATGAGAAATAAACAAACATTTCAGATTCCCGCTCCAAAGTCACTAATTGGTCAAATTAAATTAGCGTAATATACCGGGTATTGCCGATCCTATAGCAATATGGTCTTACTCTATTACACATACTATTTTTGTAAGAAGATATGTGATTTTTAATGCGAAGAAGAAATAACGGTGTAAATATACATACTAGTGTTCGTTGATATATCCCTGGAAACTGGTTGCTGAGGTGGCAATACCAACTATCACTAATGGAATGCCTAAAATATAGTAAAAATCATCATCATCGTCGTCGTCGTCGCCAAATTCGTCCTTTTTGTTTTGGCATCAACGTTGCTGTCATCGTCAACTTGTACATTTATTATTAATTCGCGTTTGACCCGAAGCACTAAGTTTATATGCGGAAAATATGCGGTTTGCGTAGTCGTTTCTACCGTCTCGGCATTTGGTCTATACATGAACACCAGCAAAAAAATAGCAAAAAAAAAAAGAACATTTATTTTAGTTTATAAATGTGATATATTTCATTCTTGATTATATAAAAGGGATATTTCCTATGATCCCTCGTGAAATATACTGTGAACTTCCACCACTGAAATGATGAACAAATATCCCAAAGTACTGATCCAACCCAGGAACCGTCGAAAGGGATTAGTCTAAGCTGGAAGAACTTGTATCCTATTCGACATATAATTGGTAAGTATAAAGTAAACAAATATACTGCATATGAGATAAGATAATATTTTATCATAGTGACATTTGTTTTACATTTTATTTTTTACAAATAAACAAATGCATGTATAGAGATACACACGGCACAAGGGCACAAATATCCTAGTTCATTAATTGTAAAATGATATACTAAATATAATTTTACAATAGATATATAAAATTAAATATTAATTTGCATTCAGATGAATGACTGATATTCAACTTTTACAGATATAACCTATTAAAGACTGTATTTATCAATTTCCAACATGTCTATATATTTACCAAATGATGCTGACATAAGGAGACGGAGGTGTGACTGTCTGTGGAAGGGCAAGATGACCTTTATGGACATGAAGATTCCCTCGGCCATCAACAGGAAGAAGACGACTAGATACATGTAGTGTATCGCCATCCCTATTGCTATACACACCGGCTGAAAAATCGCATCACATTACTCGCATACATTGGTTCAGTTGTGAGCAAAAACATACATTGGTTCAGTTAAGGACAAGAACATATACTGCTTCAGTTGTGTACAAAAACTTGTATTGGTCCAGGTTTGGGAAAGGAAATATACTTCTTCAGTTGTGGTCAGGGACATATATTTTTTATGTTTTTAGCAAGGACCTACCTGGGTTGTTGGGCGATGATATATATTGGTTGAGTTGTGGACGAGTTGGCAAGGTTGAGTTGTGGGCAAGGTCAAAGTATGCTTTATTACGTCTAGAACCAATCTCATTGGAATCAGATTTAGTATCGGTAACTGATCTGACAACATCAAATAGAGGGTCGTATCAGATTGACCTTTGTGTAAGCCAATCAAATCGGCGCCTATCAAATCTTAGGGTATAACCGCATCAATATATATGAACAAATAACAAGATGGTGTCCTGTAAGAAGAACTACCACAAAATCCTAAGAGTGCCAAATCAACTTCTTTTTATTCATGCTTGAATTCTTGTATATGTAATTTAGTAAGAACAGCAGTTGTTGAGGCATCCATTTTTAATGTGTTACATAACTGATTACTCACAATATGGTAGAAAGATGTGTAAGCGGCCGGGTAGCTCAGTCGGTAGAGCATTCTCCCTGTAAGCAAAAGGCTCCGTGTTCGAGTCCCGGTCAAGCTACACATTTTTCTCACCCTGTGACAAATGTTTTACCAAAGTTAGTTAGAAACGCGCCATTTAATCGAGCACTTGTTTATGCATATAAACTATTTAAAGACGTAACCTTTGATGTGATGATGTCAGATTCTAATCGCGTATCGTAGATGAGTGCAAATTAGTATATTTTTTTAATGAGATTGGTCTAGGACATGCCATTTTTGAGTTGTGGGCAAGGACATACAAAGATTCAGTCATGTCATGGGCGTATAATTTGCTTAGTCATGTCAATGACATACATTGGTTGAGTTGTGGGCAAGGTACACACACTGCTTCTTCAGTCATGACAAGAACATATAATGGTTGAGTTATGGGAAAGAACACACACTGCTACAGTCATGTCATGGACATACATTGGTTGAGTTGTGGGCAAGCACACACACTTCTTCTTCAGTCATGACAAGGACATACAATGGTTTATTTGTGGGCAAGTGCATATACTGCTTCTTCAGTCATGTCATGGACATACAATGGTTGAGTTGTGGACAAGGTCAAAGTCTGCTTCAGTGTTGTCTAGGATATAAAATTATTGAGTGGTGGGCAATGACATATACTGAATAAGTCATGTCATTGACATGCACTGCTGCTTCAGACATGTCATGGACATAAATTGGTTGAGTTGTGGGCATGGATGTAAACTGATTCTGTCATTTGATGGACACCGACTCTGATTCAGCATGTCATGGACATACAATGGTGGAGTCGTGGACAAGTACTCTGATTCAGCATGTCATGGACATACAATGGTGGAGTCGTGGACAAATACTCTGATTCAGCATATCATGGACATACAATGGTGGAGTCGTGGACAAGTACTCTGATTCAGCATGTCATGGACATACAATGGTGGAGTCGTGGACAAGGACATACATTGTTTCAGTAGCGGGCAAGGATTCCCGATTCACCACTCAAACGTTATGCTAAAGTCATCTCCGTACATTTAGCCAACATGCATTCAACATCTGATTGATATTTTTAACGTTTAAATAACTAATGGGAAATTGTTTGCTATCGATTGTCATCCAGGTGATTTGCTGGATGTGCTTCAAATTCGTCAGGACCCGTGTTCATTATGTTAACTCTAGTTAAACGAGTAGATTACTGAGAATGTATAAATAACAATTGTTGGCTCTGTCGATTCGGGTAATAACTCGCTTGTACGTGTGTTTGTTGAATTTGAAGTATTACTGATAGCAGTTCAGTGATTTGGAGACTTTGGCTACAAGAGGCAAATTAATAGTTCTAGATCACTGCAGCATCACGCCCGTAGACAAATGTCATTATAACACACTTCGTCACATAATTATGATAAGGATCCAAAGCCTATACATGTATATTGGTCAACAAACAACAAGTGGATTATTTTACGAAAAAGTCCTAGGGGTTGTGGAGCAGACTCTTTAACGACCAAGAAAAACAATCTTACCCTATACGTTGTGCGGGTGATACCGCCGACAAAGAGAATGTAGGCGAGCCACAGGCAGATACACACGGCTAAGGACAGTATACCTCGGTCGCCCTTTAGGTGCCTGCAATAATTGAGACATCATACTACACCAAGTCACATCATCCGGCCACTGGGCCAACTAGTCCTGGAACTACCATTATATACTGAGCGCCAAGTACCGTTTTTATGATTTTGTAAGGACTGTCAAAAAGGTCTAATGTGATGAAAAAACAACAACACGGAAACAGGACATTACATAACATAGCAGAACACCAACAGTCACAGACTTGTAACCGTCAATCGGCAAAAGGATAGATTGGAGTGCTTGAACCAGGTTTTAAAGGTTCAGGGATCGAACATAAGACTTCTCGTTACCGAGCAAAAACTCTAATCACAAGACAACCGGGGTCGGTCCCTAGTTATTTACAAAACTATATGTAACTCAATATTATTCCTATCTTCGAAGAAGAAAATCATCTTTACATGTACATGTATTTAATGGATTCCATCAACGGCCTTAGCTTTATTGCTCCGGTTACAAAGCACATGACTGCAGTTATATAGTTTGTAGGTTCGAACTTAGCTGAGGGTAAAGTTTTAAAGATGCAAAAAACTGCTTTCATTCAGGGACCGCTGAGATGCATAAAGTAACCTTAAACAAAACATGGTTTAGAAATGCGTACATGAACTACGCCAGTATGGCTTTTCCCCTGTATGTATATACATATATGTGCATGAAGATTTAACAGCAAACTCTCCTGTTTAAGGTCAATTTTGGTCATTCCCCTTCCCCTTTGTGTCATTGTCACAAACTGGTTCGGTGGAAAACGTCAAGTCGTTTTATTATAACAAACATGTGCGTAGCTGGGCCTTAATTGATGTGCAGGCCGAGCTTGGGGATCCAAGAGAATGCTCCCCCATAGATTTTTTTCTAGGACACGCGCTGGTACGAAGTTTTCCGTCATATCTGAGGCCAGCATGTATCTGATATCGCAGGTATAATAAGTAACATTTTCATACATGTTTCTTAAATGCATTTTTGGACTTTCTTTTTTTTAAATACAATTCCTCGAAATGATGTGCAAGCCCGGGGCTTCAGTGCTTATAGGGAGATACTCCTGTATACTGACGTAATATCAATTTAAAAACCAACCTCCAGTAAATCATTTTGATTAGAATAGTGATGGTGAGGCAGGCGATGGATATTCCACATCCTACGGATGACATCACACTCAGTACCATCTGGTGCACAGCTGGCTGCCATGACAACGGCAAATATGAAGATGTGTGTTTCATGGAAGTTATAATCTCATACTTATAATATTTACAACAAAGTTCTGTTACTGGAGAAAGAAATACAATACTGTAACAATACAAAAATGAATGTTTCATATAAATTGATGGCCAGATATGGTATAACATTTATAAAGGTAGACAAAACTAAATATATACTTGATATAAATCCAATTTTAATGTCAGTAGCATCTATATAGGATATCAAATTTTACAATTGTGCATTGTTTTCTGGTACTTATATACAGGACTGATCCAATAAAATGTACTTCACATCGTGACAGATGTATGATGTGATGATTTCAAAAGAGTTTGGTTTTTCAAAAGCGTACAATACATTCAGTACATTGGAACCATATGGAAGGTAAAATATTAATTTGTACAAAATTACAAAGATGTTCATGATAAGTTATAGGAAATATTTATTTGTCCATGCTTCTCATGGCTATAACTTACAAGATACTGTATAACTACTGTTACATTTCCCGGATACATTATTTCTAAGCTAGACAGTATGATTTGAATAAGTTCCGCTTGATTATAGTTGAAAAGCTATTTATTTAATCATTTCTTTATTTATTTATGTATTTATATTTTTTATTGTTCACTGTATAAATTATATTTTGCTGCCCCAAGACCACATCGGTCTTTAGATCTTCTGGTTTGCTTGAAATAAACTTTTAAACTTTAAATTACAAACGTTTATTGCAACAAAACAGAAAACAAAATACATGAATAAGTATATCATGACAAGATGCATGGATTTATCTGAAGAGCAAGTTGTCGTTAAGTTATATTGCATTATATATAAATCAACCATCATACCGGTTCGACAGAACTAACAAGTATAGCAAAGTTTGTCAGATGGTAACATCTACATTCCACTAGACTGCTGTTAAGGACACGTGTGTAACATCCATCAGTTGACCACGCCCTTCCACCAACGTCACTGGGAAAAGAATAAATGTTTAATCGATTTAACACACGCTATCGACAACTCCTTTCAATTCATAAGAATGAGCAACTTAGATATTTCGAAATACAGAAGAATTTTGCTTCATATTTGATGTGTATATAGCAAGGATGTTTTCATACTGATAGTTTCTTGTACATCTTAAACTATTAAACAATTAGTTTGCTGAATATAATTCTTGCTTATTAATTACGTTAACGATCTTCCAAAACCGTGTAGGTCATTTGCGTCGACAGTCTGAAATATTAATTGTAAACATATTTGGACATAAGCATCGTATATAATCATAAAATATTTTACAGACTTTGAAACTAGTAGTATATGTGTCTAAATTTTGTCGCATTTAGAATCATATTTTATGTAAATTATCAGAACTTGCCTCAAACTGACTAAAGCGCATCACCACAGGAGGATCTAGGACGCGCTGAATTTCCGGCAGCAATTTCAAGGACATAACTTGCGAGTTGACTGTTGCATTTTTTATTGCCGACCTAGAATAAAACCGTAATTGTGACTATTAATTACAACAGAAGTATGACTAGAGTAATGAAACCGGAAGTGTGACCCGATTAATTCAATGTATAAAATATAGATAAACTATGCAGTGAATCTTCTAAAAGCGGTGGACATCTTTAATTTAGATTTTGATGTATATTTTACTTTATAGTTGCATACAATATACTAGAATTCTGATGCTGTTAACCACAAATAAGCATTATCTTACAAAACAAAGAGATAATAAGATTTCAGTAATATCATAATGACATACCATGAGAGTAATATCTTACAGATGAGAAACTAGTGAATCAGATAACGGGGAAATGGTGAAAAAAATTCACCCAAGGATAAGCATTTGCACAAGAAAAGAAGACTGCACATCAAACGACCACGCGACATACCAAACTCGTGAAAATGTGATGGTATATCTCCCTTGGCGCTCACAGGCACGGTGTGAGGATAATGTGACTGGGTGTGGTATCATGCCACATGTCTACGGCGTAATACTGCAGTGTCGCAGCACTACGACATCGTCTCGAAATGACCGAAATACAGTCGGCGGGACGTATAAGCTAATACAAACTAATATACCTTGCCATAAAGCGGTTTGAAGTTAGTTGGGAGATGTTTCGATAAACAAGTACTGAGTATCCGTCTACTGTGTCTGAAGTGAAATATCAATGTCAATTGAGCTTGTATTAAGGTAATGTCCATCCATCATTCAATTGTGAGCATTGTCCATCGAGTGATGCTATGAATTTTAGTAATTGCAAGCCTTTAAAGGCTTTGAGCAAAATAGCCTTAACTCCATATCAGCTGATGCTTGCATTTGCATTTAAGATTTCTTAAGTATTTCAAGGTCCATGATTATAATTTAATGATGGATAGATAATCGAAATGTATATTATACAAGTGTATCGACAGACAGAACGTTGATACCAAAAAATAGATAAAATTTAACAAATATGTATAAGGTATTTTATTCTACTGCTAAGATATCATACATTTTGATTTATTAGGGGAAAAAAGTGATGTCATACTCAAGTGAATTTTAGAAACATTTTCATTATGAAATAAACTGCATCACTTGTCCTGGCTTTGAAGAAACTGAAAATAAATGAGGTTTTTAACCATGCCTGCAAGTGTTTCCTTTCCAATATCCACGGAAGCCATCCGAAGCCCGTCCCACGTGACAGATTTCTCATCAGCCGGGAATTTCAAGCCCTGCTCCAAAGATCGTACAGACCCAACCTTCAGCACTGATAAGACATAACAAAAAAAGGTTAATTTTAAAATACATGACACTATATTAAATACTGAGGATTATACATATGTAACATTATGTAATACTACGATATTTTATGCATATGTGACACTGTATTGTATAATGACAATGTGTATACATCTGTATCATTATAACGGTGTTGTTTGGACATAAGTAACACGGATAATATTTATACATATGTTACACTGTTCTGTATAATGACAATGTTTATACATATGTAACACTGTTCTGTATAATGACAATGTTTATACATATGTTACACTGTTCTGTATAATGACAATGTTTATACATATGTAACACTGTTCTGTATAATGACAATGTTTATACATATGTAACACTGTTCTGTATAATGACAATGTTTATACATGTGTAACACTGTTCTGTATAATGACAATGTTTATACATATGTAACACTGTTCTGTATAATGACAATGTTTATACATATGTAACACTGTTCTGTATAATGACAATGTTTATACATGTGTAACACTGTTCTGTATAATGACAATGTTTATACATATGTAAACACTGTTCTGTATAATGACAATGTTTATACATATGTAAACACTGTTCTGTATAATGACAATGTTTATACATGTGTAACACTGTTCTGTAATCTGTTAATGACAATGTTTATACATTGTAAACACATGTTTTGTATAATGACAACTGTTTATACAATTGTAACACTGTTCTGTATAATGACAATGTTTATACATATGTAACACTGTTCTGTATAATGACAATGTTTATACATGTTAACACTGTTCTGTATAATGACAATGTTTATACATGTTAACACTGTTCTGTATAATTGTATAAAAGTTTATACATATGTACACTGTTCTGTATAATGACAATGTTTATACATTGTAACACTGTTCTGTATAATGACAATGTTTATACATGTGTAACACATGTTCTGTATAATGACAATGTTTATACATGTAACACTGTTCTGTATAATGACAATGTTTATACATATGTAACACTGTTCTGTATAATGACAATGTTTATACATTTGTAACACTGTTCTTAATCTGTATAATGACAATGTTTATATAACATGTTGTAAACATGTTTCTGTTAATTCTGTATAATGACAATGTTTATACATGTGTAACACTGTTCTGTATAATTCTGTTATAATGACAATGTTTATACATAGTAACACTGTTCTGTATAATGACAATGTTTATACATTTAACACTGTTCTGTATAATGACAATGTTTATACATGTGTAACACTGTTCTGTAATAATGACAATGTTTATACATGTGTACACTGTTCTGTATAATACAATGTTATAAGTAATCTAAATGACAATGTTTATACATTGTAACACATGTTCTGTATAATGACAATGTTATACATATGTAACACTGTTCTGTATAATGACAATGTTTATACATGATGTAACACTGTTCTGTATAATGAAAATGTTTATACATGTGTAACATGTTCTGTATAATATGACAATGTTTATACATTGTAACACTGTTCTGTATAATGACAATGTTTATACATATGTAACACGTTCATGTATAATACAATGTTTAACATTTAACACGTTCGATATGACATTTAAATTTACACTGTCGTATAATGCAGTTTATACATGTGTAACACTGTTCTGTATAAGACAATGTTATACATTGTACACTGTCTTATAATGACAATGTTTAACATGTAACCTGTTCGTATAATGACAATGTTATACATTGTAACACTGTTCGTATAATACATGTTATAATGTGTAACATGTTCTTATATACATTTATACATTGAACAGTTCTGTATATACAATGTTAACATGTAAACTGTTCGTATAATGACAATGTTTATATTGTAAACTGTTCTGTATAATGACAATGTTTATACATGTGTAACACTGTTCTGATAATGACAATGTTTATACATGTGTAACACTTTCTGTATAATGACAATGTTTATACATTGTAACACTGTTCTGTATAATGAAATGTTTATACATATGTACACTGTTCTGTATAATACAATGTTTATACATATGTAACTGTTCTGTATAATGACAATGTTTATACATTGTAACACTGTTCTGTATAATACAATGTTTATACATGTGTAACACTGTTCTGTATAATGACAATGTTTAACATTGTAACACTGTTCTGTATTTTAAATGACAATGTTTATACATATGTAATGTTCTGTATAATGACAAGTTTATACATATGTAACACTGTTCTGTATATTCTATATGACAATGTTTATACATGTGTAACACTGTTCTGATCGTATAATGACAATGTTATACATATGTAACACTGTTCTGTATAATACAATGTTTATACATATGTAACACTGTTCTGTAATAATGACAATGTTTATACATTGTACACTTCTGTATTCTGTAAATGACAATGTTTATACATTGTAACACTGTTCTGTATCGTAAATGACAATGTTTTAATTTACATTTGTATAATTCTGTATAATGACAATGTTTATACTATGTAACACTGTTCGTATAATGACAATGTTTATACATATGTACACGTTCTGTATAATGACAATGTTTATACATTGTAACACTGTTCTGTATAATGACAATGTTATACATGTGTAACACTGTTCTGTAAATGACAATGTTTATACATGTTAACACTGTTCTGTTATGACAATGTTTATACATATGTTACACTGTTTGTATAATGACAATGTTTATACATGTTAACAGCTGTTTTGTATAATGACAATGTTTATACATTGTACACTGTTCTGTATAATGACAATGTTTATACATAGTACACTGTTCTGTATAATGACAAGTTTATACATTGTACACTGTTCTGTATAATGACAATGTTTATACATGTACACTGTTCTGTATAATGACAATGTTTATACATATGTACACTGTTCTGTATAATGACAATGTTTATACATGTGTAACACTGTTCTGTATAATGACAATGTTTATACATGTTAACACTGTTCTGTATAATACAATGTTTATACATGTGTACACTGTTCTGTATAATGACAATGTTTATACATGTGTAACACTGTTCTGTATAATACAATGTTTATACATGTGTAACACTGTTCTGTATAATGACAATGTTTATACATTGTAACACTGTTCTGTATAATGACAATGTTTATACATTGTAACCTGTTCTGTATAATGACAAGTTTATACATATGTAACACTGTTCTGTATAATGACAATGTTTATACATGTGTAACACTGTTCTGTATAATGACAATGTTTATACATGTGTTACACTGTTCTGTATAATGACAATGTTTATACATTGTACACTGTTCTGTATAATGACAATGTTTATACATATGTCACACTGTTCTGTATAATGACAATGTTTATACATATTTAACACTGTTCTGTATAATGACAATGTTTATACATATGTTACACTGTTCTGTATAATGACAATGTTTATACATATTAACACTGTTCTGTATAATGACAATGTTTATAATATGTCACACTGTTCTGTATAATGACAATGTTTATACATATTTAACACTGTTCTGTAAATGACAATGTTTATACATGTTAACACTGTTCTGTATAATGACAATGTTTATACATATGTAACACTGTTCTGTATAATGACAATGTTTATACATGTGTAACACTGTTCTGTATAATGACAATGTTTATACATATGTAACACTGTTCTGTATAATACAATGTTTATACATGTACACTGTTCTGTATAATGACAATGTTTATACATATGTAACACTGTTCTGTATAATGACAATGTTTATACATATGTAACACTGTTCTGTATAATGACAATGTTTATACATATGTAACACTGTTCTGTATAATGACAATGTTTATACATGTGTAACACTGTTCTGTATAATGACAATGTTTATACATGTGTAACACTGTTCTGTATAATGACAATGTTTATACATATGTAACACTGTTCTGTATAATGACAATGTTTATACATGTGTAACACTGTTCTGTATAATGACAATGTTTATACATGTGTAACACTGTTCTGTATAATTCTGTATAATGACAATGTTTATACATATGTAACACTGTTCTGTATAATGACAATGTTTATACATGTGTAACACTGTTCTGTATAGTTACAATATTTATACGTAAGCAACATTGTATTGTATATCCATAATATTTATGAATGTTACACTATGTCCTGCTTACAATTAAACACATACGACATTAGACTATTCTACAGTAATACAGTAAATGTCAGACCGGCGTATATCAAATTTTTTTTCTTCTTTTTTATGATAATTGCTACATCAACAGGGGGGGGGGGGGTGATACCCCCTCAAAAACAAAAAATTCTATCAGTCCCGGGTGTACTTACCAATGTTTTTCTTCTTAAAGTAGGCACTTCCTGTATCATTTTTTACCACAGATTTTACAACTTTTTCTGTGTACCCATCTACACTTCGAATTAGCGTCTCAACGCTGGTTTCCGTCTGTTAATAGAGTCACGTGTTGGTTTAAGTTTCAATTTAAATGAGAATTTCTCCATCAAATGAAATAATTTCAAATCAGTTTTTATCGTTACATTTTGTTGGAAGTAAAAGATATGCATTAGTTTATATTAACTTAAATTAAGAACTATTAATTATTCGATGAAATATTGATATATCTTTTACAACATTGGGTTTAGTGTCCCATCGAGAGTATTTAAGTCTTTTTGGACATTGCCTACATAGGACAAATACAATATAGCCTTAACTGCAAAAGGGAGATTTAACAAGAGACATGCTACAACATCAAATTATAATAGTTTGGCGAGTGTTGGATATAAACTCCAATGAAATCTGCCCCGCTCCTCCCCACATGCACACAAATGTAATATTTCCACCCGAAAATAAATCAGTAACCTCGGTATTTTAACAGGTTATGTGTTAGCTATGATAAAATATTTTTGACTTTATTATCTAGCCATATTGAAATATATTTGGCACCAAAATCATTCTCTATTTACAAGCACAGATCGGTGAAATTAGACACAGTATAGTTTAGATATTGGTAAGAGTAAATTATAATAAAATAATTCCAATCTTAAATGCATTTTCAAAGTAAAAAAACAAAAAAAAAACATGTACGTCAGTCTAAAGCTCAGCACACCATTAGGTAAGGAGTTAAGGCCCTTGGCTTGTCAGTAAATGCCATGAATAATTTATTTTGTTCCTAGCATTTATTAAGCAATCTTGGTAAAACTAGAGTCAATCTGTATTATTGCTGATGGTTGATAATAAGTTCAGGGACGATGATAATAAGTTCAGGGACGATGATAATAAGTTCAGGGACGATGAACTTGTGTGGTGATGTTCAGGTTAGCGATATAGGGACATCTTGGTCCCCTTGAGAATGACCCTATCGAGTATTTTTCTAATATTAAATAATGCCATTTATATGCCATGGGTTGTAAGTATTATCATTAACATACGTATATTGCAGAACATTAAAAAAGTATACATCGAACATACATTGGTAATGTGTCAATAGATGAGTCAGTCGGTTGTATTAAGTGTAAATTAAATCAGACTGAACATATTAAGCTCCAATCAAAGGGAGCGATAATAAACTGACCAGTAGAAGAAGTAACATTAGCATACGATTTTCTTTTCATACGCACGTTGTTATCCATTTTATTCATGAGAACTTCCCAGCTCTGTGCAGTTTCTTCAGAATCCGTAAGGACACTGGCTATGTCGAGGAAATCCTGGAAACAAAGGGGAAAACAAAGACAAAGCGTTTATTCTAGTGGCTGAGTACATCGATCCGGATCAGGGATAAGGGTTCGATTTGAACAATATTCCAACATGCTCTTCCGAGACACACCTGACTCATGAGCTTAACATACTCTAAACATTAAATATTTCTATATTTGGCTAAAAAAGCTTATATTTATTAAGTGAGATAAGGTAAGAGTCCCATAACAACAACATTAGTGACATAGCACGTCGTTTACAAATCTTTTAAAACTTAAATTTATATATGAAACAGAGGATTTTTCATTTAAGAATCAGTGCTACAATTTTGTATGAGCAAATAGAGAAGTCCCTAATCAGACAGCTCCCAAAAAGCCTTCTCTGTTTGCAAATACGTCAAACCCTATCTATACGAGGTATTTCTTGTTTTGTTTACCTCAACTTCGTCTCGTTCAATTGTCCGATTGTCTTCTACAACGGCTGTACTAAGGACCTCGCTAATTTTTGAGATATCTTTAGGGTATAGAATACTCGAACTTTGTTGACCAAGTATATCTCTGATGCTGGAGAGTGCGTCAGTGATGTTTGATGAACCATTGGTGAGCTAAAACAAAACTATACCCATCGAATTAATGTTCGGTGTTTGGTTTACAGTCGTGTCCTGGTACTGGTATGAGGATCAAGTCAGCGTTCAAAAAAAGTTTAATCACAGGAAAGGGATAATAGTTAATGTCTCACCCCATGAAGAAATGCCGCTTTGTGATTGGTCAAAAACCTGTCATGGGATCATACTTTTTTATTCCATACACCCCCTGTGATTTTGATACACATCGTCAATATGCAAAATGAACTGTTTTTATCAGAAATTAGAACATGTAACATCATTTTAAACTCACGATACAATACATTTTATTGTCGGTAAATACAATAACTTTTTGTATTGTATAATTATAAGTTACTGTTCACAACATAACAGAATACGGCATGGGATTAGACGAATTATCATATCCGCCTCACATCCTGTGTTATTAATTTCAATGCGGTAAAAATGTAAATTGAGGCGAGTGATTAAAAGAACAACCACACTTAACTGTGTTAAAACACGTTTCTGTTTGTCGTTTATTGTTTATTTGATTTAATGTCCCGCCGACAGCGTATAAATCATTTGGAGACTGTTTACTCGAGACAGACTTAGTATTGCCACACTGCAGTATCCTGACACCGGACTTACCAGTCCTGGAACTACACTCGCCAAGCAAGGGAAACCAGTATATAGACATTTTTGGTATGTCGCCGTTCACGTTTCTAAAGCTGGCAACCGCTGTGTCAAAGCATTGTTTTAATCTTCTGGTACAATAACTGGCTCAAAATATTTTCATCTTTTAAACCACAAAAAAAATTTAAAAATTTAATGTTTCAATTTGGATACCTATTCAACAATTCAATGAACAAATCTTAAATGTTTCTCTGCCCACTTTATTTGAATGGCGAATTTCACTGAAATGCTTCAAAAATCCTCTTCAAAGATACATATATACATAAAGATTCAGTGTGACGGAGAAATTCAAACGCTAGGAGCTTGTACAAATACCTGATCACGTATGTCTTGAAATTCTGAGAAGAGACAATCGTAGAAAGCTTTTTGAAATTCCCCGTCTTCCGAGCACCTTCGAGAAACAATTCCTGAAAATATTTCGTAAAGTTTTATTTAACAGTTGGATTATCATTAAAGAAGAGTTTGTTTGCAGCTGTATACAACGTAGGGATTTTTTACATTGTGAAGAGGAGTTAAATACCTCCAGGTCACAACTGACACAGTACAACTCAGAGACCTATTTGTATAAAGTTTGAGGTGTCACATACTGGCATGTTTAAGCTAGGTGGAATGTGCTTTACATAGTTCTCATGGCCTCTTATAAACTTAGGTTCGTTGCTCGATGCAAGTTGCTTTAGACACATTTTTCTCTCTAGGAGAAGGGCGTTTTCAAGATGGCGTCTTACACAGACAACGTTGCAAAAAAAAATGATACACTGTTATACCTTTTAACAGAATCGCAAAACAAAATCTGTTTTTCTGCGATTCACTTACAGAAATACCCAATCCAAAAAAAAAACAAAAAACATTTTCTCGGCCATGTAACCACTTTGGCAGAGTAGTTCTGAAGAGTACATCGTACCGTTCCGAAGCGCTTTTATGTACATAACGTTGTATAGGAACACTCACACATATGATTAAGCCGTATATGTATCAAGATTAATGAATGCAATTGAAAATAGGTAGTAAGGCGGCACGAAACTACATGTTTTTGATATTTTCATATGTTGTATGATGGGCTGATGGCCTTTATGTACAATAAAGATATTAAATTGAACTGAATTGAATTGAACTAGACAACAAATATTAAAACTGTACAACACATTCTAGGATATGTCTTACGCTGAATGAAAGAGTTTGGGGTAAGTGGCGTACTTGTCAATAAATCGTATGAGAAAACAATAGAGATGTAATATAGGCTTTTTTTCAATTTGACATTGTATTAATTGTATTACAGTTTCTCATTTGGCATAGCTCTATACATGTTAGTATATTTCCTTTACATAAGAAATATACTGTATTTCGGTATTTCGTAGTATTGTTTATATTTACCAATGTAAGAAGGCGGACAAGGTTTGTACTGAATGGTGCCAATTACTGCGGCGTTCCAGAAGTAACCATGGCCGTCGTTGCTACCCTCACAATATCGCGTATCTGCTATTGAGTCCCTGTCTGTAAACAATGTACTCTTAAAGGCTCATTATATTTCATAATTGTTCAATTTTCATGAAAAAGAAAATATGAAATAACATTGACATATTGTTGTTGTTGTATTGGGGTTTACCGTCACTGCGATAGTATTTCAATCATATAGCAACGTCCAGCTTATTACAGGTGGAGGAAGACCCCGAGTACACAGAGGTACCCGGGTAGAACCACCGACCTACCGCAAGTCACCTGGAAGGCTTCCTCACATGAAAAATCCAAAGTCCCTACCGGGATTCGAACCCACAGCGGTGAGGGGCTGAGAGATTTGTAGTCGTGGACTGTAAACGCTCGGCCACGGCGCCCCCCTGACATATTGTACACTAACACAAATGGAACATAATGTGAAAATATCTTTTGTAAAATAACAATTAAATGCATTGAAAATGTTGATCAAATTGCGTAATTTAGTTTTTTGATGGATGTCAAAATACTCTCATTGTTCACATTTTGCATCTGCGAGTATTCCCAAAAACAGTCAGTAATCGGAAATAATTAGAATTTGAAAAACCGTCGTCGAATCATAATTTGTTTATCTGCTACGTCATTAATTTATGCACTCGTGATTCGTTAACGATGTCTGTGGAAAATTGACGAGGATATGTGGAATGCAAATTAGTTATTTTTTAAACATTTGAATGATGTTAAGTAAAAAATTCTTTCTTATTTATGCTTTGTAGTATCGTTGTCGTAAACGAGTATGTACAGATAGCAAATCGTAACAAATCTGCAGCACACACTTTGCTTTTCTGTCCGAAGGATATACACTGGTTTTGGGAGCATAATGGGCCTTTAAGTATTACTTACCCTTGACATGCTAAATTTCAAATAGATTTGTGGACTGTAGTTGTTTATGGGGATGCTTGCAGAAAATTTATTGACTGAATAGCGAACATTACAGACCATGACTAGACTGTAAGAATGTGCTTGCACCGATCTGCACTGGGCACAAAAGACAGCTAAGGCTAAAATACCTCGCATTTCAAATATACTAAATTTCATTTGTTACTGGGTTGGAGGAAATCGTTGCTTCTGCTTCAGTGTTATAATTATATAGCGACGTCCAACTTATTACAGCAAAGCTCAGAGAAGAAATGATTGAATCAATGATGATTCCTGAATAAACAAGTGGTCAAATTTTGAACCTGGTAACTGTTTAAGGTAACCAAAAAATGAAATCTAACGACCGAAATGTATGCTGCCTGGCACTCAGGTTAGCGAGCTAAGGTTTCTATGGTTTTCTTGTTTTCTTTTAATTTTACTTATCATTTGAAAATCTTAAGCTTTTGCTTTGACAAACCGTACGTAAATAACCTAACTGTGTCACTATTCCAGGTTTCAACTGCGTCAAGATTGTCATAATTATAGTGTCAGTGGCAATGCGGTATTTGTGGGGTGTGGTAGAAATGATTTTCAATGATAGTTCTTGTTCAATTTTACATCGATTTGGAAACAAGTTCTCACAATTAACACTAATCCATCTCGGCGATTCCTGGGTTGGACCCAGTACTTTGCGCCTGGGAATGTCATGAACATTCTTACTCAAACGCAGGTTCAATCCCACAACTTTCGGATCCGCAATAATGTATATTGCGACTGAACCTTAGCTTACCAATACATATGTTGCTTCCATCATCGTACGTTTGATTGATGTCGCACATGCAACGCTTGATTCCACTGCTGTCCTCGGCGCATAGGGAATCTTGCGTTGAGCACTGAATGGTGTCGTTGCATTCCATGAGATGCCCAACTTCTGTTATGTCAGAAAATAGTACAGAGGTAACATTTTGCGTTTCATAATCATCATTGGTAATTATTTGTTCCACCGACATGATATCAGCTATTCAGATATAGTGCTGCCACAATGCAGTATCACGCTGTAGACATGTGATATTATACCACAGCCAGTCACATTTTCATGACTACGGGCCAACCAGGCCTTGAACTACCCTGTATATATAAAATGCGAAGCACAGAAGGAAGCTGCCAGTATATTGTTATTGTTAGTGTTATATTCATTTGTTAGTAATTATTACTTTATACGTGTGACCTAGTACAAGTTTGGATGGTGGATAAAAAATGATCGTTATAAAAATCGTGTTTGACAAATCTGCTTTACGTTTAAGATGCTAAATCGAAACTTTAAAACACACTCACTTGCATAACAGACGGATTGGTTTCCTTTGACACTCATGTAGAAACCAGATATGCACGTACATCTGTATACATTGTCTGTATGACGTATACACACACTGTTGGGGTCTGCGCATGCGTCAGGTACATGTGGACAAATCTTGTCCAGTGACATCTCTTGGGTTGAAAATAAAATGCATGTTAGTCAATATTGGACATATTGAAATATTTATAGGTTACATGTATATATGAAAGACTAAAACTATGTTGTCTTGCGTGAGCGTCCCAGCGACACTATTTCAGACTTTTGGGATATTTTTATATGAAACAGATAAATTTTTCGTTTGTGAAGAAGCAAGAACCAGCGTAACGGATATTACATCATTTTTCCCGTATGACGGAGACTCAGTCAATTGGCCCGATTCTTTAACGCTTGCGTCAAAATTTTCTTGTAATATACTTACGCGGTGCACATACACCACCATTGTCAAAGAAGTTCGGCTTACACTGACACACGTACATAGTTCCGGAGGGTGAACAAACTGCGTTTACGTCACTGCACTGTATGGTCTCAACTGCTGGGTCCGAACACTCAGCTCCAAGTTCTATTGTGATGTCTTCAAATAGAGCAAGACTCTGTGGTAGTTTTACATTATTCCATGTGAAAAGCCAATTTCACTCCGAAATGAAATGTAAACCTGCGTAAATCAATGAGCACTTTTCGAACAACTTATCTTCATGCTAGTGTAACAAACGATGCTGCCACACCTACAGTAACAGTTGTAAACATACACAAGAGATTTTACACCAGTCACTGATTGGCCAGTTTAGTCAGCGAATTATACCGAGTATTGCCGAACACCTGGTGAAATAGTCTGTTGTTTGTTTGATTGGGTTTAATATGAAATTTAGAGTATTTCAGATATTTGGGAATTTTGTCTACATTAGACAAATTAAGAGCTTCCACACTGTGATAAAATGCGGTATACACGTGGAATAATACCACGCCCAGTTATGTTATTCTATCACTGGGCCAGTCAGTCATGGAACTACCATTACGTGGATTGAACCTACAACCCCCCGGCTACAGAGCGCTCTAACCATTCTTTAACCGGGACCTGACCATAAATGATCATAAATGAACAAAACCGCTGTGTTTGGCACAAGATAACTATACAAGTATTCATATACTCGAACAGATAAATAAACAATTTCTGCATCTTTACTATTTAATCCACGAAACTACATCTAGGTATTTACATCTCTGTTTAATATAAAAACTACGGTGACATGAAACAGACATGGACATGGGCACACGAAAACTATTGCCTAAGAATATTGCAGTTTTCGCGTGCCCGCGAAATAATATCTTCCATATCGCCTTGATGCAAACGTAAAAAAAATGCATGTAACGAAAACCGTTTTTAAGTGATCGCTTTATTGAGCGACATAAAAAAGAAAGCCTTACTTGCACATGTGTCATTTTTCTCGAGATACACAGAGCGATTGATGCACGTGCAACGCTTGGTCCCATCACTGGCTTCGGTACATAGGGACTCGTGTGTGGAACATTGCATGGTGTCATTGCATTCCATGAGGTGACCATGCTCTGAATGATTGATTACACGTAGGAAATTTTGACTTAATAGTATATCGCTACATATCACAAAATGTTATGATGACCCCAAATCGTTCATCTGAGTTTAATTTTCTTAAAAAAATAAAATAATGAGACAATAATAACAATTTGTAATGTTCACTTCATGTGTAAGATTTATATATTTACACTGGATTTGAAACCATCTAAATGGAGATAATTCAACTAGCCGATCTACCTAAAATCGTTGAACAATAGCAGTCATACGGTGTAAACATTTCCAAGAACTGTTTCATCCCTTATAACCATTCCTTACGCGAACATTTACTGAATGCATTAAAAGTGAAGCAAAACTAATACATAACGAGACATCTTTATCCTTTATCTTTTTTCATCTTTCGATCATCTTATCAAACACATCGTTAATAATTGTCAATTTTTCAAACTCCAAAAGGCAATTACAAGTAAACAGAGACAACCCTAATTAGACATGTCTATATGAGGTAAAGTGTTAAACAAAAATGTTGTACATGTACTTACTTTTATGACAGATTGTCTCGTTCCTTTCGGCTAACGTGTAGAAACCGACAAGGCATGTGCATCTGTATACATTATTTGTGTCACGTGTACACTCACTGTTATTTGCTGCGCATGCGTCAGGTACGGACGGGCAAACCTCTCCTAGAGTTAGCTCTTCGAAGAAATAAACAAATGCGTTACTATTTTTGTTTCTTTTTTTATTTCGTCATAAACAATTTTATAAAGCTGTACTTAATTATGGAAATATGTTTATAGACATTGAAATTAGCATTATTATACATCACGTGACCTTCCCATGTTAAACATCCACATGCAGACCAATATATTTTTTCCATCTCGATCGGTAAGCGCTTATTGAAATGTATTGTTTTTCGTAACTTGCGGCGCTTGCATACTATTCAAACGACAATGTCATACTCTGAGTTAATTGTTGTCATTGAATAACATCTAATATGCTGTATACTATGACACTCACGACGATATGAGATGACAGTGCCGTTCTTCGAATTATAAACACGAAGCAGACTGCAATATCGTAACGTTAGGAAATCGCGACAGACACAGATCTATATGAAATTTTCACGACGTGAGCTCGTATCGTACTGTCATGACGTTATATCGGGCAGAAATCTCGTATTGAACTATCGTGATCTCGTATCGTTTTTTCGTATTGCTGACCTATTCAGTTATAAAAATCGTGATATTTTAATGCGGCATTAACTGAATTCAGTAGTAACCTTATACAAGCAGAAGAACTAGAACAGCCTTTATTACCTCAAATTATTATAATTTTATTCTCTATATATTGAAAAATATTCGTCTTTGATGTACTTACGTAATGTACAGTTACTTCCGTTGTCAAAGAAGTTCGGTTTACACTGACATACGTGCTTAGCTCCCAACGGTGAACAAGTTGCGTTAACGTCATGACACGGGGTTGTCTCCGGTATAGATGTCAATGTGGGGTCCGGGCATTCATCTCCAAGTTCTAGTGAATTATCTTAAATATAATTTAGAAACTTAATTTTAATGGAGGCTGGTCCATTTTTTATAAACCAATACATGTACATGAATTTCTATATTCAAATGAAGACAGAATGGATTCCGCTCCTTATGTTTCACCTGATAAAAAACCTGATATTTCTTACATTTCAAATACCTTAAGATATAAATCCGTCCGTCTTGATATTATGATTATGGTCAATTAAGTGGTCGTGTTATTTTTATAGTACATGTATATGCAAACCTAATTCAATGATGGATGGATTACCTTGAGAAAGAGAAAATATTTGTTTACTAAGGCCAAAAGTGAAAAGAGAGAACAACAAATTTTAACAGTTTTCTCTTTTCCTTTTTTTTTGTGGTGTTGAAGTTTGTCCAGCAGCTGCTTTCAATATTTTCAAACTCCAAAGTATATCTCATCTTAAAAGATAAAGTTAAAGGTCTCTTCTATGCGTATGTCAGCCTCTTCACCAAATGCATGGAAATAACTTATATCTTTTTAAGGTAATCCATCCATCATTAGCTTACAATCATGGCCCTTCAAATGCTTAAATGACTTCAATGCAGACTCACGCATCCATTGACTTGGAGTTATAGGCTATTTTTCTTTAAGTCTATAAATGCTTGCATTTACTATAAAATCACACCATCACTTGATGGACAGTATAAAATCACACCATCACTTGATGGACAGTATAAAATCACACCATCACTTGATGGACAATATAAAATCACACCATCACTTGATGGACAATATAAAATCACACCATCACTTGATGGACAATGATCACGTTTTAATGATGGATGGTATGTACTTCTTGCTTTTATCGGTTTCTTTCTGTAGTAAAAATAAGCAACTGATATAAAGTTATATGTACTTTGATAAAAACCATAAAAAGTAAATAAAGTCCAAAGAAACCGGATAGATCAACATGTCAATTATTTCTGTACCAGGCACGCACTCCCCTCCCATGAGCAGGCCATTGTTGTCATAGTAACCATCCACACAGCCACATTGTCGAGATCCGAATATCGTCATGCACTTCACGCGAGTCGCTGTACAAAATGAACGTGACGTCACAAAGTCACATGGAGCTCCCAGTATCGATCCTGGAAAGGAGGACGATTTTTAAGTAATTATTTCAGTTATTTGTCAAAACCTAGTGTGTTGGGTTTTATGCATTTATGCTTTACCGGGATCTAAAGTTCGGCTAATGTTTATTTTCCGGGACTAGGGACCATTCTATCTATCAAATTCCCGCCTGTCTGGAACGGTCTTCTGTCAAACAACATGTATGCCGCCACCCCTGGCAAAATATTGATGGATGCATTATTTTCCATCGTCAAAGTCTGAATTATTAAGGGGACTCTACTTATTTGGGATATCTAGAACCAGGAGATATACTAATATAAAGGTCATGCTAGACATAGCGCCAAATAAATAGAATGATACCATAACGGTAAATATTTTGATTTCTTGAGACGAAGACAAGCTGTTGTGGAAAAAAAAATGACAAACATAGCATCATCATCATCATCATCATCATCATCATCAAATTATTACATAAATTAAATATCGATAAAATGAAACACAAAAGAATAAAGGGTGATAATTATTATTACTGTAGATTTGGAAAAGAAATCGGAACCGAAGGTTATATTCGAATAAAGGCTATGCTTCGGAATACCGAGGTTCGACTTTTACGAAATATGAGGCGATTGACCTACTTGTACAGTTAAGTCCAACAGCCTCACTACGATCGCACGTGCCCAGCATGGGCGCCATCGCACAGTTCAAGAGATCTGTTTCCGTGCCCTGGCACGTGATCGTCTGCTGTAACATCTGTACTGTCCCCTCACGATACGTTCCCACGGGATCAATAACTCCAAGCCTATAAAGATAAAGATGTGCGCATAAGAGATAGGATTTGAATCAATGATTAAGTATAGGAGAGAGTCTATCAAGACTTTCCTACAGGTGATAAAAGACTACAGCAAGCATAGGCTTCTATTATCTGCAGGTTCTATCCGACTTAAAAGTCAACTTAAATTTGGTTTTTGTCAAATGAATCGATCTAGTTTGTACCTTGGTGTTCTATTGAAACATATTGCTGATGGAGTTTAAGATAGATTTTCAGAGCATCCGATTAGCCACAAATTTGGGGCATCTTCTAAATGAACTTTATGGAATATAATCGTGTTTCATTATCAATGAGGCACAGCGGTAGAATTAATAGAAGTATCACTGGTAGAAAGAGAATTTACAGAAATAGTAGTAATAATTGTGGTAGTAGCAGTCGAATACAGCAGACGTAGTATTAGAAACGGAGGTAGTCGTGAGGATATAAGTATAGTTACTAGCAAATTCCGGCGCAGTGGATTGGCTCCGCATCATCTCTGCGAGATCTCCATCGTTGGAGATTGATATGATAGAAGCAGGAAGTATTAGTAGAATGGGGAAGTACGTAAAGGACGAAAAAGCGATGTCAGTTTTTTTTCCTCTTCGTGTTTCACTTTATATAGGTAACGTTAACATGAGAGGGTGTGTGCCAAAGTAAAACAAAATAAAACTTTTCCTTAGATAAGTTTAATCACCAGGTGGCTTATATTCTAATGCTAATAGGCCCTTCAGGATAAGTACAGATTCAACGAAAGTAAATGCTAACGAGAAATAATGATTCTACAATATTTCATTTAAGAAAGCAGCTTTAGTAAAATAAAAGCCCATTATTAAAATTGAACTGAATTTGATACGGATTGCTGCATTTCCAGTGCCCTTTCCTCCTGCTACTAAAGGAAAAACTGGGAGACCAGGTAATGCTGGCCCCAGCCGGATTTTAACACAGAACCTGTTGACCTACACTCTAACCGCAACTTATCAAATGTTTCTCTCTCTCTCTCTCTCTCTCTCTCTCTAAAAGGAAAATAAAAAACGAAATAAATAATTAAATAAATGAATAATAAAATGTGTTTACACTAACAATTTCAATTAAGGTAATCCATTCTTCATTAAATTTTGATCATGGTCCATCAAGTGATCATTGGAATTGTATAGTAAATGCACAAGCCTTTATAGACTTTAGCAATAACAAAAGAGCCTATAACCTATGCTTGCATCAGTGTAGTATATTCAAGCGTTTGAGGGACCATGATTGTGATTTGATGTTACATGGATTACCTTAAAGCCATCTCTTTTCAAAATATAGTGTTTGGAGTAGGAAAGGTTTAGAGAACACAGGTACTCTGAATGAATCATACTTGTCACCAATTTCGACCCCAATCATCCTACAGAGGACACTCATCTCGGTTCTTGTGAAGAAGTCGTCACAAAGTAAGTACCAGAAACCTTGATAGTTAATCTCCGCCCTTCCGGA
>CM037780.1:13018074-13068074 GCA_021229015.1 Solen grandis | reverse complement strand
AATTTATAATTATTGGCTCTAGTTTTCAAACTTTTAAAATTTGACCTGGTGACCTAGTTTTTGACCCCCCCTTCGAACTCATCCAAGATATCATGTAGACAAACATCCTGACCAAGTTTCATGAAGATTAGGCCAAAACTGTGGCCTCTAGAGTGTTCACAAGCAATTGTTGAAGACGGATGCCTCACGACGCACGACGGACAAAAGGCGATCACAAAAGCTCACCCGAGCACAAGTGCTCAGGTGAGCTAAAAAGGGGAATAATTATGTCAAAATCCATGACAGAGTTATGTTCTCTTGCCATGTACAAGTAGGGGTGATGATCATAAACAGGTATTCAAAGTTTCAAAGCCATGTCTCAAACGGTGAAGTGCAAATATGAGTTGGTGTGAAAACCTTAACTGAGATTCTGAATAAACAAGAGGGCCATATAGGCCCTGGATTGCTCACATGAGTATAGGGTTACCATGGAACATCTGTATTAAAACATTAGTTTTGAAGGAGATGATTTTTAAAGTTCTCATTTTTTTTCTTTCCATTGCTATGGCAACCAAAGTTCTAAATAGATCAAGTTTATCTCAGCAACTTTTGTGAATGTTCTCCAAAGGATCATTCATGTCAAGTTTAATCAAATTCTGTCAAGAGGTTTCAGAGAAGATGTCATATAAATTTTTCACTGTATACATATTAGGCAAATTAGCCCCACCCATGGTGGCCATGTTTTTTACCGATTGGACAAATTTTAGCGATCTTGGTAGAGGGTTACCCAAAGAACAATAATACTAAAATATTTTGAAATCCGGACAGTACTTTTAAAGGAGATATTTCTTAAATTTTCATAGATATTTTCTTTATGTTGCAATGGCAACCAAAGTTTTATATAGATCAAGTTTATTTTAGCAACTTTTGTGAAGGTTCACCCAAGGATCATCCCTGCCAAGTTATATTAAAATCTGTCCAGCGGTTTCAGAGGAGATTTTGTTTAAAGCAAATTGTTGACAACGGACATAGTACTCAGGTGAGCTATAAAGGGGCATAACTATTTTAATATTCATGACAGAGCTTGACCCCCATCACTGGTATGCAATTTCATGTGTGAATTATGAGGGACGCCCATGGATAGAAATTGCAGATAATAGCCATGTTAAACAAAAGTTTTAACATTTTTTCTAAATCTTAAAATGCCCATAAATATGCAAAATTATTTGGATGAGTTACTGTTCCTGTTTCTGCTTTAAGTTTGAGGGGCACTCAATGAGTGAAAATGGAGATAATGGCAATGTTGGTCTGATGATGTTTAAGGCATGTGTGAAGTATGGGGGACATCCATTGAGTAATAGTGGAGATCTCCACTAAGTCCAAAGAGGGCCATAAAGATGCAAAAATATTTGGAAGAGTTACTGTCCCTGTATCTACTAGTTTCTCCTATGATGATTAAGGCTTAGGTGAAGTTTGAGAGACATCCAATGAGTAAATATGGAGATAATGGCAATGTTAAACAAAAGTTTAACATTTTTTGCTAAGTCAAAAATGGGCCATAAATATGAAAAAAAGAAGAGTTACAGTTACTGTTTCTACTGGTTGGTCTGATGATTATAAACACATGTATGAATTTGAGGGACATCCATTCAGTAATACTAGAGATAATGGCAATGTTAAACAAAAATATTTTTTCTAGTCCAAAAAGGGCCATAAATATGAAAAAAAATGGATAAGTTACTGTTTCTGTTTCTACTGGTTGGTCTGATGATGATATACACGTGTAAAGTTTGAGGGACATCCATTGAGTAACAGTGGAAATAATGGCAATGTTAAACAAAACCTTAACATTTCTTGGGATGCGGATGCCAATGCGGACACCCAAGATGACTCCAATAGCTCATCCTATTCTTCAAATAGCCAAGCTAATGAAAACAATATAGTATAGGTTATTTGGGAGTTTACACAACCATATTAGAGATTTGCCTGACCATCTGACTATACATGTAATTATGTAGGATAAGCCCTAAAATGGGAATCCCTATTTTTCAAGAAATCATTCTTCTTTCTGATTATTAGTAAGTGTGAATCAAACTAAAAAAAAATCAAAGAGCTCAATGCGCTGAGAGACGGCAGCTGGATTAACAGGAAAAAAAGCTGTAATTCTAAATTATTGATACAATAGAGGCAAAAGCCACATGACGCAAAAACTCCAAACACTTTCCTGAAACTATAGTTGGTAGAAAGACAATTGAATTCCCATTCTGTTTGTTACAAAACAATCCGGAATTAGGGTCTGTATGACTGTATGAACTTCAGAAGTAGGTCATTCCCTAGGACCCGATTCTTATACACCATCTACTGTTACTGAAATATAGAACTTGACAAGGTACTTGATGTTTTAGATTCTTGAATATTTGTATCTATTTCAAAGTTAAGAAATACTATGGGAGAAACCTAACTAATGCTTTCTTGCAAAATTACGCATGAACTACTTTAGGTTAACAACAGACATTCGAAGCGCTACTTTTTTTTTCTTTTTACAGGAGTAGATCTTCAAGTATGTAAAATGGGTTGCTGTTCTGATTTAAAAGTGTAATGGAGATATTGTTCACACATAAAATGGATGCTTAAAAAGCAAAAAAACACGTTTACAAACAACAGCACATGAATAGTGGTTACGGTTATGAATAAAAGGTCTGCGTAACATATTCCATTCATATTCATAAGTGCAGAATCGCATTGCGTGAATCTACACTAAGTGAGGAGAGGTACAGTTAAACTTGTCATGGAAAATATGCAAATTAGCTGGTCAGTGATGCCTGGTAAGTGTTTCTAGCCACTAAAGACGGCAGCAAGCTGCCGTCTAAAAAGCCTTGGCTCTCTTAAAAAGTAGAGAAGTGTCAGGAATATTTATGTCAGTCATAAAACATTGGCAAATGAGTATTTGTCAGTAAAACTAAATCTGTAATTAGTTAACAAAAAACCCACTGGATTATAATAATATATGAATAAATATAATGATAAATTAAATTTAGCTATTTGATTATCTTCCCTACAAAATAACCTGAAACAAGATATGTCATAGGATGTGACGAATGCCCCCGTAGTGCATATTCATTGTTTTGTGAAAAATTTCGACTTAAAAATTCCCTGACATTTTTGCCAGTAAAATCACTACAGCATTATGCATATATGAAATACATAATTATAGCTAGAATCATATGCATAAATGAGACATAAATCCCCTACCGGACATGCATATTTTGATTATTTCTATAACCATAGCAACCAGTATTTTATCCAAGAAAAATGTCAAAGTGAGGTGCATAATCTCCACATTGCCATCATATACCAAGTTTAACTGAGCTAGCTTATAATATGGTTTTTAAGCTATCAAAGTATCCCAATTTCTGGACAGCTTGACAGAGGGCACACCAATGCACAATCAGGGCTTATGACACTTGACCTCTTAGAGTGACCATGACCTTTCAGCTATGAACACAGGCATTATACACAAAATTATATCATTATGGTGCACATTTATGAAAAAAAAAAAAAAAATCTGTTGAGGAGAGACAAAGATATGGAGCGGACACAAAAGACAAACCCTTTGAACTCTAAGTGTGACCTCGACCTTTACCTTGGACATTTTTGTCTGTAATTCAAAAAGCTACCAATATGGCCAGGAATGTAAAAGTTATGGAGCAGACACAAAAACAAGAGGGCCATAGAGGCCCTAAACGCTCACCTGAGTATTGGGTTACCCAAGGAACATCTGTACTAAAACATTTTGAATATGGCCAGAAGTTTTGAAGATGATTTTTCAATTTTCATAATTCATTTCTTTCTATTGCCTATGCAACCAGAGTTCTGCATGAATCAGATTTATTTTTGCAACTTTTGTAACGGTTCACCAAAGGATCTTCCCTGCCAAGTTTCATCAAATACTGTCCAGCGGTTTCAGAGGAGATGTCATTTTAATGTTTCACTATATACATATAAGGCAAATTAGCCTCACCCCTGGCGGCCATATTTTTTTTACGGATCTGAATAATTTTAGCAAACTTGGTAGAATGGTTACCCAAGGAACATCTGTACCAAAACATTGTGAAATCTGGCCAGTAGTTTTGTAGAGGATGATTTTTTAAATTTTCATAATTTTTTTCTTTCTGTTGCCATGGCATCACAGTTCTACATGAATCAGATTTATTTTAGTAACTTTTTTGGAGGTTCACCCAAGGATCATCCCTGCCAAGTTTAATAAAATTCTGTGAAGCATATTCAGAGAAGATGTAGTTTTAAGGTTTCACTATATACATATAAGGCAAATTAGCCCCGTCCCTGGCGGCCATGTTTTTTTACGGATCTGAATAATTTTAGCAAACTTGGAAGATGGTTACCCAAGGAACATCTGTACCAAAACATTTCGAAATCTGGCCAGTAGTTTGGAAGAAGATGATTAAAGTTATCAATTTTTTTTCTTTCTGTTGCAATGGCAATCAAAGTTCTACATGGATCAACTTTTTTTGCAAATTTTTGCTAAGGTTTACCCAAGGATCATCCCTGCCAAGTTTAATAAAATTCTGCCCAGCAGCTTCATAAAATGTCATTTAAAGGTTTCACTATATACATATAAGGCAAATTAGCCTCACCCCTGGCGGCCACGTTTTTTTGGATCGGAATAATTTTAGCAATCTTGGTAGATAGTTACCCAAGGAACATCTGTACTAAAACATTTTTAAATCTGGCCAGTAGTTTTGAAGAAGATGATTTTAAAAGTTTTCATAATACATGGTTCTACATGGATCAAGTTTATTTTCGCAACTTTTGTGAAGGTTCACCCAAGGATCATCCCTGCCAAGTTTAATCAAATTCTGTCCAGCGGTTTTAGAGGAGATGTGGTTTAAAGTAAATTGTTGACGCACGCACGACGGATGCAGGGCGATCCTTATAGCTCACCTTGAGCACGTTGTGCTCAGGTGAACTAAAAAGACCCCATTTTTGACCATTGAACTCTAAGTGTGACCTTGTCCTTAGAGCTACAGACCTGGATAATGCGCGCAACACATTGCCTTATGGTGGTGAACATTTCTGGAAAGTAATTTTAAAATTCATCAGGGAATGTCAGAGTTAGGAAGCAGAAAAGAAAATATAGATCCCATTTTTGACCTTTGATCTCCAAGTGTGACCCTGACCTTGAAGCTACGGACCTGAAGGTTACATTGTCTAATGGTGGTGTACCTTGGAGCTACAGACCTGGAGAATGCGCTCAACACACTGTCTTATGGTGGTGAACATTTCTGTCAAGTTATTTCAAAATCCATCAGGGAATTCAGTTATGCAGCGGAAACGAAAAACAGACCTCATTTTTGACCTTTGAACTCTTAGTGTGACCTTGAACTTGGACCTACAACCTGGGATTGCACACAACACATTGTCTCATGAGGGTGAACATTTCTGCCAAGTAATTTCAAAATACATCATGGAATGTCAAAGTTATGGAGCAGATACGAAATCTGGACAGATGGTGCAATTACTATATGCCTACCTTCCGGGGCATAAAAAAATCTATTAGTATAGGTAAAATTATTTGTCCAAAATAAATCTTTACTAATGATGGATAACATTATTAATCGCATTAATATAATTTATAGCAATTCATTGCAACAAGATTTAATTCATAAGCATTTAATGTAAAATTGTTATCTAAAAGAATGTTATCCTACTCAATACTTTAATAACAAAAGGAATATCTTATCCTATTCAATACTTCAAAGTGACAGTATGTACAAGCTGTTGTTATTTTTTTATATACAAAACTGTCTTTAAATTTATTAATCAATGTTAAAGTCACACCCAAATCAGGGTATTGTAAAGACTTTAGAAACTGTAAATACATGCATATTAGTTTGTGTGAATATAAAAAAATGTGCAAAATTTATGTCACCAATAAATAATATTTTAAATTAATAATTGGTTAATATAAATGTCACACAAAGGGAAAAGTCATTGTTCCGTATATACACGAAAAGGTATTTTTCAACGGAACAGGATAATTATGTGTTTTCTAAAGAAAAGTTTATCTTTGAATTACCATCGCAGTTTCCAATCAATTAATATTGATATTTACAGTTTCCAAATGTAATCAATATTTCTGCTTAATTAATGACAAATTTTAAGATCACATAAAAGTCGGGGTTTCATTTGCATGTAAGTATAAAGGCACTTCAGAAAGTTATCATAAGTAGTTTCACAGACATACCCTTCTTTCACAGGCTGCCAGACTAACTGCAGAACATTTGACAGAGCTGAGCACTCTGGTAACACTTTTCTACATTGATTCTTCCACATCTTTAAGAATACGGCACTTTTGAACAAGTCCTCAACTTCTGGTAAAACTGCTAGCAATTCTTCTGGAGCTTTAAATGCTGTCAGCTGTGCTGGCGATGCCCCCTCCTTTGCCAATAAACTGGCATCTACTGGGTGACAAAATTCCTTCAGGCTGTGATTCTCAATATCATTTTGTTTCCTCAGAACTTCATCCAGGTGAGATATGTCCACTTCAAAATATATTGATAAAAACAGTGAAATTATTGCTAACATCTACAAAGTATGGTCTAAAAAATCAACCAAGCCTATACATAATTATTGATTACATATTTTTAAATCAGATTCTTATTGACGAGAAAAATTTAAGAATGGTGCAAAACTTAAGATATACTTGGAGAGTCACTTTTCTAAATTGATGTACCAGCCTCATAGCTACCTTGTTATGCTCTAGGCAAAAAACAAATAGCTCTTATGATTTATACGTTATACTCTGGAAAAGCAAAAAGAAAATAAAATAAACCAACCCTATAAAAAATTACTGATTAAATTTTTTTCTCAGAATCACATTCTTATGTACATATGTATCAATATAACTGAGAAAAAAATTCCATTCATCCTGGAAAGAGTGAATGTGATCAGTCATGTGAATGTCCATGGAAGAAGAAATTCTAAATATAGGCTTTATAATTCTAAATACAGATTCTATTCTGGTCGTAACACTAGTGCCTGTGATGGAGTTTTTACAATCATGGTGATTTATTGGTGACAATGAGTCTCTAGTTGGGTATTGATAGAGGTTAATACACACAGTTTTAAATCAACGTCTTAATAAATGACCATCAGTGAATGAGCTGCTTTAAAAGATGGACATATCTGTAAAAAAGACTGACATAATTTCTATTAAATATAGTCATATTTGTTAGAAAACTTTTAGTTTTAAATAATCACAAGTACAATTTTGGTCCTGGAAGTCATATCTGTTAACTAACTGAAATAATCTGGTGTTGGTGATCATTTACATCATTCTAAACAAGTTTCAATTTACTTGTGTTAAATGATTATAATGAAGAAATATGTAGACCTTACACTTACAAAAAAAAAGTACAAACTGTAAATAGTTACAGTGTTGTGAAATATATGCACACTTCTTTAGGTAGAACAAATAAGTAAACATGTGTTGGACATTTTAGTAACTGTCTATTAAAGCCAAGTCATTTTATATGAGAGGTGGAGGAGTTATTTTGAAAACTGAATAGTATATGTCATTCAAACATGTCCAATGAAAGCTTATTCTTTAACCAATATCATAAAGACAATCATTTTGTGTCTCTCAAACCATGAATATGTAGTATACAAATACACATTTGGTTTGCAATATTACATACCAGTATTCTATATCAAATTATTGAAAAAATAAGCACACAAGTTTACAACCAATATAATAAGAAAAGATGAATTTTACACTGGAACTTAACAAATAAGAAAGATTCTAAGAAGTAAACATTGTAGAAGTACTCTGTGAATTTATAATGAATATCGTAAGAGATGTAAAAATTCCATAAAACTACGGTTTTCTATATGTTAGTAATGTTACCATATAAATTTTTAGCATGACTAAACATTTGAGTTACGGGCATGGGTCATACAACTGTGCACTGTCTCATCACGGAGAACAATTGTATCAATAGTAATATATTATTAAAAAGAGCATGATAAAATAAAGGACAAAGAAAGGTAAAGCTCACCAACTCATCTGAATTATAAAAATATGTTTATCCACCTACACAATATAATTTCATATCATTAAAACACGCACCTGCAGGAAGATATTGGCATAAACTTGTAAAAGTTGTCATCATACTAGCTTGTTGTTTAAAAGCCATAAACTCTCCCATTCTTGTTTTGATGAGATTTGCAACCCATGTTTTGAAGTTCTTTGCCTTTCTGTCACTTGGAACAATGTCAATAAGTTCAGTAAATCTTTCTTTGTGTGCATCACTCAATTTCAAATGGCCTATGGTAATTGAACCTTTCACAAGTTTTTCAAGAAGGTCCTCAAGTTTGGAGATTGCCATCACAAGCCATGTTCTACAGTTATCGTTTAGCAGGTCACTATCCTTTTTAGAATCTGTAAAACAAAACAAATGATAATATGTTCATTAATATAAATTAAGAAAATAGAACCTCAAACTTTACAAAACAAAAATTCACAAACATAAAAGTGCATGAAAATAAAGAAAATGTTTGAGCCATATCGCAATTTAATAGGTGCTACAGACTAACAGCAATGAGATTTTTGTTACATGCCAAAATATATGTTGGAATTCGTCATGCCATGTAAACAAAGTGAAACAAAGCCCTTCCTACGACTAATTTCAATGCTAAAGAGAAATAAAAAAAAAAACAACAGGTTATGCTCCCAAAAAAACTTAAAGACTCAGGCATGACTGAAAGGAACCACAGAAAATTACAGAAGAGTTAAATAACGGTAAGTTTATCATTTAAAAAAATCTGCACATTGGTTTCAGAGGAAAAGAATTTATCTATATAGTGTATATATGAGAAAACAACACCATCCCAACCCCTCCAACCAAACATGGGATTTTTTCCCCAATGAAATTAAATTCTGTCTATTGATTTCATAGAAGAAGAATTTCTATTTTTTATATTATACAGAGTATGAAGCTGACCCCCATAGGGACCATATTATTAAAGGTATCAACTTTATGTTAACATTTACAGTAAAGGGCCATGAGGTGAGTATTTGTGCTATATGGAATTATATTCTGCTCACTGGTTTCAAAAAAGAAGTGTTTTAAATAGAATATGTTGGTTGCCATTGCAACCAGAGCTCTGCACGGATCAAGTTTATTTTAACATCTTTTGTAAAGGGTCACCCCAGGATCGTTCAATCAAATATTAATCCATTTCTACCCAGTGGTTTCAGAGATGATTTCAAAGCAAACTGTGGATGACATAGGACGGACGATGATGGGTGCAGGCTGGACAGAATAGGTCACCTTGAGCACGTTGTGCTCTGTTGAATTACAGTGAATGCAAGTAGTAAGGATATTGTGCATTGCACTTTTACTTATCACCAGGTACCAATATTCCAAGTTTTAAATTAACCCATCCAGTAACTTTTGAATTAACCTCCAAACAAACAAGTCAGACGGACGCCAGACAGAGAAAGCACCCACTATATGCTCTGGGGCATTAAAATACAAATTAAAATACAACTTAACATTAATGTACTTTCTATTTTTAGCCTTTATTGCAAAGTTTACTTTATATACACAATGTTGCATCATTATGACTGACATATTTCTGTCACCACAGCATTTTGAAAGGGTTTCAAACCTGGAAAAAAAGTCATTATAAATATAAGGAAACTATTTTATGTTCAGTCCAAAGATCACATTTTTAAACTTGACAAAAGAAGCGATTTAATTCAGTAGGTAAGATGAACATACATTTAAGTTATAAAAGTTAACACTTATCTTTAAATAGCAATCTTTGACATTCCATCATAAAAATAATGAAGTTTGGCACATTTCTATCATTACATTTGAAACAAGAACTATCATTGAAAATGATGAATACCCCCAGATACCGCTTTGTCACAGTTACTGTTACAATGTCAGTCTTGATGAAGTTGAAGGGTTAAAATAAATACACACATAAACCAGGTACAGCTCTAATACACATATACATGTATCGCCGATAAAAAACATTCAATAAATATGAAAAAAAGCTGATCATGATATGCTAAGGATATAATTATGCAACTACTGCTCACCTAAATTTGGTTTGTTGTAGAAAGGCTGGAACCATGAGAGGATACTATATACCAAATATCAAAACTGTAGGTCTGTATGTTTCTGAGGGAAGGCATTTTATAGTTATGCATTCTGGTTGCCATGGCAACAAAAGTTCTTCATGATCCAACCAATGGTTTAAGAAGATTTTTTGGTTTTCCTTAAATAGTTCCATACAAAATCTTGGTGTGGTCCTGGGAGTGTCCTCATGTAAACGCTGATTTGTTGATAGTGTTGAGGCACCAGAAGCTGATGCTATGTACCAAATATCAAATCTTTAGATCTGTATGTTTCTGAGAAAACACATTTTGAAGTTATGCTTTCTGGCTGCCATGGCAACATAAGTATCATTATAGTGAAATTTGGTGAAAATCCATGGAGTGGTTTTGGAAGAGAAGATTTTTCAAGAATTCCCTAAATAGTTCTATACAAAAATCTGGGTGTGGTCCTTGGGCGTGGCCCATTGTGACCCCAAGGGCAATTTGCACTGATGTTGAGGCAAAAATAAAGTCTGAAAAATAATAAAGGGCAATAACTCAAAAATTATGAAAAATAGAATTTAACATTCTTGTGCACTGCACTCCTCGTCACTAAGATCTATCCACCTGTGAAGTTTCAAGTTGATATCTCAAATACTTTTTTACTTATGCTCCAGACAAAAATTAAGTCTGAAAAATAACAAAGGGCAATAACTCGAAAATTATGAAAAGAAGAATCATTATTCTAGTGCACTGCACTCCTCGTCACTAAGATCTATCCACCTGTGAAGTTTCAAGTTGATATCTCAAATACTTTTTTACTTATGCTCCAGACAAAAATTAAGTCTGAAAAATAACAAAGGGCAATAACTCGAAAATTATGAAAAGAAGAATCATTATTCTAGTGCACTGCTCTCCTCCTCAATGAGATCTATTCACCTATGAAGTATCAAGTTGATATCTTAAATACTTTTCGTGTTATGCTCTGGACAAAAATAAAGTCTGAAAAATAACAAAGGGCAATAACTCAAACATTTTGAAAGGTAGAGTTATCATTCTTGTGCACTGCTTTCCTCCTCAATGAGATCTATCCACCTGTAAAGTATCAAATTGATACCTAAAATACTTTCCAGTTATGCTCCAGACAATAATGTGGGACGGAAGGACGAACAAACGGAGACTATGCATTACCATATCCCCCGCCAAAGGATTTGTGTGCATACTTACAATACAGATGCATAAAATGTTGCAGTGGAGACCACTGCAGAAGATGGGCTACACTGACATGATCTCCTGAACCAGCCTGATAATGGGGGTTCTTCTGCCACTCTTTTTCAATCATAGAAACAAGAAGCTGGCCATATCTCCTTCTCTCTTCATGGCTTGTAAAGGAACCATAATTAAGGCTGTATGCTCCTTCAATAGCCTGAAAATAATGTGAATTAAGAATTAGGTACCTGGTTCTAAAATACTGACATAAATGTGAATTTAAAGTAATAAATCCAGTATTAAAAAGAAAAGTTGAGATTATAAATGTGAATTTAAAGTAATAAATCCAGTATTAAAAAGAAAAGTTGAGATTATATATAGACTATAATAGAAAAATAACAGCACACAAGAGCCGTAACTCCTGAACTACTAGTATGATACTATTCTTAATTGGACATGGCTAAGATAGTATTGTCAAAGTCATTATTTTAACTTATTACAACAGAATTAACAAAGCAAAGCTTTGAATTTTTGATAAATAAAGGGCTAAATAATTAGCATCAGTCATAATCAAAGATTACCAAAATTTAACTATTTCAGGATGCTTAAGCATTGTGCAGTATGAAATATGGATTTTTTTTTCAATTCAGGGACATTTAATTCCTGACCTAAATGGATATCAGTCATATGAATACCTGGCTAATATTCTATACAAGTCTTATAAGATTGTTTTCTAAATGAAGATGCTGGAGAATTAACAGTTAGACCTAATGGTTAGATATCTTGTCAAAGATGATTTTAAAGATTGTCTGAAATAGATACAAGAGTGTAGACAAAATAATTCATTGATAAATCAATGGCCGCAAATCACAATTTATAGGTCTATTTAAATAATCAGCCAACTTAACCAAGCTTACAGAAATTGTTTCTCAAATACTTTAAAATTGCCTAATAATTGTGGATACTAGAGAATCAGATGTAAAATGTTTGATTACTAAACAGCTAAACCTCTTGACCAATTAGGTTGCCATTAGTTAAAATGACTTTGGCTAAGATTATACTGACAGTAATTTTTTTCAGGTTAATAAAGATTAGCCAAAAAATGAAGATGATAGAGTGAAAACAGTAAAATTTTATTGTTTGTCAGTAAGATATTTCAAGGGCTGTACATTAGTGAATATCAAATTTAACTAAGAATTCATAACAAAAATGATTCTTGGTTAGACTGTTATAACTTTAAAATTCCATCTGGTAGGAATATGTAAATTTTATCATTTTCTGACATGACAACCCACTCCATAATTAAGGGGCAAACCTCCAGAAATCTAATACAAAGGAAAACTGATATTGGCCAAGATAACATGGCAATAAATTTATTTTCCCTACATTAGATACAGAATGCTAAAGAAATGAAGATGCTTGGCAAACCAATTGTAAACAATGGAGAGACAAATGACAGATAACTGAAGACAGGCCCATTGTTCATAGTGGTTCCACTTAGCACTATGTGTTCAGGTGAAGGTACCTGAATATCTTCAGTCACTGGGTATTCATTCTTAGACTAGACTATTTGATTTAACATCGCTTCAACAGTATTTCAGTCATATAGCGACGTCCAGCTAATTACAGGTGGAGGAAGACCCTGAATGCATGGAGGCATCCGGGTAGAACCACTGACCTACTGCAAGCCAGCTGGAAGGCTTCCTCAAATGAAAATCTGAATGACCCTGTCAGGATTGAATCCACGTGGTGAGGGACTGAGTGAGTGTTAAAGTCAGCGACTTTACCCTCTCGCCCACAGAGGACCCCGTATTCATTCTTAAAGATGATTCTAACAAGCATTATTTAATATGGAAAAGAACTGTATAAACAGATTACCTTAAAAGCTACTACATTCAAGCACTCCTGCGTGTTTTGATTATACGTATCTAGTTTTTGACAGAACAGCAAGATGAAATGTTTTCTCTCAAATGTGACGGAAGATTTTATCTGAAAATAACAAACATAATTTAGAAAAGACCCAGTGTTTTTTATGTAATTAAAACACAAAACCAAATGGATGGGTGAATGGAGCAAAAAATAGCAGGATAATTTAAATCAGTGCTTATTTTTGCTTTTTGTTTCTCCACTTTCCATTTTGAAATTTCAAATTACAAAGAACAATATACCCAAGAAGAGTTAGCATCCGATTGTAAGAAATAAGTTAAAAATAATTACCAGTACTTTATTTTGAATCAAGGCTTTTTCAATACTTCAAGCAACATAGGAGTCCCCAACCAGTGAAAGCCCCCCACCCCAAGATAGAAACAATAAAACCAATGAAAATGAGTTATGATTCAAAAACTGCGCTTTGTCACAGAATAAATGCAAACTCAAAATTTATGACTTGCATGGCAATGGATATTGTGCACTGCAATTCTCTTCCAAAAGGTCTATATATCTATGAAGTTCAGATGTCATTTAATTTGTGAATTATGATCCAGACAAATTTAAGGATGAAATCAACAAGTCACTCATGGTTGATGTGCACAACACATTGTTTTATGACGAACACTCTTTTTATAGAATTGAACTGAAATCCATCAATTGATGTCCAAGTTATAAAACCGAGACGAAAGCAGGACAGGTGGAATGATGGACAGATAGATGGACAGACAGTCAAATTGATGGACAGAAGGATGCGCACAAGCCTATAGTCCCCAACAGGTTTCACTGGTGGGGACTAATAAAATAAAATTAAATGGTTTTTCAATACAATTCAAGGCTATTTCATAAAAAGTGACAGTTTGAGTTGTGAGTTTCTTTGATGTTGATGATCAACGGGAAACCTAGCACACAAAACCTGTTTCTGATGTTATATGATGTTTGTAGAATAAAAGATTAATGCATCAAGATGCATATATATACAAGGAAAAAAAAGAAATGTGTCCCTGAGACACTTACTGCCACTGAGATATGGTCAGAACAAATATTTTCTTGTATTTTAAAAGTTTATTTATGAATATACATTAGTATAAATTTTCATGACAATGTGAAGTTACCTTTATTGAAAAAGAGGCTTAAACACAAACATTAACTGGGGCAGAATAAGCAATTCTACCAAGTCACAGCCATAAAATTAAATAAATACTACTGGTAAATAATCCATATCAGGATGTACATATAGGTCAAGTTTCAGGAAGATGTGAAGTCATCTTCATGGGGGAAAAAACTTACATGCAAATGCATGACAACCAATTTTACCATGTTCATCAACTGTGAAATATAGGTCACAGCCATAAATTTACAAACATATAAAAAGATCTTATCATGATGTACATGTGTACATAGTATCATAAAGATGTGAAATCATCTTCATACAAAACTAGAAATGTCCAGAGGACACAGATGCCCCCACCTGTCACATTTTCAAAAACAAAGGTCAACACCCAGGTGTGCAAGTTACATGTCCTTAGCAATTTGTCCATGATGAAGTTTAAAGTTTGTAGCACAAATACCTTCAGACTTACTCTTATCTTACAGTTTTTGGATGGATGGAGGGACAAAGACAAATCTATATGCCTCATTTTTTGGTGGGGGACATGGAAATGCACTGGCAAATGAACAAGAGAGCACAGCAATAATCTTTTCTAACAGATTCATTAGAAAATATGATAATCTTTTAATATTCTAACAATAACAACAACCATAACAACACAAGACAGGTGCTTAAACATCTTGCAAATTAGGCACTGTCAACGGTGATCAAATAAAAATACCCAGGTGCACAAGTTCATGTCCTGAATAATATATTCGTAAAGTTTCAAGTCTGCAGTACAAATATTTAAATGCATCACTAGCATACAATTCCATATTTTTCAAAAACAAGTCCTATACCTCTGTTAACTTCAAATAAATTTCAATAAAAATACCCAGATGCACAAGTTCATGTCCTGAATAATATATATATTAAGCTTCAAGTCTGTACTACAAATACTTTCAGAGTTACGCATGTCACAAAATTTCGGGATGGACAGACAGACGTTTGTACGGACGAACAAAGGCAAATCTATATCCCCCCCCCCCTCCCCCCCCCAATTTTTGCTTGGGGCATAAAAAGCTGAAAGCAAAGGTAAATTTCAAGCATTGCAATAAATTTTACCATGTTTATCCAACCATGAAATATAGGTCAAGATGTAAATGTGTACCTAGTTTCATAAAGATGTGAAGGCATTTTCATTGAACTAGAAATGTATCCATAGGACACGGATGCCCCCACCATTATGTTTATTAGATGATATAACTGGAAATATAAAAGATGATTTTAAGATCAAATGAGCACTGTGAACTTTACCTCAACCAAGTGATGTGACCTTGACCTTCAAGCTAGCAACCAGTGCTTGTTTTGTGACACAGTGTTGTGTCCTAAGGATCCCTTCTTGTGCCAAGTTGTTTCAAAATATGACTTTACACAACAAAGACACAGCCCAGACAGGACTGCTTACAAAAATTTTTAAACTTAACTAACTGCTGTGACCTTGACTTTAAAGCTAGTAACTTTGTTCTTGTTTGTGTTACATCATATCCTTGAGATCATTTGTGCCAAGTTATTTCAAAACACAATCACTCACAACAAAGTTACAGCCCAGACTTGATTCAAAGGTCAACCAGGTGTTATTCACAACAAAGTTACAGCTGGGACAGAATTTTAAGGTCAACCAAGTGCTGTGACCTTGACCTTAAAGGTAGCAACCTGGTTCTTGTTTGGGACACATTGTCTTGTCCTAGGGATCACTTCAAGTTATTTGAAAAATAACCAATCAAGACCAAAGTTACTGCTGGGACACAATTTTAAGGTCAACTGAGTGCTGTGACCTTGACCTTCAAGCTAGCAACCTGGTTAAAGCATGCAACACATCATCTTGACCTAAAAATCATTTGTGCCTTTGTGCCAGACTCACAAATACACACACTAACACACAAACACATGGACAGGTGTAACATTATATGCCTGTAGCCATTTCATGGCAGGGGCATAAAAAAAAGCTTTAAGGTCACAGCCATAAATTGGCAAAAATATTAAATAGATAATATCATGATGTATATGTGTACATAGTTTCATAGAGATGTGAAGTCATCTTCTTAGAAAAAAAAACTTAAATGCAAAGGTACAGACTGAATATCTATATGCCCTGCATTAGTGTTCATGGGGCATAAAGGTCATTAAATTACAAATAATTTTCCCCAGAAATAATCACACACTATAAGAGTTGCTTACTATTGCCTTCAAAATCAAATTGACAGTATATGTTAGCAGAATAATATACACTCAGAGATAAACTTCTAAATGTCCACATAGATATTCATATAGAGTTTAGAATTTTGAACAATTTATCAGTTATTATGTGGTACAATGTCTTAAAGTGTATATGCACATTTAATTGTTGAAATGTTGGTAGTAAAGAAATCACCCTAAAACATAAAGCCCTAAAAGCTTTAAATAGCTTACCTGAATTCAACTGCTACAGAAAAAATGCTTCATTGAGGAATATTGTTGAGTGAATTGGAACAATTGAAGCTATTTTTTGCAGAACTACCCAAGGAATACCCCTTTTAAGTATTTTCAAAATTGGACTAGCTAAAGAAGATGTCATTTAAAGATAGTTTTATTTCAAGCTTTGGTAGCCATCTTGTTCAGCAAAAATTTTTAACAGTACCATGCACCGAATGGTCATTTCTATTGAGTTTCATCAAAATCTGCCCAGCATTTAAGGAGATGCCATTTAAATACATTTCTGATTTTAGCTATTGTGTGTGGCTGTCTTGTTAAGCAGACCAGAATGATTTTAGCTATGTTTGTGCAGTATCACCCAATGATCATCCCTGTTGACAGAATCTGAATGTGGCTTTCAACAATATTTTTCAGCAGCCCAGAACGATAAGCCTTAGATATCCAACATTGCAAGATGGAGAACATTCCTGTAAAGTTTTGTGACCCTTGGTCATATAGTCTCTGAGATATGGCACAAACCAAAAACAAGAGGGCCAATATGGCCCTGTGTCGCTTACCTGAGTAAGATTGTTGTGTTAAGGCATGATTACAAAAAATGTGGCATCTAAAGTTTTTGCAATGTTTTTCTAACATTTGACTAAGTGACCTGGATTTTGATCCTACCTAAATTTGCATTCAACTGGGATTTCATGCATTCATCATTTTTATAAAGTTTAATGAAGACTGGGAAAAATGTAGATTAATTCCCACCTACTTTTTGACCCCATTTGACCCAGTTTTGAACTCATCCGAGATTTGATGTAAACAAACATTCTGACCAAATTTCATGAAGATTGGGCCAAAAATGTGGCCTCAAGAGTGTTCACAAGTTTTTTTTTTAAGATCTGACCTTGTGACCTAGTTTTTGAGCCCACGTGACTTAATTTTGAACTCATCCAAGATATCATGTACAGAAAGATCCTTACCAAATTATATGAAGATTGGCCTAAAACTGTTTATGAAGATAAATGGGCTAAAATTATGGCCTTAAGAGTGTTAACAAACCAAACAGTTGACAACGCACGTCGGATACCGGACGAAGGGCGATCACAAAAGCTCACCTTGAGCACTTTGTGCTCAGGTGAGCTAAAAACATTAATCATTGATGGGCAAAGTAAACAAACAATCTCAGAGTCAAAAGACCTTTCAGTAACACATGTACTGTATATGCATCTCCTTTAAATAGAAAGACACATTTACTTGGACTTAATTTATCTGAGAATATTTGGTTAAATTCTGCTCTTTTTATTGTACATTTTCTCATAAGTATTCATCTTTTTAATGTTGAAGATGTTAAAGCAATACACAAAATCTTACAAATAAACTGAGAGTTGTCTTCAATTCTTCTGCAATTCCTTTGTTCCAGTTGTGCTTTACACTTTCATTCTGAACGCTTGGACAGGCCATAATCTGATCCCAAACCTAAGGTATAAAATAAAATTCATTTAATTATTGCTTTTAAAATGCTTTGATTTATAAAATAAGATATCATCTCTTCTTCGAATGTGAACATATACATCTCAATGCATGAATATTTTATTGTACATTCAAATTATTCACCAAAGAAGCTGAATACTTAACTTGTAAAAAAAAAATAAAAATTGGCAGCTAAATTATGCTTCATTTCAAAATTCGATAAAATTGACATGAAAGTATAAACAAATTCAAGGTTTGAATAATTCAAAGTCTCTAACTCTCTCACAACTTAATCTGACCAACTGGAATTGATATTGGTACTTGCAAAGTTTCTGATCTTTATCAGAAGCAAATGACATTGGGTCTTGAGCAAAATATTTGATTCTAAAATTAAGTGTTTAAAAAGATGTGATGGCGCTCAGGATATAAGAAATGTTCCAGGACTGGTTGGCCTGGTGTCATGATAATGTGACTGGGTGTGGTATAATGCAACTTTTCTTTGGTGTAATATCACAGTATGGCAGGACTATATCTGTCTCATGTAGACAAAAGTCCCCAAATGACGGGAACACTGTCAGTGGGATATTAAAACCCACCAAACAAACAATAAAAAAGATGTGGGCTGGAAAAGAATTTTGCATTTACTTAGCCAGTGACTTTAATCTAGAAAAGAAGGGAAATGAAACTTGGTTAATGTCATAGGAGACTTTCTCGTTATAAAAACATTGTGCCAAACAATGAGCATTCTGACATGTAGTGCTTAACAGAATTGGACCTAATTTGAATTTTACAATTACTAAACTTCAATTACTAAACTTGCTTCAGGATTAAATTCATGACTCAAGTCATAAGCAACTTAAAAGAATGTATTAGCTAATGCTAATGGGTAAACAAGAGGGCCAAGAGGCCCTGTTTGCTCACCTAGTAAGATGGCTGTGTTAGGAATAAAAAAAACTCATCCGAGATATATGTAGACAAACATCCTGACCAATTTTATGAAGATTGGGCCAAAACTGTGGCCTGTAGAGTGTTCACAAGGTTTTTCTAAATTTTGACCTGGTGACCTAGTTTTTGACCCCACATGACCCAATTTCGAACTCATCCGAGATATCATGTAGACAAACATCCTGACCAAGTTTCATAAAGATTTGGCCAAAACTGTGGCCTCTAGCGTGTTCACAAGCAATTGTTGACGACGGACGACGGACAAAAGGCAATAGCCCTTTCAAAGATGAATATGCATTCCAAAAATAAAAATTGTATGTCAAGAAGATTAGAAATTACGGCCAATGTTAAAGTTTTGTTGTTAAAAATTTCAAAAATAGGTCAAAGTTCAAATGTCAAGGTCAAAAGTCCAAAAGTGTAACATTGATGGAAAGGTCTTGCTACAAGGAATTCACATGTGAAATATCTGTGCCCTGTTGACAATGGTTCCCAAATGACAGGCATTTTAATGTTTTCAAAAGTTACAGCAAAAATAGGTCAAAGGTCAAGGTCAAGGTCGATAGATGAAATGTTGAGGTATATCTGAATAGCCCTTGCAGAGATGGATATGCATACCAAAAATAAAACTTGTATGTCAAATAGTAAGTAACTTACGGTTAACGTTTAAGTTTCTTGTTAAAAAATTCAAAAAATAGGTCAGAGTTCAAATGTCAAGGTCAAAAGTCTTAAAGTGTAACATTGATGGAAAGGTCTTGCTACAAGGAATTCACGTGTGAAATATCAGTGCCCTGTTGACAACGGTTTTGAAATGACAGGCATTTTAAAGTTTTCAAAAGTTTCAGAAAAATAAGGTCAAGGTCAAAAGGTGAAATATTTGCATATGTCTGGATAGGTCCTGTCAAGATGAATATGCATACCAAAAATGAATGTTGTATTTTGAATAGTAGAGAAGCTATGGCCAACGTTAAGATTCCAGATGACGACGCCTGAAGACAACGAGTTATGACAATGCTTTTTTTTCTTCAAAAAACAGACAAGCTCAAAATGAAACCAAAGAATTGCCTTCAATACATTATGAGTATTTGATCCAAAGTTTGACGAAAATTGATAAAAATAAAAAAAAAAAGTGAAAAAAAAAACAAAAAAAAAACAAGTGACAGGAATTGTCACAAAACCAGGTTTTCTTTTTGCAATGTTTCGTCCCGGTACAAATAATTTGTATCAATCAAATAATTTTGTGCTCAATGTCTATTAAATCTAATGCAAAAAAATAACTAAAGGTCATAGCTCCATCAAAAATGGTCAAACTGCAAAACCAATCATTACTATATATTTTAAAATTAAGGAGTTATGCTCCATATCAGGAATTTCTACGAAGGGGCAAACATGTAACTCCAAAATTATGAACCACAGAGTGAGGTTCCTACGCACTGCATTCCGCCTCAATGAGATGTATGCACCTATAAAGTTTCAAGTCAATACCTCTTATAATGTAAGAGTTATGCTCCGGACAAGAAATTTTATCAAAGGGGCAGAACTCCATCAAAAATGGTCAAACTGCAAAACACAGGTAATACTCTCCAGGGTGACTTAGTGAAGGTTCTTCTGTTAAAGTATGGACAAAATTTATTAAGAAATGTAGAAGTTGTGCACGAAAGAATATTTCCCTTTATATTACATCCGTTAAGGGGCAAAGGGCCATAACTGCATCAAAAATAGTTGAACCACAAAACCCTTACAATATGCGCCAGGCCACTATGTAATAATGCTTCTGTTAAAGTTTGGGCCAAATCCGTTGAAAAATGTAGGAGGAGTTGCGCACAGAAGAAATTGTTTACGCCTGCCCACCGACATACCTGAATCTAATAACCAGAGTTTTCCCTTGGAAAAAATGGTTAAAAATGAAACCAAAGGATTGCCTTCAATACATTATGAGTATTTGATCCAAAGTTTGGCGAAAATTGATCAAAAAAAAAAAAAAAAAGATTATGATAAATACATGGATGATAATTACTAATCCAAAGGTTACATTAAATTTAAAAATTTAATTTGACAGCCATGAGGTGATAAACAGTGTCAAATGCAATTGAATTCTGACTCTCGGTTACATAGAAGAATTTTAACATTTCTACAATATAAAGTATTAAGGAAACCAGACAACCCCCTAGGGATCTCATTTTTCATGAGATAACTTTTTTAGCAATTAAGGTAACTATATTAAGACCATTGGTTTCACAGAAGAAGAATTTTGTCATTTTAAGGAAACTAGCTGACCTTAGGGGTCTCATTTTTCAAGGGATCAACTTTATTTTATGAAATATGGTAAAGGGCTGTGAGGTGACCATTAGTGCCAAAGGAAATTCTGATCATTGATTTCAGAGGAGAAGATTTTTTGAGTTATATATATATATATATATATATATATATATTCTGTTGGTTGCCATGGCACCCAGAGTTTTGCATGGATCAAGTAAAAGGCCTCCTAAGGATCATTCATGCCATGTTTCATCAGCTTTTATCAAGTGGTTACAGAGGAGACATCTTATAAGAAATTAAAGAAGATTGTTGATGCCGCAAGGTGATAGATGAAGGGTGATCACAATAGCTTACCTTGAGCATATTGTCTCTGGTGTGCTAACAAGAGAGCCATGGAGGCACTGAGATAGCTCACCTGAGACCCATGGAAGGAAAAGAAATAGCTTTAGGATATCAGGAAAATAGGCTCCGTCCACAGGCTCTTCCCACTAGTGGCCCAATGGCGGTCATGTTTTTCATAGAATCAAAACTTTTTAACAATCTTGGTTGGGAGTGAGCAAAGAAACATCTGTGCTAAATGCTTTGAAATCCAGTGAGTACTTTTGGACAAGATGATTTTTTAAGCTTTCACATTTTTTCCCTTTCAGTTGCTATGGCAACGATATTTCTGCATGTAATTTAATTTCTCAAACAACTTTCAAAGGGGACCACCCTAAAATGTTTTTAAAAACAAAATAATACATACTTTCAAGGAATTTTCCATGTAATGGCGTCCCCAACTGCTCCAGCATTTGTTAAGCCATTCATTGCAGAGACTTCTTAGCTGAGAAAGTGAATTCTTAACTTTCATTTCATCTACCTTTGATAATCCAGGAGCATCAATATATTGTGATGCACAATGCAGAACAATTTGAAGTGAAGAAATTACTGGTAGATTTCTGTCCATCAGCATGGCCTCTTTCATCATGGAAGCAGCTATTTCAAATCTCATCCTGAGTTGATTCAGAGATTCTCTGTAAAAGAAATCATACCAGAAGATGTCTTTCAAACAGTAGAGCATTAGTGGCCTAAGATCACTCATTTGAGTACCATCAGCATAAACAAGAGGGCAATGTGGCCCTAGATCACTCATCAGAGTACATGAGCTTATTTAAAACCATTAAAGTCACTTGATTTTACCTGGTTTCCTCCAGCATCAACCAGATAACAGTTTCAACTACAAAGAATTTTCAAGTTTGTCAATCATCTGATGGCCTTAATTTTCAAGGGATCAAAAATGCTTATGTAATAATGGTTTGGATTTTTGAGATTATCATTAAGTGTAAAACAAATATTAAATTCCCTGAAGAGTTTAAAAAAAATCTATTATAATATAGTATAATAAGCAAACTAGCAGAGGACCCCCTAGATGCCTCATTTTCAAGGGATGAACTTTATATTAGCAAATACAACAACCATTCGTGCTAAATGTAATTAAATTCTGGCCATTATAGCTTCAGTAAGAAGAGTTTTGAAAGTTTCTATAAAGATTATATATGGAAACTATCCAACCCCAGAGAAGCTTCATTTTTCATGGGATTAACTTTTATTTTTACAATTATTACAGACAGCCATGAGGTGACCATTTGTGCCAGAAGAAATTTTATAATAACTACTGGTTTCATCAAAGAAGAATTTTGAAATTTAAAGTATATAAGGAAATAAACCAACCCTCTAGGGGTCTAATTTTTCAAGAGATCAACTTTATTTTAGAAATTATGATAGATAGCCATGAGGTGACCATTTTTTTGCTTTGCACATGTTGGTTGGCCGGTCAGTCCGTAGACCAGTTTCTGATCAGTAACTTGGGAACGCATGGGCCTAGGAACTTCAAACTTAGTCTGGAGATTGATCATGACCAGCAGATGAACCCTATTGTTTTTGGAGTCACTTGGTCAAAGGTCAAGGTCACAGTGACCTTCATTTACTGGGCTTGAATTTGAAAATGACGACCAAGCTGTTTACGATCAATAACCTGAGTATGCCTGGGCCTAGGAACTTCAAACTTAGTATGGAGATTGGTCATTACCAGGCACTGGAAACTTAACCACTGCATGAAGGCTTAGTGCATAATGCAATGGGGTAAGAAAAAAAACTTGTTTCCACTACCAATACCAAAAATATGGGAAAGGTGGGTTTGGTAATACTTTTTTATCCAAAATGTTTCATTTTTATGAATGTCCTAAGCATATTTTTCATTGTTTTTGATTTTGATGGCATAAGATATAAGTAAGCATGAAAATAAATAATAAGATCAAATATTATTTTATAAATTACTTGCGTTGGTCACATGGTTTCAACTATCATCATGTGACTTGTGTGGTGGCAGTGGTTTAAGTAGCGTAGCGTGACATAACGGATGTGCGGTGTATGGGCTGGCCTTTGGGCATACATTTTTTACAAACATATCTTGTATATATTAAAATCTGTATATTACTGACAGTGTTTCCTTACATAAAATTTCCAATTCATTGACATTCATTTCAGTAAAGATTAAGTTTCATCTTTTTAGCAGTGTTAATAATTATCAGCAGTAAACCTTCACCAAGATAAGTTCTGAACTTTGTAACATGCCTTCGTTATAAAGCCAAACATACATATAATATAATTATATAAACATTATGGCATATGAGGGGGGCATATATGTTTTACAAACATTGCTTGTTTTAGCAATTTTGTGAAGGGCCACCTAAGGATCATTCATGCCACATGTCATCAATTTCTATCTGGCAATTTCAGATGAGATGCCTTTTAAAAAAAATTGCTGACAATGGACAAAGGGTGATCGCAATAGCTCACCTTGAGAACATTGTGTACTGGTCAGCTTATAAAACCATATGAGCTGCCAAATCAGCAGCTTGATACCAGATTTTATCATCTGTTGAGGTCCACATGGGTAGTATAATTATGTACATCATGAAATATTCTGACCCTATGAAGAAAGCTCCCCTTCATGAAATTCCCATTTAATAAGGAATCAACCTCCTTTTAACAATTATGGTAGAGGATCATGGGGTGATTTTGTGCAATCTTAATCAAACACTGATCAGTGCTTTCAGAGAAAATTTCCAAATATAACCACATATTATGTAAGTTTTAACTTACTTGTCTTTTAAGTCCCCTGAAGAAGTTTGTGTAAGTCATATTAATTCCTTGGTTTGACCAGTACTCAGTATCTTAAGGAAGGTCATGAACCAGTCTTACCAGATTAAGATTCGAAACCGTTACCTTTAAATTTGTTGTCATGTAATTAAATGCTGACCACTAGGATTGGCATTCACATTTCAAAAATGCAACAAGAGTGTTCTCTGGAACACATGTGTCACCTGCTGAAGTGTGATGGAAAAGTGTGATGGACAGACGGACGGATGGAGAGACAGATGACAGAAAAGTGATTTCAATGTGTCCTCTCTGCTTACAGCAGGTAACAGAAAAATTAGATCTGACAAAAGGCAAGAAAATAAAGCAATTAAAAGAATATGTCTTTTGCATAAAAAGAAACTGATATAATATTTCATATTCGAAACCATAACCTTTAAATTTGTTGTCATGTAATTAAATGCTGACCACTAGTTAAGATTTTTCTAAGGGAACAATATTCAGTGCTCATTGCAAAGGATTGAACTCCATACATTTTGGTCCAATAAATCCTATTATTGAAAGATGAGATTAATATTATTAATATTATTACCAACTTCAGTAATTTTTAAATGGCATTTTTCATCATTTAAGTGCCTTATTTTCCACATCAATTGAGTCTGAACGGTTCTTTGTCTCAAAATTGATCAAGACTGCTCAAGAAATGAGGGTGTTATAGGTTAAGTGACTAAATGACAGCTGTACAATCCATTTAACTAAGATTTATCAAATCAAGATCAGGTGAGCAAAGAATTCACATTTCAACAAGAGCGCTGATTATCGCAAAATACGCCCATCTAGCATGTGGGAGATTGATAAAATTTCAGAAGTTAAGAGGATGACAGTACAGTAACTGCTTAGAAGTCAAAGGATTGGTTGCGAAATGTGAAGGGGATCATAGAACACACAGCATTGATCTAAGAGCTTATTAAATGATATTCTCACAAAATCATTAATAGCATACATGTACCCTTTTAAGTTTGAATGTATAAGAGTACCTTGCCTGTGTTTCACAAAACAGTAATTTGCCTGTGTTTTACAATACAATTTAATTAAGGTTTCCCCTCAACTCAAAATCTGAATGATATAAAATGATTTTGAGAAATGTAATTTTGCACAAAAAAAAAAAGTTGGGATAATGAATTTGAGATGTTTTAGTTGAGTAAAATCTCAATTTGAGAGTTTTTTGTTACTTTCTCTTGGGACAATCTGTCTGGTTATAAAAGGAATTGAGATATTGTGAAATTATAAACTGTGTCAAAGTATTGTTAAGATCGGATCATATTTGGTCAAGTTAAAGAGTGGATACTGTTAATTTGACCATTTTTCATCAAATCAAGGGCCATAACTCCAAAGTGTCTGGGGCAATCTGGCTGGTTATCGAAAGGAACCAAGATATTGTACCTATATACATTGTGACCAAGCATGGTTAATATTGGTCTACGTTTCTTTCAGTTGGAGAGAAGACACTGTTAATTTGACCATTTTTCATCAATTCAAGGGCCCTTACTCCGAAATGTCTGGGGCAATCTGGCTGGTTATCGAAAGGAAAAGAGATATTGTGCTTGATGACAATGTGACCAAGTATGGTTAAGATTGGTTCACATCTGTTCAAGTAAGAGAACTAAAACATCACTGGACACTGCCCACCCACCCGTAGGTGAATCCATGATACGTCCCATCTCCGACGGACTTATAAAAATGCAACAATAGTGTTCTCTGAAACACATGTGTCACCTGCTGAAGCATGACAGAAAAAGCATGATGGAAAGACAGACAAATGGACAGATGGACAGTCAGACGGAGAGACAGATGACGAAAAGTGATCCCTATTATGTGTTACCTCTGCTTACAGCAGATCTGTTAAAGGCTCTTGCATAAAAAGAAACTGATGTGTATAGTATTTCATATTCATCAAGTTTTTCAAGTTTAACAACAGACTGATTATTTTAGTTAACATAAGTTTTGATTGTTAAGCTTCTGAGGGCAAAACCATACATATATATCATAAAATAAAACTCACTTCTCGTCTCCTTCTGAATTTTTTACTATGTGGTGCATCAAACTCATACAATCATGAACTATCTGAAATGAAAGAGCATTTAAGTTTAGATATACCAAAATGCAAAACATTGCACAATGCTTATCTTGTTATGAGCATGTTTTGCTACAGAGATTATAAATGAATTGCATACTTTCTCTTACTTGACTGAAAAGTCTGATTTATTTCCCTTTGTTTTGACATCACTTAAGAACCTATCAGCTTAATTAAACATTTCAGATTATAATACAATTTCTGACTATAAAGCAGGACTTCAATAATTGAACAAATTACTTTCTTCATTCACTGGCTTGTTCAATGCCATTAACAATGATCTTTCAAACATTGTGTCGCAATGTTTAAGCATATTCTTTACCTGATAGTATATGTTTACAAAATTTGGTTAGTGCCACGTTTGATGTGTGTGTTGCTTTTTGATGGCAACGAATGACAATTGTAATCCACACATGACAATTGCAATTGACAAACAACTAGTAAAATGTTAAACGATAATGCAACATGACACTTGACATTATTGCAACAAATGTTGCATTGAATTACTGTCATTTTTCGAAATATCACAATAATTCTTGAGTGTCATTTTAAACTGATGTGCATAGTGTACCGTGTCATGTGTCATATTTCATATTATGCTAATATCATGCTTCGCATGGAGAGGTTGATGCATGACACACAACCATGCGTCATGACATACAACAAAGTGACACAACATTCAACATTATATAAAAGGGAATTTTTATTTACAAATGTCATGCATGACCATTCACATTCCAAATATGATAATTAACGCCACATTCAATTATTCAGCTGAAGCTTAAAAACTAATTTTCATAAGATTTACCAAATATCATACATGAACAACAACAATCTTCCAAAATTTATCCAATTTTGTTAAATACGGTTGACCATTACCTTTCATTAATGAAGTTGCAAGCTTGAAATATAAACCCAGTTGATATTACCTTTTGATCACATTTCAATTATACAGTCATAAGCTTGAAAACTGTTTTTCATAAGAGGGATAAAATTATTAAATATGAATATGTATAAGCTTCTAAATTTTTTAACACAATGCTTGAATACATGTTACACAAAAGACCATGTTTTTGAATATGGCTGACCATCTTCCAATTACGTAGTTGTGAACTCAAAAAAAAACTAGATGTGGGTGTTCCTCGGAACACTTGTGTCGCCTGCATTTAAGCATGTTTGATGAAAGAATTGACTAGAAAATCGATCTTTTGACAAATTATTGATAAAGCATAATCTATTTTGTGAGGTACAAATAACACCAAATCACACACACACACACAACAATATATATATATATATAATTTTTTTTTTGGGGGGGGGGGGGGGGGGGGGGGGGGAATAAATATCAAACAGTGCAATATGTAATAATTTTCCCGAGCACTTTCGACATTATCAGTCTTCATCAGAGGAGTGTCAGAATGACTATGAATTCAAAACATTAACTGTAAGAAAATTTATGACGTCATTAAGCACTTATGACGTTAATTTATATATGTTGCATGTTTGTAGTCATCATTATCATTATTGGTTATCATCTTGTGTACTGCACTCAGACCAATGAGATCTATCTACTATAAATGTTAAGGCAACACTTCAAATACTTTACAAGTTATGCACCACACAGAATTAATCCAAAAAATAAACAAAGGGAAATAACTCCAAAAATACAACAGTTATCATTCTTGCACAATGCACTCCATTTGATCTTTCCACCTGTGAGGTTCAAAGTATACCTCAAATACTTTTCGTGTTATGCTCCAGACAAAAATGAGTCTGAGTATCAACAAGGGCAATAACTCAAGGAAAAAAGAGAAACAGAGTTATCATTCATGTGCACTGCACTCAGACCATTGAGATCTATGAAGTTTCAAGTCAACACCTCAAATACGTTTCGAGTTATGCCCCAGACAAAAATTAAGTCTGAAAATCAACAAGGGAAATAACTCAGAAAATAAAACAGAGTTATCATTCTTATGCACTGCATACAAATCCATGAGATCTTTCCATCTATGAAGTTTCAAAGCAAATATCTCAAATACTTTTTATGTTATGCTCCTGACAAAAATAAAGACTGAGAATCAACAAAGGAAAATTTAAAACTCAGGAGAAAAGAAAGTGAGAGTTATCATTTATGTGAAACTGCACTCCTCTTCAATGAGATCTATCTATCATAAAGTTTTAAGTCAGCACCTCAAATACTTTTTGAGTTATGCCTGGACAAAAAATTAATGACTGAAAAATCAACAAAGGGCAATAACTCAGAAATATGGGAAAGTTTATGGTTATCATTCTTGTGCACTGCACTCACACTCAATGTGATCTATCCATGTTTTAAGTTTTCAAGGTGATACCTCAAATACTTTTTGAGTTATGGTCCGGAACAAAAATAAAATCTCAGAATCAACAAAGGGTAATAACTCAGAAAATACGAAAGTTTAGAGTTTATCATTCTTGTGCACTGCATCCACCTCAAATGTGATCTATCCATGTTTTAAGTTTCAAGGTGATACCTCAAATACTTTTGAGTTGGGTCCGGACAAAAATAAAATCTCAGAATCAACAAGGGTAATAACTCAGAAAATACGAAAGTCAGAGTTATCATTCTTGTGCACTGCACTCCACCTCAATGTGATCATCCATGTTTTAAGTTTCAGGTGATACCTCAAATACTTTTCGAGTTTATGCTCGGACAAGAAAGTGTGACGCCGACGACGCCGCGACGACGACGCCGACGACGCCGACGACAACACGACGACGGACAAAGTGATCCCTATGTGTCTGCCATGCTATGCAGGCGACACAAAAAAATCATATTCAATAACTATGTAATCCTCAAGACAACTCAATTGAAATTTATGTCATGCACCTCTCCACCTGATTATCAATGCACACACAAAATTTGAACAAATTCGGTTAAGAAATGTAGAAGTTTGCGTCAAGATATTTAGTGTCAAATTAGGGTCAATAACTCTGTAATCCTTGAGATGTCTCAATTGAAATTTATGTCATGCACCTCTCCACCTGATTATCAATGCACACATAAAATTTGAACCGAATCTGTTCAGAAATGTAGAAGTTTGCATCATGAAACATTTAGAGTCAAATCTGGGGCAGTAACTCTGTAATCCTTGAGATAGGTCAAGTGACATTTATGTCACACACCTCTCCACCTGATTATCAGTACACACACAAAATCTGAACTGAAAATGTAGAAGTTTACGTCGCAAGATATTTAAAGTCAAATCAGGGGCAATAACTCTGTAGTCCTTGACATAACTCAAGTGAAATTTTTCACGTACCTCTCCACCTGATTATCAATGCACACACAAAATTTGAACCAAATCAGTTAAGAAATGTAGAAGTAGTTTGCATCACAGGTTTTTGGGAGGGACAGACAGATCGACAAACCAACAGACTAACTCCTATATACCCCCTCTCAAACTTCGTTTGCTGGGGGTTAAAAATGTGGCATCTAAAGTTCACAATGTTTTTCAAGGTTTGTCCTGGTACCAACATTTTTTAACCCACATGACCAAAATTTTAAACTAATCTGAAATTAACATAGCTGACATTCTGATAAATTTACATAAAGATGGGGTGGAAAAGGTGGCATCTAAGTGTTCAAAAGTTGTTTGGGTTTTCTTCCCCAAAATTTACCCTTCTGACATATTTTCATGACACAACCACAATTTAGTGTAGACAAATATTCTGACTATGTTCCATTGAATTTGAAAAGTGGCCTATAGAATGTTCACAATATTTTTTTTTCTGAAATTTGCTTTAGTGACCTACTTTTTTACCCCACATAGCTAAATTTCATAATTCATTTAAGCATTCATGAAAATAAACATTCTAAGATTCATGAAGTTTGTCAAAAATGTGGCTTCTAACAAGTTCAAAATGCTTTTTTCTAAAACGGAAACAAACATTCTGACCAAGTTTCATAAAGATTTGGTTAAAAAAAAAATTAGAATTTTCATGGGGGATGATATCTGTAAAAGAAACTTTCAGTCTTACTCACCATTTCCTTATTTTGAATTGGGGGCCAAAGACTTCCATATTTATATCTTTCTGGACGAGTAGCTTTCAGGTGAAAAACAAAAGAGGCGCAGCAAACTTCAAGAGGAATCTGATTAGTGGCAACACCCTCTTTTTATCTCTTCTAATATTTAAACTGGCCATGATCACTCGAGGAAGCAAGAAGTCCATTTTAACAAGGGTGCTGATGTTTGGATTACCTCCTGAAGAGGCCTAAACAAATAAAAATACAAAACAAATGATCACTGTGGCCCATTATGATCACTTCAACATAAGCTTAAACTATATACTGGAAGGTCAATTAGATTATGATCTAGTGGCCTCTGACCCCAGCATGAATAGAGATTTGTTAATCTAACATTGATGTTATTGCATTAATAGACATTATAATGTGGCGACTCTGTCTAAGCTCCTGCAAGAAAGCTCGACATAAAACTATCGTGATTCATCAAATTTCTTTGTATACTAATAAAAATTTAGAATAAAAAAAAAAAACTAGAGGGCCATGCTAGCCCTAAGTCGCTCACCTGGTTTTAATGCTACAGAGAAAATGCTTAAGTATGGATAAATTACACACAATATATAGTAGTGAAGAAGTATCTGTAATAGATGTGTTGTTATGGACAAATGGACTTGATACTGATTAATAATGTTCTATTGAGTTTCATCAAAATCTGCCAAGAAGTTAAGAAGGAGACTTCATTTAGAGATATTTTAAGCTCTGGTAGACATCTTGCTCACAAAACCGGAATTCGTACAGCACCACCAAATGACCATTCATACTGAGTTTCATCAAAATCTGCTCAGCTGTTTAGGAGGGGATGTTTAAAGATTTCTTATTTTTAGCTCTGGCAGCCATCTTGTTCAGCAGACCAGAATAATTTTATCTATTTTTGTGCAGTACCACCCAATGATTGTTCATACTGAGTTTCATCAAAATCTGCTCATTCGTTTTTGAGGAGATCTCTTTTAAAAATATTTTTCATATTTTACTCTGGCAGTTACTTGTTTGACAGACCAGAGACAATTTAGCTATTTTTGTGCAGTATCACCCAATGATCATTCCTAATGAGTTTCAACAAAATCTACTTAGTGGTTTAGGAAAAGATGCTGTTAAAAAAAAAATTCTATTTTTAGCTCTGGTGGCCATCTTGTTTGGCAGTCCAGAACCATTTTAACTATTTTGTCAGTACCACCCAAGGATCAATCCCGTAAAGTTTTATTTGTAAAGTTTTATTAAAATCTACACAATGAATTTGGAGAGGTTGTTTAAAGAAAAATTTTAAAGCAGGGGGCACAACGGACAACAGACAAAGGCTGATCACTGTAGAAAAATTCAGGAATATTCGAGTTAGATTTGGATGCTACAATATGAATTAGGTGAAAACTTTACACCAATAAATTAAATAAATACTACCAGTAAATAATCCATATCATGATGTACATGTATGTCAAGTTTCAGTAAGATGTGAAGTCATCTTCATCGAAAAAAAAGAGCTTAAATGCAAATGTAGAACACCTGTTTTATCTTTTCCATATACATGAAATATAGGTCACAGCTATAATTTGAATAAATATGAACAAGAGGCCCAAGGGCCATAAACGCTCACAGTGTAAATCCCGCAATTCAAGATGATTTTTACAATAAGGAAATCAAATGACAAACCAGAGTTTTCAATTAGTTTTTCTATTTGTTGCCATGGCAACCAGAGTTCTTCATGGATCAACTTTATTTGAGCAATTTTTGTAGAGGCCCACCCAAGGATCATACATGCCAAGTTTTATCAAATTCTGTCCAGCGGTTTCAGAGGAGATGATTTTCAAAGTTTTCAATTAGTTTTTTCTATTTGTTCCCATGGCAACAGAGTTCTTCAGGGATCAACTTTATTTGAGCAATTTTTGTAGGGGGCCCACCCAAGGATCATACATGCCAAGTTTTATCAAATTCTGTCCAGCGCTTCAGAGGAGATGATTTTTCAAAGTTTTCAACTATTTTTTCTATTTTGTTGCCATGGCAACCAGAGTTCTTCATGGATCGACTTTATTTGAGCAATTTTTGTAGAGGCCCACCCAAGGATCATACATGCCAAGTTTTATCAAATTCTGTCCGCGGTTTCAGAGGAGATGATTTTCAAAGTTTTCAATTATTTTTCTATTTGTTGCCATGGGCAAACCAGAGTTCTTCATGGATCAACTTTATTTGAGGCAAGTTTTGTAGAGGCCACCCAAGGATCACACATGCCAAGTTTTATCAAATTCTGTCCAGCGGTTTCAGAGGAGATGATTTTTAAAGTTTTCAATATTTTTTCCTTTCTGTTTCCATGGCAACCATTGTTCTTCATGGATCAACTTTATTTGAGCAATTTTTGTAGAGGCCCACCTAAGGATCATACATGCAAGTTTTATCAATTCTGTCCAGCGGTTTCAGAGGAGATGATTTTCAAAGTTTTCAATTGTTTTTCTATTTGTTGCCATGGCAACCAAGTTCTTCATGGATCAAATTTTTTTTGAACATTTTTTTTAGAGGCCACCCAAGGATCTTTACATGCCAAGTTTTATCAAATTCTGTCCAGTGGTTTCAGAGGAGATGATTTTCAAAGTTTTCAATTAGTTTTTCTATTTGTTGCCATGGCAACCAGAGTTCTTCATGGTTTCGATTTTAAATTTGAGCAATTTTTGTAGAGCCACCTAAGAATCATACATGCAAGTTTTATCAAATTCTGTCCAGCGGTTTCAGAGGAGATGATTTTCAAAGTTTTCAATTAGTTTTTTCTATTTGTTGCCATGGCAACCAGAGTTCTTCATGGATCAACTTTATTTGAGCAATTTTTGTAGAGGCCCACCAAGGATCATACATGCCAAGTTTTATCAAATTCTGTCCAAAGCGCTTTCAGAGGAGATGATTTTCAAAGTTTTCAATTAGTTTTTCTATTTGTTGCCATGGAAACCCAGAGTTCTTCATGATCAACTTTATTTGAGCAATTTTTGTAGGGGACCCACCCAAGGATCATACATGCCAAGTTTTATCAAATTCTGTCCAGCGGTTTCAGAGGAGATGATTTTCAAGTTTTCATTATTTTTTCTATTTTGTTGCCATGGCAACCAGAGTTCTTCATGGATCAACTTTATTTGAGCAAGTTTTGTAGAGGCCCACCAAGGATCATACATGCCAAGTTTTATCAAATTCTGTCCAGCGGTTTCAGAGGAGATGTCTTTTAAAGCAAATTGTTGACGACGGACGACGGACGACGACGGACGAGGGACGAAGGGTGATCCCAATTGCTCACCCTGAGCACTTCGTGCTCTGGTGAGATAAAAAGATCATATCATGATGTACATGTGTACCTAGTTTCATAAAGATATAGAAGTAATCTTCCCAGAAAAAAAAGCTTAAACACAAGGTAAACCTGAGGCAGAACAACCAATTTTACCATGTTCATCCAACCATGAAATAAGGTCAAGCCATAAATTTGCATAAATATCAAAAGATCATATCCTGAGTACATGTGTACCCAATATCATAAAGATATGAAGTCATCTTCATAGAAACAAGAAAGGGGCCCTAGAAGCCCTGGATCGCTCACTTTTATTTGCCATTTGACAATCATCAGAAAGATATGCACCCTGAAACCCCCATTTTATGATTGAATATCTTAATATATAATTTAAGCAAAACCAAAAGAAAACAAGTGCTTTTTCGAACTCTTCAGTTGTTAACCAAGCTTAGATTGTTCAAGAAATAGGTCAAAATCATTTTATCCAGCTTTTACTGAAAAAAGCTATCATTAAACAATGTATTCAGAGAATTTTATACCCTATATCATTTTAACAAATTTTATATCTTGAGACAAAAATACAAAAATGAAATCAATTGGGGGAGTTAATCATTTTTCTGTATTGATTACAGTTTCAAAAATAAACTATTGATTACTTCCTTAGCAAATAAAACAATAGCTCCGGGCATCATTTTCAAAGGGATCAACTTGATTTAGCAAATATTGTACAGCAAAATTAGATGTACATTTGTGCCAAATGAAATTAAATTCTGACCAATGGTTTCAGAGGTGAAGATTTTTGAAATTTTCTATGTAGGGTATATAAGGAAATTTGCCAACCCCATGGGGGCCTCATTTTCAAGGGATCAACTTTATTTTAGCAAATATGGTTTAGAAAAATCCGGTGACTAATTGTGCCAAAAGAAATTAATTCTGCCCAATGGTTACAGAAAAGATGATTTTTGAAATTTTCCTATTAGAGTATAAAAGAAAACTTGCCAACCCCGAGGGGGCCTCATTTTTGAAGGGATCAACTTCATTTTAGCAAATATGGTAGATGACTATGAGGTAACTATTTAAGCCAAAGGAAATTAATTCTGCCCATTGGTTACAATGGAGATGATTTCTGAAATTTCCTAAATAGAGTATTTAAGAAAACTTGCCAACCATGAATGGGCCTCATTTTTGAAGGGATCAACTTCATTTTAGCAATTATGGTAGACGACTATGAGGTGACTATTTGTGCCAAAGGTAATTAACTTCTGATCATCAGTTTCAGAGGAGATGATTCTTAAAGTTTTTAAAATAACATGGTAATCTGCATGGATCAAATTTATTTAGCAATTTTGGTGAAGCTTCACCCAGGGATCATTCACACCAATTTTCATCAATTCTACCAAGTGTTTTCAGAGGAAATGTCTTTTTAAAGCAAATTGTTGACGACAGACGACGGACAACGGTTGGTCAAAATAGTTCACCTTGAGAACGTTTTGCTCTAGTGGAGCTAAAAAATCGTTTTAAAGATCTGCTTGCATATTTTTTCGTGTATCATTTTTTTACTTACATCTTCCAGTACCATTGTGACTCTTAAATGATTTCACTGTATTCTCTCCAATGTGTGATATACCCCACCAAACTGGCTCTTTATTGTCTATGACCCAAATCACACATCATGGTTCATTGGTTTGCATGCATCAGAAAGGAAATGAATTAATGGCATTAAAAAATCCAAGAAGGATTCTTTCCTGTGAAGCAATGCTGGGGTCCAAAAGCTACCAATGCTTCTTTAATGATCTTCCTGGAAAAAAAATGCAATACAGTTTAAAATCTTGAAATTTCTTATATCTTATTTTTGCTTATTTCTGTATAACATGGTGTTACCTGATATGACTTCTGAGTCAAAGTGATAACAAGTGGGCCAGATGGTAAAACTTGTATTTTGATTTCAAGAGATAACTATGTTTCAAATATTAATTTGGCTTTGCCACTGAATACTCAAGCACAGTAAGTTGAAGCTCTGTCAAACAAGTAATAATTGTAACAGTGAATGTTACTAAGTCTCCCAAACAAAGTTTCTCCTTAGACAATCATACACAAATGTTTTTATGAGAAATAAGGTCATAAGTAAAATTGAAGCTGTGGGGGCCTGGACCCTTGGTGATTCCATGTGAACAGCAAAAGAAGAAACCATTCATTTATTGATCACAAGGAACAGAAAATATTATGGTAATGGGTGGGGATCTCAATAATTTTTTTTTAAAAACTGTAGAAGTAAAATGGGGGGTTGGGCCAGACCCCTTTATGTCCGAGGGACACTAAAAAAGTATCATTCAATTAGGGTTTCTCATCATGAGGAACAAGAATATTGATTTATGGATGGAGATCTGAACAATTTTTGAGATATAAAGGCATAGTTAAAATTGGGGGATGTGGCCTGACCCCTGGGTGATTTCGGGTAAACCAAAGAAGTGCCATTCAATCTGTTTCATCATAAGGAATAAAAAATATATGGATTAGGGGTGGGGATCTTAACATCTTTTTAAATATATTAAGGTAGGTCATAAGTAAAATCCAGGAGGTGGAGCCTGGACCCTTGGTAACCCTGTGAACATAAAAGAGTACCATTCAATAAATCTCATCATGAGGAAAAAGAATTATACTAGTTTTAAGGGTGGGGATTTTGAACAGTTTTTGAGATATAAGTCATAAATAAAATTGAGGGGGTGGGGCCTGACCCAAGTGACCCCCATTTATGAAAATCAGGGGGGAACCACTACTCATTGAGGATATGTGTGTATGAAGTTTTGTAAAGACAGGTCGAGCAGCCTCCGAGATATGACCCATACAAAGTTGCGACATTTAGAACGGGAAAAAAGAAGAAATGGAGTAAAAACAGTAAGTCTCCAAACTTCATTTGGGAGATATAATGATTGGGAGGTGGAAGGATATGAAGTAGTTGTTTAAAACACAAAGCCGCTTAAAAGACGTGGTCATTTGAGCAAGTTTAACTGTTCTTTTCTCATGAATACTGGTACTATCCATTTTGTTAAGCACTAAAATTAACCTAAATTTTATACTTAAATAATAAAAATATACATCACCCTTTGTCTGGAAAAAGTGTCTTTTATAATCATCAGCTCTTTACATATAGTTCCATCTGGAGTGGTGAACAAGTAAAGATTGCAAAGGTTTTGCATCATTTTTTCATCAAGTTTTAGCTTTGAGTAGTTGATGCTGTTCACAATTTGGGTGCTACAGATAAACAAGCAAGTAGTCTTTTGGCCAAATCTTGATCGTTTTCTCTTTTTGCACTGGCAAGAAATGTTTGCATACTGAAGCAGCCCATTCAATCACGAGTTTTGCTTCTGGAAATCATTGAAATTAAAACAAATATTAGTATTTCTAAGGGTTTACTTACAAATTGATTAAAAATAAAGCATGTTGAAACAATAAGTTAAAAGAAGCATCTTTCTGTATTTAAACTTAAAAGTAAATTCTACTGGTTTACAAATACAACTCATGTTAAATACGATTATGTTAGTCTCAGAGCAATCATTTATGAAATAACAGGCATTTTAAAGTTTTAAAAAGTCACAGAAAAATTAGGACAAAGGTCAAGGTCAATGTCTATAGATAAAATATTTGCATATATCTGGATAGGTCTTGTCAAGATGAATATGCATACCAAAAATGAAAGTTGCATATTGAATAGTAGAGAAGTTTGGCCAACATCTGGATTCCAGACAACGACAACACAGACGTGGAGTTACGACAATAGATTGAATTTTTTTTTTCGAAAAAAAAGACAAGCTAAAATCATTAAAGACTTTATGATAGAAAAAATTCTGATTCAGTTTCATGAAGATAGAACTAACATTTGGGATCATATCTTTCTAAGGTCTGACCTAGTAACCTAGTTTTTCACCTCATGTGACCCAGTTTCAAAATTACATAAGATGTACTCTAGACTCAGACCATGTCTAATAAATAGTTTGCCAAAAAATGTGGCAATATTCCCATATTTTTTCCAATATTTTGGACCTAGTAGCTAAAGTTTTTTGACCTGACGTGAGCCGGTTTCAAATCTCACGTAAGATTTTATATAGACAAATATTCTAATCAAAATTTAAATTTCAAGTTGGACATGATTAAAGGTCAACAGACTACTATTACTTTGACTTTTAAGCAAGTGACTATATCCCTTTTTTGCGACACATTGTCTTGTCCCAGGGATCATTTGTGTGGAGTTATTTCAAAACCACACCATAACAACAAAACAAAAGCCCGAAAACTATTTTAAGGTCATCTGTTGCTGACCCTTTAAGCTACCAAACTGGTTCATGCTTGCTCATGGTGATCACTTGTGCAAAGTAATTTAAAAGCAGCACGACCAAACCCCAACAGAGTTTTACAGTCCAGACATGATTAAAGTTCAACAGACTGCTGTGACCTTGAACTTAAAGTTACTGATCTGGTTCTTGTCCTAGTGCTCATTTGTAAAAAGTTATTTGAAAACACAACCATACACACAGAGTTACATTTTCAGACATGATTTAAAAGTCACCGAACTCCCTGTGACCTTGCCCTTTCCCAATTTTATGACCTGGGTCTTGTTTGTGACACATCATCTTGTCCTAGGGATCCCTTGTGCCAGGTCGTGTCAAAACACAACCATTTACAACAAAGAGACAGCTAAGACAGGATTTTAAGTTAACAAGTTTTATGACCTTGACCTTGAAGCTAGAAATCTGATTTTCCTTCACATTTAGCTTAGGGATCACTTGTGCCAATAAATTCCAAAGGACACAACCATAGGAATACACAACAAAGTTACAGCCTGAACACCATTGCTTGCACAAACTTAATGCAGGGTCAGGTGTATCACTATAAAACCCGAAGCCATTTCATGGCGGTAGGAATAAAAAACAAGAGGGCCATGATGGGCACTGGATCGCTCACCTGAGTATACGGTTACCCAAGGAACATCAGTCTGTATTAAAACATTTTGAAATCTGGCCCGTAGTTTTAAAGGAGATGATCCTGTAAGTTTTCCCTATATACATAAAAGGCAAATAAGCCCCGCCCTGGCGCGGCCATGTTTTTTAATTGGATCGGAATAATTTTAGCAACTTTGGTAGAGGTTGACCCAAGGAACATCTGTACCAATTATATTTTTAAATCTGGCCAGTAGTTTTGAAGAAGATGATTTTTAAAGTTTTCATATATTTTTTCTTTTTGTTGCCATGGCAACCAGAGTTCTATATGATCAGTTTATTTTTTTGAACTTTTGTGAAGGTTGACCAAGGATCAGTCCTGCCAAGTTAATCAAATTCTGTCCAGTGGTTTCAAGAGGAACTGTTGATTAAAGTTTTCCCTATATACATATAAGGCAAATAAGCCCCCCCCTGGCGGCCATGTTTTTTACGGATCGAATTTTTTTTTAGCAACTTTGGTAGAGGTTGACCCAAGGAACATCTGTACCAATTTATTTTAAAATCTGGCCCGTAGTTTTGAAGAAGATGATTTTTAAAGTTTTCATATTTCTTTTTTCATTTTGTTTCCCTGTTAACCAGAGTTCTACATGGATCAAGTTTATTTTAGCAACTTTTGTGAAGGTTGACCCAAGGATATCCCTGCCAAGTTTAATCAAATTCTGTCCAGTGGTTTCAGAGGAAATGTTGATTAAAGTTTTCCCTATATACTATAAGGCAAATGAAGCCCCGCCCCTGGCGGCCATGTGTTTTTACAGATCGGAAATTTTTAGCAACTTTGGTAGAGGTTGACCAAGGAACATCTGTACCCAAATTATTTGAAATCTGGCCAGTAGTTTTGAAGAAGATGATTTTAAAGTTTTCATATTTTTTTTCTTTTTGTTGCCATGGCAACAAGAGTTCTACATGGATCAGTTTATTTTAGCAACTTTTGTGAAGGTTGACCCAAGGATCATCCCTGCCAAGTTTAACAAATTTGTCCAGTGGTTTCAGAGGAGATGTTGTTTAAAGGTTTCTCTATATACATATAAGGCAAATAAGCCACGCCCCTGGCGGCCATGTTTTTTTTTACGGATCGGAATAATATTTTGCAATTTGGTAGAGGTTGACCCAAGGAAATCTGTACCAATTTATTTTAAAATCTGGCCAGTAGTTTTGAAGAAAAATGATTTAAAGTTTTCAAATTATTTTTCTTTTTGTAGCCATGGCAACCAGAGTTCTTCATGGATCAACTTTATTTTAGCAACTTTTGTAGAGGCCTCAACCAAGGAACTTCCTGCCAAGTTTCATTTAAAATTTTGTCCCGCGGTTTCGAGGAGATGTTGTTTAAAGGTTTCTCTATATACATATAAGGCAAATAAGCCCGCCCCGGCGGCCATGTTTTTTTAAGGATCGGAATAATTTTAGCAACTTTGGTAGAGGTTGACCAAGGAACATCTGTACCAAATTATTTTGAAATTGGCCAGTAGTTTTGAAGAAGATTGATTTTTAAAGTTTTCATATTTTTTTTCTTTTTGTTGCCATGGCAACCAGAGTTCTCCATGGGTCAACTTTATTTTAGCAACTTTTGTGAAGGTTGACCTAAGGAACATCCTGCCAAGTTTCATTAAATTCTGTCCAGCGGTTTCAGAGGAGATGTCGTTTAAAGAAAATTGTTGACGACACACGACGCAATCACGACGACGGACGAAGGGTGATCACAATAGCTCACTTGAGCACTTCGTGCTCAGGTGAGCTAAAAATGGACAAGTATCTAGTTGCTGAATTATCATCCTTGTCAAGTTTCATGAACTTAAGAGCAGATTTAAATTGAAGTAAATTGATGACAATGGACACAGAATGATTACAAAACTACACAGGCCTGCAAAGAAAAAAAAACGAAAAAAACATACATCTTTTTTCAACTCTTCTTCAGAACCCCAACAGGTGTTGTCTAATACATATATTCATTCATGCAACAGATGAGGTGTTCCACTTTAGAGGCAGTTGCCATAACTGTTTCTCCAGATGCTTTGCTATCTTTAATATCTTGAAGCAGCATACCACAAAATATTTGCAATGAAGTTTCGCGTCTTTGCTAATTTTGCCGACCCAAACAAAGAATTTATATGCTTTCTGCCAAATACTTGTCTGGTTTTTCGTTCATAACCCATCAAACTGATACCAGGACTCTGAAAAAAAATAAAATAATTGAATTTCTATTCTATAACTTCTTTTGCATTGTATATTTATTTAAAATATAAATTAATATATATTAGGCCCCAAAAAATAAAGATTTGTTTCTCAGGCAAGTTTTTTTCAAACGAATGAGGGAGAGAAGAATTTTTTTTCTTATGCTCTTGATTTTATTTTCTATGTTTCTCTCTTAAATTTCATAACCATGAAGTCCAAAATGGACACTGCCTAACATGAATTGGAATAACAATTAATATATATTTATATATATTATATAATATTATATATATTATATTAATCACTGTATTTGATTAGATTGCTACAACATCGATTTCAGTCAGATAATTCTTTCATTTCTCAATTATTTTCAGTGGAAAGCCTCTCTGCAATTTTCATTAATTTTTAACAGTTTGCTCTATAAAATGTAGCATGGTAGTGTTGCGTTAAGTTAAACCCTTATCTCATTTTATAACATCATTTTCTATTTATTACTCTCTTTTTTAATATTTCAAAAGATGTTGTTTTTTTTATTTTCTAAAAGTGTTTTCAAATATAATATTTCCACCATGAGTCAAAATGCGTCTCTATCAGTCAATGACTTTAAAGCCTCAGTGGTTTTGGCTAAGAATTTGAAGGGAAAAAATTAATTATGATTTCAAAATTTTGAAATAGCAAAAACCTTAAATGATGCTTGATTAATCTCTAAATGTTTAAAGAAGCCACTAATGAAATATTTTAGGGCCTTTTTTCCAGTTTTGGGGGATGGCGCCCTAGCCCTTTTTTTATGGGGAAAAAATGCTATTTCTTTTTGTGGGGAAAAAAACGCAAATTTTAACAATTTTTGGGATATTTTTTCCATGTAGATCAGTTATCATTAAAAAAAAGTGACAGGAATTGTCACAAAACCAGACAAAAGAGTGGCGATATGATTCAGACATACAAGATTATAACAGGGAAGGAAAAGAGTACTGCCATTCACCACTGCAAAAAAGAACCTAAGGTCACAGAAAGAAGTTGGCTTAGAAAACACACTCGCCTGACAACCAGGAAAGTACTCCTTTGGAATGAGTGTATTATTTGAAACAAGAGGAAAAGTTTGCCAGAGTGGACAGTCGGTGCTTCAATTACTTTTAAAAGTTAAGCAGGACAGATATTCAGGCAGACAGAAGACCAGAGCGGGGAGTTGTACGCTACAAAGCTCTATCCTGTAGATATCAAAATCGTTAAATTGTGATTCATCTGACACGTTTCAAAGAAAGATTACAGCATTTGCCATCACCAAAAAATGCTGTTTCTCTGTTTCCCTTCACCATAATCTGCTCATTGAAGCACATTTGAAAATCAGTAAAAATTTGAATCGGAATCTTGGTGGCAGTGATGCTCTTGACATGTGTGCCTGGTACTCGCATCGCTATACATGCGGTATAGCATGCACAGGTACACAGTGGTGGTGGCTGTTTCCACAGCGGTTGACCGCGGATTCAACGATTTTGGAAAAAATTGTAAAAAATATAGGGACTTTTCAAAAACAAAGCAGGCCATTAAAAACGAATGCAGAGGTGCCTGAGAAACTAACCTTTATTTTTTTTTGGCCTTACAAGAAAAAAAACTTATTTAAATATAATTCAATTTTAAAGGGAATGTTTCATAGAAAATGATTTATTTTTATTAATACTAATATTGTTTTAATAGAGGAAGATACCCGTTGATTTCAGATTTTCTGGAATGAATATATAACGGTTGATGTTCATTCCTGCCTTCCTCGTCTATAGTAGTGCTCCACACAATATTTTTTATTCTTTCCCTTTTGTGACAGATGACATACTTATAATGAATAGCAGTATTGGTGACTTTTCTCTTAATATTGGCCTAGAGAGTTCCATCTTTAGCTTCTCCAGTTGGGTGTGTTTCTAAAACAAAAGATGTTGTCAATAAGAGGGACAAGATGGCCCTGAAGTCGCTAACCTGAAAAATTGCCCTTTACAGTGTGTAAAAGTTACTATATTATAGCATAGTTATACTGAATACATAATCAATGCAGAAAAACAGAAAGATCATTCCAACAGTGCCTGTGGTCCAAATTTGAAGGTTGTAGCTAAAAGTTTCATAAAAGGACATGATTTGAACAAACTTTATAAAGGAAAACTAGGCAATTACAAACACCAAATATCTAAACTCCAGACAATGTCACTTTTGACAAGAAGATCTTGAAATCTAGAGAGTAAAAATGGCAAATCTGTGTGATTTTCTGACATTTAAAGATCCAAATTGTTGACCAATATAAGCCATAACCTTGACCAATGAACAAACACCAAATATCAAGCTCAAAATGGTTTCTGACAAGAAGATTTCGAAAAACTTAAGTGCAAAAACTGAAAAACCTGTGTGACTTACTGATGTTTCAAGAGCCTAAACTGTAGATATATTTGTCCAATATCAGCAATAATTGATCTCCACCAAGATATTGTGTCATTAAAACATTGTGTATATTTTCATGAAGATTAACTAATAATTGCAAATATGACATATTTTTATCATTAAAAGGTTAATCATAACTCAGTTGAATAAATCAGCTGATTTCAATCATAAACAAATTTGGAAAAATACTGATTAAGAAATGAGGATGTAAAGGGTAAACAAAGTAAAATTGGCACTTTTTAATAATCCAAGGGCCACTTCTCTTGACCTATATGCCTATAAAAGCAATTATTGATCTTGTCTGACAGATCATGGTTTTAAACATTGCAATCAGAGTTCTACATGGATCAAGGTTATTTAAGCAACCTTTTTAGCAATTCTGTCAAGCGGTTTCAGAGGAGATGTCTTTTAGCAAATTGTTGATGAAAGATGACGCATGACGACGGATGCAGGGTGATCACAAAAGCTCACCCTTCAGTACTGTGTAGCTAAAAAGAGGAAGAAAGCTGCACGCGATCAATCAAAACAAGGCTTGATAGTTGGTGTCTATTCAAAAAATGTAAAATTAACGCTTCTCTGCCATATTCAAAATAAAAACAAAGGTTGTCAATCAAATTATCAGTAAATGAAACAAGAGGGCAATGATGGCCTGAATCGCTCAATGATTATAAATGAGCAATATATGTTGGATTTTTCATATTAACCTACATTTTGACCCCACATGACCCACTTTCGAACATATCCATGATTTTATGGACACAGACATTCTGACCAAGTTTCATGAAGATTTGGCAAAAATGTGGCCTCTAGAGTTGTTAACAAGGTTTTTCTAAGATTTGACCTCATGACCTACTTTTTGACCCCACATAACCAAATTCGAACTTCTCCAAGATCTTATGGAGAAAACATTCTGACCAAGTTTTCTGAAGATTGGCCAAAAAATGTGGCCTCTAGAGTGTTAACAAGCCAAATTTGTTGACAAACACGTCGCACGACAGACGCCGGGTGATCACAAAGCTCACTTGAGCACGTTGTGCTCAGGTGAGCTAACAAAAGGGCCAAAATGGCTGAATTGCTCCCCTGAGAAATTTTGCTTTCATTGCCTTTTACAACATAGTCTATGAATACAAAACCATACGAAGAACAGCAATATAATTTTAATTCCACGCAAAAAAGTTGACCAAAAAAAACATGTTAATCAAGCCTGGGACCAATTTTGACCCCACGGACTGATTTGAAACTTGGTTTTAGGTCCACAAGGCCAGGTTACATACCAAATATTTAAACCATGATCTTGTGGTTTCTGACAAGGATAACTTTTAAAAATCTTTCATAATTTATGTAAGTCTATGTTAAATCAAGTGACCAAGGGGGGGGGGGGGGGGCAATATTGAACCCCGGGCCATGATTTGAACAAACTTGGTAGATGTCCATAAGGCAATGTTACACACCAAATATCTAAATCCAGGCCTTGTAGTTTCGGAGAAGATTTTTCTACATTTTCCTATTTAAGCCCATGTTAAAATCAAGTAATGGGCCTGGGGTGGGGCCAATTTTGACCCCAGTGCCATGATTTGAAAAAAACAACATGGTATGTTCATAAGGCAATAATTTCACACCAAATATTAAACTCCAGGCCTTGTGGTTTCTGATAATATATTTTTTCTGTTTTTTTTCTATATAAGCTAGTCTATGTTAACCAAGTGACTTTGGGTGGGGCCAATTTTGACCCAAGGCCATGATTTAACAAACCCGGTAGATGTCAATAAGGCAATATTTACACTAATATCTTAACTCCAGGCCTTTTGGTTTATGAGAAGAAGAATTTTCTATTTTTTTCCTTATGTATGCCTATGTTAAATTCAAGTGACCCCAGGGGCCAGGCAATTTTGACCCCAGGGCCATGATTTGAATGAACCAGATAGATGTTCATAAGGCAATGATACACACCAAAAAATCCAAATTCCCGGCCTTGTGGTTTCTGAGAAGAAGATTTTTCTAGTTCTGTTTATTATATAAGCCTATAAGGTAAATTCAACTGAACCCTGGTGCCGGGCCAAATTTTGACCACAGGGCCATGCTTTGAACAAACTTGGTAGAGATCCACTAGACAGTGCTCATTAAATATCTATACTCCAGGCCTTATGGTTTCTGAGAAGAAGATTTGCATTTTTAAAATCTTTTTTTAGCTCCTTTGACCTACTTTTTCAACGAATCAAAATATTTGAACAATGTTGATAGAAGGCATCATAAGGATGATTCCTGTGAAACTTGGTCAAAATCCATTTAGTGTTTAGGAGGAGATGTTGTTTAAAGGAAATTGTTGAGCGGACGCACGCAAAGACGAAGCACGGACGACGGACAAAAGGCAATCACAAAAGCTCACCATGAGCACGTTGTGCTCAGGTGAGTTAAAAATAAAACCTTTTAAAACTGAATTCATACAAAAGGCTAATTAGTAAGCTATAGTATTTTTTCTAATGGCAAATCATAATTATTTTATGTTTAAAAATATTATTAAATGAAAAGCTAAACATTAATTATAATTAATGAAAATACTAACATATTTAGGTATGAACAAATTTTAACATCGAATGATTCCCCCAAATTTATGGCGATTCCTCAAGTTTTTTTGCTGACCCCGTCTGACTTTGAGGAATCACGAAACCATTGTACAGTGGTTTTATCATATCAGTTGTCAAAAATAGCGCGTATCATTCGTATCGTATTGTATCATATAGTATACTCAACCCACATTGTTATGTATCGAATCATATCTATCATATTCATTATTATTATTATTATTCATTATTACACATAATAAACGGGATCGTATTGAATGTATCGTAAAGCAATGGTTATCATAAATGCATAACGTTTTACTGTATCGAATCACTAAGATTTTTGGCAGTCTAAGTTTGGGGACACCCTTTATTTTTTTTATTTTTTTTCTTCTTGTGTCTCTAAATTCAACATATTGCATATGTTTTATTAATTTTTCATCATAAATTATGTTATGTAGTATTACTATAGACCTTTTTCTTCTGCAGTGTTCGCTCGGCGCTCTTATTAAAAACATTGAAAGAGATGATTGTAACTTAAGCTTATCCTACATTATAGTTCTAATGTGTTTTTTTTTTTTATTTCCTACTTCATTTACCCCCCCCCCTTCTCTCTCTCTCTCCCTCCACACATTCAGTCATTAAAATAAAAAATAATAATTCGCACAGAACATATTTTCTTTTTCTTCTCTCCCTCTTTTTTCAGTTTGAATAAGCAATCCCTTAGCAAATGAAATGGTAAAAAAAGCTTTGGGAAACTCCATTAAAACACCCTTGAAACACCGTTTTATTCAGATAATTCATTGAAATACCATTTTTCTGGGCTAATTTTAATCTTCAATGGCCATTTTTTTAATGATTCACAATATCACAATTTGGATAAAAGTCAATACTTTTTTGATTGTTACAGCACTAACTTAATACTGTTAAATGTACATGTACTGTAAGTGCTCTATGACAGAAGAAAAAAGGGACAAAAGAATGTGGTTGCTTGCATGGTTTATTGCGTACCTGCTTTATAATCTAACTTAAATAATCAGAAAAAGTGGTACATCTGATACTGATCAATATTGTGAAGTTTGATCCAATGCAAGCCAGGAGTTTTTGAGATAATTAAATGCAGGCAAGATTTTGTCAAAAATTAAAAAAGGTCATAACTCTGTAATATTTATTTGTTCATAATATGTGATACAAATTAGGATTAAATCGAAGGCTTAAAGCTTATTGAGTAAGCCATATTACATTGAAACGAAAACTATCTATAAGATTAAATTTTTACTAAGACCCCTTTTTCTGTGGATTTAAATGAAGTCTTAGGTAATTCACTTTTTTTCTGAAAACGTTTACCACGAAGCTAATTAAAGGTTAAATCACTGCAGTTTACTCATCGAAAAAAGGTTATTTAATTGGTTTCGTTCGAATTAACCGTGCCCCGAATAAAGTTCGGAAGTTGCTGCAAGGTTGTATGACAATCCTACGAGGAAATGTTGTGCCGAAAAGTTGACGCTAATTTCTAAGTAGTTCAAAGATTGTTACTATATTTCATATTTTATTTTGGAAAATCACTTTTATACTTTATTTCCAAACAAAATTTTGTTTCGTAACTGATTTTAACTTTCCCTCTTCTAAATTAGAAACCGATAATAACGCTGCGTTGCATCAATCCGCCATTTTTAAAAGAACGACAAACAGTGTAAAAAGGTGATAACGTTATTGATTTGCATTATTTTCGCAGATTGACATCCATTTTATGATAACAGTAAGAATATTCAATATAGTTATGAGCATTAATTATGTTTGTATATTTATCCATAAAAAAAAAAAAAATGTGAATTTGCTGCGTGTGCAAATGGCGAGGAGTTTATTTTCTGCCCGTCGATGTGTCTATCAATTGGTATAATACATTCCTACAATGTTCAGTTGACTATCATTTTTTTATCTGCTTCCCAGAATATATATTTAGTGTACGCTATGTGCAAATTAACCTTTCAGGAATTAAAAAAAAAAATTAAAAAAAATCCATCACAGGTCATATTGGCCACGGTTAGCATCGTCCATAATAAAAAAAAAGGTTTTGGTGAAAAATCATTGAATATACTATAAATTTGTTAACAAATGTGCGATCTGCAATAAAACTCATTTTGGTTTACTTTGAATTATCTTACATGTAGATCTATATACATAATTATTGTTTAACTTCTATATCACGGAGGTACTAGGTTTTCACTTTCTGTTATATTATAAGAATTCTGTTTGAATATTTTTCATGACCAACTGCTGCTTTGACTTGGAATTTTTAACATTGAATGCTGTATAAAATTCAGCTATATTATGTCCATTGTCATTGCTGTAAAAAATGAAATCGGATTGATTTAACCACACTTTTTTGTTTTTTTTTAGCTGAAACAGCCATGTGTAGCAAACATGTCCATCCATGTTTTCACAAGGATGATGCCTCCTTGGTTTCCCCTTTGTAAACAGGCAGACTTGGGATCCCTGGTGATTTACAACAGGTAAATAGACTCGAATTGAGAAAAACAAAGAGGGCCAAGATGGCCTAGATCGCTCACCTGAGAATAGTATCATTCATTGCCTATACAAAAACAGGTTGCTTTAGAATTAAGATGATGAGGTGAAACAATGTTCAGGAATTTCTGACCCCATCCACAAAAGATATCATCATGACAAACATTCTGCCAAAGTTTGAGGATGATTGGACCAAAATGTTGCCCTCAGAGTATAAACAGATTTTTCTAAGATTTGACCTACTGACCTACATTTTATCCAGCCCACCATTTTCAAACTGGTTCGAGATATCATCATGAAAACAATCTGACCAGTTGAGGAAGATTGCATCAAAACTGTGGCCTTTAGTGTGTAAACAAGATTTTTCTAAGATTTGACCTATTGACCTACTTTTTGGTCCGGCCCTGCCCATTTTTGAAAGGGTTCAGATATCATCAAGACAAACATTCTGACCAAGTTTGAGGAAGATTGGATTAAAATTGTAGCCTCTAGTGTGTAAACAAGATTTTTCTAAGATTTGACCTACTGACCTACTTTTTGATCCAACCTGACCATTTCGAAAGGGTTCAAGATATCATCAAGACAAACATTCTGACCAAGTTTGAGGAAGGATTGGATTCAAAATTGTGGCCTCTAGTGTGTAAACAAGATTTTTCAAGATTTGACCTACTGACCTACTTTTTGATCCAACCTGACCCATTTTCGAATGGGTTCAAGATATCATCAAGACAAACATTCTGACCAAGTTTGAGGAAGATTGGATCAAAATTGTGGCCTCTAGTGTGTAAACATCAAATTGTTGACGGACGACGGCCGATGGACAATCAAGTATCCAAAAGCTCACCCTGAGCTATGCTCAGGTGAGCTAAAAAAAGGTTTTAATTATAATTGTACAGTTTGAACGCAATCTTTATAATGCTACAGACATAAATGTAAAATCTTTGAAAACTGAAGTGTCCCATATCAAAGAACAACTTGAGACATCCAAAATGCTACTGCCTTTACCTTTTTAAGGCAGTTAATTAGACAGGCAGCCAGTTTACCTTACATACCGTCCCCAGTGGTAAAGGTGTCTGCTCGGGAATTGGAAGCCTTGGGTTCTGACCCTAGCAGCGATATATAAAGTTGTAAAAAGGCACTGTATCTCCCTTACTTGGTGCTAAGCATATTAGGAATGGTCCCAGGCGTGGTTGTCGGGGTGTTGGGGTTAATGCAACTTGGGAGTGGTGTCATGCCAACTATCCATGGCATAATGCTGCAGTGTAACAGCACTGTATCTC
>CM037780.1:12967974-13017974 GCA_021229015.1 Solen grandis | reverse complement strand
TCCTCATAGTTTTGCATTTTTAATGTGTCCTTACAGAAAGATAATTTTTTCTCATCACATCTTTCGGTTTTTCGTTCCTCAATCGAATCGCCCTCAGGGAAGTTAAAAAATAAGAAGTTATCTCGCATTGAGCGTTACTGTAATCAAGGGATTCTTCTGTCAAACGCATAGTTTCCTGCTTAATTATATATAGGTCTGTGCTAATTTTATCCGTGTTTTTCTTGGATTCGTTTATTTTGACATCAACTTCGCTAATTTCGTTAAATCCCCAATACATTGTGTGTCATATGTTCTGCTAGCCACTATGTCATTCAGTCTTTTACAAGAGTCCTCTATTTTGGTTTCTAGGTTCGAAACCCTGATCTCCATAGAGTTTATCTTAGTGTTCAGATTCTCAACTGACTTTTCAATAGTGTCCAATTTATTACTTTATTGCTTATTTGATTCACTGTTTTCAAAAGTGTTCCAAGTGTCATTTGCATACTGGATATATCTTGTTGTACATATTGTGTTTGAACCGGCATACTATTTATTGACTGTTGCGGGGTATAATAAGCATTTACCGGGGTTTGCATATGTGAAGATCCAGGGGTTTGAAACACAGGCATCGGCATAGATTGGAAAGTAGGTGATCCCAGCTGACAGATACAAGTTAGTTGAGTTTGAGCTAACAGTGAGGGATTCATATTTTGTGTTTTGTTCGCTGTGTCCGTATTAACCCTTTTGATCGGTTGGCTGACCCATTCATTCGCCGTGGGTAGGGAAACAAGTGAATTTTTGCGTTTAGATAGAGATCCTTTTGATTTCACCATAATTATCCTTTTCCCAAACATAAAGATGAATGTTCATACACACAATTATTCCGATTTTAACACATTTGAAGTATTTTATTTCCATAAATATTCATTTTTCTCTTACTGATTCAAAACAAACAACCGCCATACTTGACGCATGTGCAAAGTTTCCAAAAAACAAAAACAAAAAACAAAAAACAAAACGATATTCCATTCAACCTTATCGCCTGTCAGTTAGAACGTTGACGAATATAAACCACGCCTCCTTAGCGAGAGGAATCAAGCGCGCAGTTACGAATTGACTGCAGGTACATCATACATGTCACGTTGTTTAATCATCAGGCATTGAGAGGAAATAATGAATGAGTTTAGATAAACAACTATGTAGTTCAAACGAAATAGGTGGCACTAAAACTCGGGTGTTTTAGCAAGAGTGATTTTGTGCGGTGTGGCGTAATTACTGTCAAACGGAGCGTGATATTTGTCCTTGTCATCATGGTCTACGAACGTGTAGCTTTTAACAACATCTAGCCATTTCAATTGCGGTACCTCTTCATGTAGGAATTATATAAATTCCTCGAATGCCATTTCAAAACCTTTCCAACGTCTCGGCTGACATTTCCATCACGAAAGTTAACTTAGAACTGAACGAAAATCAATAACGAAGTGAAACCAAGGGCGGAGCTACGATCTGATTGGCATACACAATGCATACACAACGCCTTTTGTTTTCTACAGTAAGAGGGAAAGCGACCGCAGTTTTATCGATGTAAAATTATTGGAAAAGTCAAAGTCAATCGCACGGCGTAGTAAACAAAAGTGTAAAAGTGTTTGCAAGCGCGACCAACAATCAGAGGGATGGAGAGACTGTGTGTGTTGTGTGTTGGGGTGGGGGTGGGAAGCAACACTTGCAACCAGTGCAAGTGAAAAGAAAAGTTATCTCTGATAGTTTAATGTGGAATGTACAGGTCACAAGAATTAGTCATACTGATTTCTTTGAATTCATAAATACAACGCGTGTGTTGCATGCATAAAACCACAATCCGCTTACTGCTACCTAGGATACCTAATTGAAGCACAAAGTTGCTACTTATTCTATGTTCTTGTATTTGCAGGATTAGGTTATGGTCTAGCGTACCAGCCGTCAATTGTAAGTCTCTGTCAGTACTTCGACAGGCAAAGACCTCTCGCAATGGGTATCGGGGCCAGCGGTGCAGGTGTTGGAACCTTCGTATTCAACCCAGTGTTGAGTTTTCTCATAGGATGCATACGGCATTCATGGATCTTTACTGATCCTATCCGGCGTATTTCTTAATCTCGTTGTTCTTGGCTTGCTCTACCGTCCTGTAGATTCTGAAAATTATTTGATTGGAGAAAATTCAAAGTTTGATAATACATCTAGCGATAGCTTTGTTGAATCCAGTGACTGCGGTTACAATTCATCTTCTGTGAGCTTTAAACGTTTAAAGAACGGCCAAATATATCGAACAGTGAATATTAGTAACAGTGAAGAGTTGATCCCTTTAAAAGAAAAAGAAATAAAGTATGCCATTGAAAAGAAATCAAATTTTGAAAATGATCGTAAAAATGAGTATGGAAGACATTCTTTTTCGACAATTATGAATGACACGGTGCATTTATTAAGTAAAACCACTTTCCCCGTGATAATCATGGCAATGTTTCCGCTAGGTTTGTGTACATCCGTCCCCTACATTTATATCCCAGTTATCGCTGTCGGATCTGGTAAGTGTTCACGTTTCTAACCTAGGAAACTGATTATGAGTATTGTTCACAACATAAGCTGTCTGATAGCCTTACAGTTTGAACGTCTGTCCCACGGCCGAGATGTCATAGTTTGATGCCCGTCCGCGTATAACCAAATGGTACTTGTATGTCTCTGAGACAATACGGGTAGTTCCATGATTGGTCGGTCTAGTGGCAGGTTAGTTTGTGACTGGTTGTGGTATTATGCCACTAGTTCACGGCGTGATATTGCAGTGAGTGCCTTATGAGATCGATATCTGAACATTGAAGAACAAAAAAAAAAAATGTTTTAATCGTATTTAATGTTTGACATTCTTTTATTTAAAGACGTATCAGTCGGATATAAAATACCATTCTTAATTAGTTTAAATTTTACATTTTGTGTCATGTTTTCAAGAAGACTTAAGAGCAGAAAATGTACATTTTGTCTTTTAATTTCCTAAGCTATTTAGTGTCTTTATGAATTAATGAACGTGACACACTTATGTTTCAGGCATACCCAACTTCAAGGCGGCATGGGTAGTGTCCATTCTTGGAATCACTAGCACGATTAGTCGGATTGTTTGCGGTTCCATCTCAAACTGCTTATCAACTAGCAAAGCTGACTTGTTAATATCCGTCCTTTTTCTGCGTGGTGTATCAGCCTTTCTATGCTTTTTCAAAGTTTCCGTTTGGGTTCTACTGGCGTTTGCTGTTACCACTGGGATTTCAGCAGGTACGTATCGATACTGGAAAAAAGAATGATATAAGTCTAAAGCTATTTTCCCAGAAAGTATACTATTTAGCACATGGCCTTTTCCTCTCGTCCAATCAATTGCTCTCATTCGTTTATGATCACCGTGGTCTGTAAAGTGTAATTCAATACTTTTGTATGAAAGTGTGGTATTATGTCACATAACTCACACTTTTGTCGTTATAAGAAAACGTCATTGTGATTATAAATCGCGTAGTCAAAGCAAACCATGAATTAACCTATACGTCTTAATAGATCAATTCACTCCTGTGTTGAACGTGACTGACAAAATATAGGTTTATACGAGGTGTGTGAAGTTAGCGCGTAGATCGTAGATCGTAAATCAACACTATAACTAATTTTCTTTGTCGACTTGGGTCGTAGATCGTAGCTCAACCATTCAAATAAACCAAAATAAATGGTTGACCTGGATCGTATATCGTAGCTCAACCATTCAAATAAACCAAAATAAATGGTTGAGCTGGGTCGTAGATCGTAGCTCAACCATTGAAATAAACTTTTATAAATGGTTGACCTGGATCGAAGATCGTAGCTCGACCACTGAAAATGTTCATGGAATGGTTGAGATGGATCGTACATCGTAGCTCAGCCAATTATTTCAACACATAGAAGTGGTTGAGCTTGGTCCCAGATCGCAGCTCGACCATGAACGATTTGTATGGAATATCGTTTCTTGGCCAATCGAATTCAAATATTTTGAGATGGATCTCAAATTTCATTATTGTTTTGTCTCTGACTTTTGAATACATATTGATGATGATGATGATGATGATGATGTGTGTGTGTTTCGCGCGCGCACGTGTGTGTGTCTGTGCGTGTGTGGACAATTGTACTAGTCAAGAAATGTCCAGTTTCTCTATCGAGAGTTTTTATTTTCGCTTTTAAAATTGTATTATTCGTGAAAATTGGACTAGTCGGAATGTTGTTTTCGTCGTCTGGAATTTGTAATCGTTGGAAAATCGATCTCGTCGTAGATGTATTTGTCTTGAAAATTGTAATCTTTGTAAATATGTACACGTCGTCGGGTAATCTGTGCTCGTCGGGAAAATTGAACTTGTCGGGAAATTTTCTTCTGTCGGGAATATAGTACTGGTCGTGAAAATTTTATTGAATTTTTTTTTTCAACTGAACTCGTTTAGAAAATATTATACATCAGGAAAATTTTATTTATCATAAAAATTGTATATTTCAGGGGAGCTAAAATGTCTCGACAAATACTGTCCACGCGAGTATAACATTCTAGACGAAAATAACTTTCCCCACGATTTCAACATTCCCAGCAAACTTTTAAACTCTTTTAAGCTGACGAAAAGTCTATTGATCTTATATATTAGTCTAACATTATTAATAAGTAATGTATGTAGTGTTTTAACTTTCATATGAAATTATGAAATATATAAACAAGCAACAGGTGCATAACAATGAGCATTTATTTCAATATAAGCAACAATGAAATGAAAACAATAGATATCATTTCCACAGAAAAAAAGCAAATGAGCGCAAATACATAACTAGAACACTTAGATTTACTTCAGATTTTTTAAATGTTTCTTCTAAAGTTCCAGAAGAAGTACCTAACAGCACGTAAAAATATATGTTGATACTCTTGAAAACATTTTTTTTTTTGCAATGAATGAACAAAACGTGTATGGTAAATACACATCTTGCATCCAAATAACATTTGACATAAAAGAAGGGCATGTGTCACATGTGTCACTATAAGTCTATATAACGACACCATCGCTCTATACACCATTATTTGATAAAACGTAAGCTATGTACATCAAATATATAACTTTAAAATACTAGTTATATGTAGGTCATAACTTAATATTATTTTCTCATAATTAAAACTTCTTACATATGAGAGAGAAGATCAAATAACATCTGGTATTTACATCACGAAAAGTCCAAATGACATTTCTTGTTGACGTGATAATAGCAAAAAATGATAGCTTAGAATGAAATACATGTACTTGTATGCATTGAATACAAATTATATCAAAAGGCGTGGGCGCATTTCTTTATACATAATGATCCGTAAAAAGTCAAAATAGAAGACTTATAGCCCTTTAATGTTTCAATCAATCACTTCACCTACTGTTCCGATACTAAACAACTCAACAAACCTACTGGTCCAGTATCAAACAACAACAACATACCCACTGGTCAGTCCTACTGGTCAGTATCAATCGGCATACCTGCTGACAGAATCAAACAACATACCTACTGGTCAGTATCAAACAGCACACCTACTGGTCAGTATCAAACAACATACTTACTGGTCAGTATCAATCAACATACCTACTGGCCAGTATCAATCAGCATACCTACTGGTCAGTATCAAACAACATACATACATTATCGGCCATTGCTTTAGATAAAATAAAACGATATCTGTCAGAATATGTAGACTAGAGTCAGATCTTGAGGCTTTTGCATTATTGATATATGCAGTGTTTATAAATCATCTTTGACTTCTTGATCACAAATTTGCACCAATCATTGAATCAGGCTATTATTCGTGCTTTGCCTTTGATGGTTATGATCATATATAAGATGGCAAGTTCACATTATACTAATATGAATATATATGAGATGATCATCATGGCTAGCTTAAAACAATTTGAACAATTAAAACATTAATGTAAGGAAAGCATGAAAACCTTATCTTATGTGTAAAACTATCCCGACGAGAACCAATTACAAGTAGACGAGTACAAAGTTTTCTGAGGATACAACTTTGCCGACATATTCATTTTAAGTACAAATATTACAAGGGATACACTTTTTCCCGACGACAGCATTTTTCCTAAACGAATGAGAATTCCCGACGACAAAATTTCCCGGAAGCACTTGAGACGACGAGCACATAACTTTCCGACAAATGTAATTTTCCCGACGAGGACAAACTTCCCGACGAAAAAGATTATGTGACTTTTTCCGATTAATACAATTTTACGACGAGTACAGTAATCCCGACGAAGAAGACAAATATAAACAATTTTTATGACTAATACTAAACAAATCCCGACAGATAATTCTTTCCCGACAAGTTCATTTTTCCAGACGAGTACAAAATTACCGACGACGACTACAAATTTAAGACGACTATAATTTTCATGACAAATACGATCTACGATCCAGGTGAACCATTTATTTTGGATAATTTCGATTGTTGAGCTATGATCTACGACCCAGCTCAACCATTCCATGAACATTTTCAATGGTCAAGCTACGATCTACGATCCAGATCAATCATAAATTTTGGTTTATTTCAATGGTCAAGCTACGATCTACGATCCAGCTCAACCATTTATTTTGGTTTATTTCAATGGTCGAGCTACAATCTACGATCCAGCTCAACCATTTATTTTGGTTTATTTCAATGGTCGAGCTACAATCTACGATCTAGCTCAACCATTTATATTAGTTTATTTCAATGATCGAGCCACGATCTACGACCCAGCTCAATCATTCCATGAACATTTTCAATGGTCGAACTACGATCTACGATCCAGGTCAATCATAAATTTTGGTTTATTTCAATGGTCGAGCTACGATCTACGATCCAGCTCAACCATTTATTTTGGTTTATTTCAATGGTCGAGCTACGATCTACGATCTAGCTCAACCATTTATATTAGTTTATTTCAATGATCGAGCCACGATCTACGACCCAGCTCGACCATTCTATGAACATTTTCAATGGTTGAGGTACGATCTACGACCCAGGTCAACCATTTATTTTGGTTTATTTCAATGGTTGAGCTACGATCTACGACCCAGCTCGACCATTCTATGAACATTTTCAATGGTTGAGCTACGATCTACGACCGAGCTCAACCATTCCATGATTATTTTCAATGGTCGAGCTACGACCTACGATCCAGGTCAACCATTTATTTTGGTTTATTTGAATGGTTGAGGTACGATCTACGACCCAGCTCAACCATTTATTTTGGTTTATTTCAATGGTTGAGCTACGATCTACGACCCAGCTCGACCATTCTATGAACATTTTCAATGGTTGAGCTACGATCTACGACCCAGCTCAACCATTCTATGAACATTTTAAATGATCGAGCTACGATCTACGACCCAGCTCAACCATTTATTTTGGTTTATTTGAATGGTTGAGTACGATCCAGTCAACCATTTATTTTGGTTTATTTGAATGGTTGAGCTACGATCTACGACCCAAGTCGACAAAGAAAATTAGTTATAGTGTTGATTTACGTTCTACGATCTACGCGCTAACTTCGCACACCTGTTTATACGTTACAAATCGATGTTTGCGCCCAACAAAATATTGCCAGATCACTTTCGGTTTGTGTTCATCAAAATCGAAAGCCAAATAAAATTTTATTCATGATTCCGAAATCGACGAGTAAAGTCCAGTAAACATTGCTGTAATAATTATAGTTGTGCAATCGGATAATGCCGTACTTGGCCTTTTTTTATACTACTTTTCCGATTCACAAAAAAATGTTTACATAAAAAGGTTTGGGGTAACTTGGTGTGGACACTTTCTAACCAGAAACTACACTCTGCTTTTAGGAAGTAGAGATTTGACATATGATGACTTAAGGGTGTGTGCGTGTGAGTGAGTGTGTGTGTGTGTGTGTGTGTTTTTTTTTTTTTTTGGGGGGGGGGGGGGTACTGGTTAATAGTATTGATTTAGACGGAGACTAAACTTTTAAAGTGGCGGTAGTACAAGTAATGTTGGTTAGAGTTTTCTTTTGCGTGCCAATGAAACTAAAATAATCCACCGTCAATAATAATGTGTATATAGTATGTATCTATCTTTCCATGGTTTGTAGCATCCCTGATCCCTACATTTCTAGTGGAGTATTTTGGAATCAAAAACCTGTCCACAACCTATGGTATCCTGAACTTTGTCCTTGGCGTTGGTACACTATTTAGCATACCATTTGCAGGTAAATTTTAATTTGAACATTTTCAATAATATATTTATTAATAGTCATCTTAAGGTCTTCCCATCCTAATAACCATATTTCATATCTTGCACCTGGATGGTTATATTTTTATGATATTTGTTACTTTGAAGACATTCAAAAATAAAAATATTTCAGAAAGCGTTTTTTTTTTTTAAATTTTTTTTTTATCTAATTTGGTGGAGTTAATCCGCATATAAGTTAACATTGAAGCCTATGGAAAATATGTATTTTTGTGAATAAGAAAAACTGAATTTGATTTATGAGAAAAACGCATGGTTAAAAGATGCATTTTATGATTTTGTACCAACTTTCGTTAATAAAATCTGAAATTGCGTTAGGTAAATCTGTGTAATCTGACATGCAGTAGATCTGTTGTCCTGTGTGATCTGGAGCGTGTTAAATCTGTTTTATCTGGGGGCGTGAGGTAAATCTGTGTGATCTGGCATGCGGTAGATCGGTGAATCTGTGAATCTGTGTGATCTGGCATGCAGTAGATCTGTTGATGTGTGATCTGGCGTGAATTAAATCTGTGTGATATTGGCGTGCAGTAGATCTGTGTGATCTGGCGTGAGGTAAATCTGTGTGATCTGGCATGCGGTAAATCTGTGTGATCTGGCGTGAGGAAAATCTGTGTGATCTGGCATGAGGTAAATCGGTGTGATCTGACATGCGGTAGATCTATGAGATCTGACGTGCGGTAGATCTGTGTGATCTGGCATGCGGTAGATCTGTGTGATCTGGCATGAGGAAAATCTGTGTGATCTGACATGCGGTAGATCTATGTGATCTGGCGTGAGGTAAATCTGTGTGATCTGGCATGCGGTAGATCTGTGTGATATTGGCGTGCAGTAGATCTGTGTGATCTGGCGTGAGGTAAATCTGTGTGATCTGGCATGCGGTAGATCTGTGTGATATGGCGTGCGGTAGATCTGTGTGATATTGGCGTGCAGTAGATCTGTGTGATCTGGCGTGAGGTAAATCTGTGTGATCTGGCGTGCGGTAGATCTGTGTGATCTTGCGATCGGTAAATATGTGTGATCTGCCTTTAACTGATCCATGAAAATTCACTTCTTGTTATTCGTTGAAAAGCTGCTAAAATAAACTTGATCCATGTTGAACTCTAGTTGCCATGGCAACGGAAAGAAAAAACGAAACTTCAAAAATCATCATTTTTTTTCCGGATCGGAATAATTTTAGCAATTTGGGTAAAGGGTTACCCAAGGAACATCAGTACTGAAACATTTTGAAATCTGGCCTGTAGTATGTAGATGATTTGTAAAGTGTTCATAAAGGTAAGTTATTGCTGATATCAACACATTACATCTGCAGATCTTGTCTTTGAATTATTAAAAAAAAAAAAAAAAAAAAAAAAATCACCTTGCACCCAGGCTTCCACATTTAGAAAGTAAACTTACACAGACCTGATGGTAATATCAATGACTATTATCTTGCCAAGGCTGTACCACTTTCTCCAATTATGTTCCTTGAAATAACAAAATGTCATATTTAACTTTGTTTACATTCTAGCATCCACATTTTTAACGCAATTTTGATCAATATATACATAATAATAATAAACCAAGGATTATGTATGGAAGTTATGGTCCATAATACTTAAGGTTGCTTTTAGAACAGTGGTCCTCAGGTGAGCGTTATAGGGTCATTGTGGCCCTCTTGTTTTCCTGTGTGGCTGTCTTACTAAACCTGCGAAATCTCGTATGGTTTTCCGGACTCCCAACCGCCCCCCCCCCACCACACACACATACATATACACGCTCCCTCTTATATTAGTTCCCATATACTACCCGCTCAAGATTGGGTAATATATTGATAGGCGCAATTACCTTTTCGTACTTCAAAAGTCAGGCATAATGTTTTTATGTGTACGTACTTTCAATTTGCTGCTTCATCGGTTGTTTTATACCTGTTTCAGGGTGGATATACAGCCTCTCCGGTCAATACGAGGCTATTTTTGCCGTGGTTGGTGTCGGGATGTCGATGTGTGGCACCATTTTACTGTTAATGAAGTGTGTCATGTTCCGGAACAAACCTTACGAACCACTCGTCTGAATTATGTGTGTCATGATTTATGTGTCTCGCTTTCCGTCTCGCTTAGCCTGACATTTGTGTCAAGTGATATGAAAATCCCCCCATCCATGGCGAAGTAACAGCCCGGACAAGATTAAATTCGGACGGACGTACTAATTACGCAGTAACGCACACATATACAGACAACGAACCGTCGATTTACGTTTGTTTTCAGTGTTAGAGAGCGGACACCGTTAACGTTGTAATTTTTATTACAATGTAATTAGATAAAATTCTGAACGAGTGAGTCCAAGTCCAACAACCATTGAAAAAGCCACTATCATTTTTTTTCCTCTATTCCAAAGCATTTTACAAAAAAAAAAATCGTTTTAAAACAAAATAAAAATAAATAATAATAATAATAATAAATCTTTATTTGGACCTACATGTAAAATAGCAAGATAATCCTACAATCCAATAGATATAAAACATTTAAGCAACCATGCAATTTTAAAGAGAACCATTGATACCTTTATAAAATAAATCATTAATCAAAACTAGTTGTGAAATTCAAAAAACTAAGTCTGAACACGTATTGGGAATTTATAACCAGCCATAGGCAAATCAAAACATCAGTGGCAAAAGTTTTCAGATGATGAATAACATGTGCAGCAATATCAAATCGTGTATCTCAGGTAATGGGAAATACATGTATTTAAGTTTCTTATTCAATTTAACGGAGTAAGGCAGGGCGAAAACTTTATCCTTTTCTATTCTCGTTATCTTTAAACGATGCTCAAATATATGTGTTTGATAGGTTCAGTTCATGTAGGGTAAGATAATCAAACTAGTCAATGATTTGGACTTTTAGTTCTACTCTATGCTGTTATTCAGTTATCTTAGCGAATTCCGCTTCTGATCATCAGAATATTCTTAATTCTTTTAACAGTTATTGCAATGTATGACGCATGAACGTTAGCATTAATAAAATAAATTTTTTTTTATTGATTTTGGAAGTTGTGTAGCAAATAACTTTTCTTTCAAAATGGGCCAAAACAACTTGAAGTCGTTGATCAATGGAAGAATCGCCAGTAACTGTTCATATTACAAAGCCAGAAAACATGTATCAGATCAGGCGTACAAAGCTCTTAACATCATTTGTATGCTGGGTTTAACGTTCCACCGACAGTATTTTAGTCATTTGGAGACGATATCTACTTGAGACAGATATATTGCTGACACACTGCAGTATCTCGCCGTAGACATGCATGTGGCATGATACCACACCCAGTCACATTATCCTGACACCGGGCCATCCAGTCCTGCAACTACCCTTATATGCTGAGCGCCAATTTTACGGCACTGGTATGTCGAGGCCGGGAATCGAACCCACGACCTCTCGCTTCCGAGGCGGACGCTCTGACCACTCGGTCACCGGGGACGTTCCTCAGAGCAGTAAGTAGGCCGCAATTCAGTACCGATACCTAGAGGGCAATTTATTCAAGTGTTTTCCCTTTTTCGCAGGTGTGCGTTCAGTATGCCAAACCGTATGCAACCGGTCGCTTACAGTCAGCTGTTAGTTGTATTAGGACCATATACCATGCTATTCACGTGCATCTTATGCAGCTCATAGATAGACGTGGACATCGTGGTTTATAGGACTAAGACAGGTTCATAAGCGTTTGCATACGGTTCGGTATACTGAACGCACGCCAGACGTTTATGATTGTCACAAGCATACATAGCTCATTGACATAAACATAGAAATTCAGTATGCATGCACAATAACACAAAAAAATAAATAGATGTTACAAACAAGGTTATCTTATATAATTTTTTTTAAGTGAGAATATTTTGTATACAACTAAATCTGTAAATGTGTTGTACTATTTGACGTTTATACATGTACTAATTAATCTCTGAATGAGGTGCGATTTTCCCTCTCGTACTTTCTTGTTTTCATTACAGTTTGTTAAACATGTCATCTCAAGTATCGATTATCAACATATTTTAATTCAATTTCGACTTCCATAAAGCAATCGTACTGGAACACACATAAAAATTATTGCCATTTAGTGATAAGACACATTACAAAATTTTGGCATTTTTCTTCGCGTAGAAAAAAAAGGGGAAATCGATGTCGATGAATATAGCACCGAAACTTTGTGCGATGCAGAAATGTGTGCTACCGCTGAACAACGTAGTAAACACCCTGTTAAAAATTGCACACCTCATTGCCAAAAAATCTAAATCACTTTGTTTTCGAGTTTCAGGAAATTTCATCACATTGTAACAGATTATTCATTACATATATTCGATGTGAACATCAAATTAAGGCTTAACTGGGAGCCTTATCTAAGTAGCAAGTCTTGGGAATTAGCCTATGTTTAAAAAAACTATCAATTTTTATTTAGTAATTTGAAATCAATATTTTTAATCATGACAAACGTCCTTGAAAAGGTGACGTAAAAAGTGACGTCATTTCAATTTTTAAAGTGGCATGTATGGGGATTTGTATTTTTTAAATTTAAATATCATTTGATGTCGTTAGTGGCTAACTTTGCTTGCTATATGAATGTTAGTCAATAACAGGAGTCTATTTTGATGAAGTGTTATTTTCGTACTTTATAATATTGGAAAATGTAGTCATTAAATCAAGAATAATTTACATTAAGCTAAAAGCAAACATAGACTGTATCAATTTTGAATATACGAATTTTCTAATCTGTTTTTGAAAATATAATAAAAAATAATATGGATAAATATAGATAAATAAATACGAATATCTACGATGTGTGTGTGTGTGTTTAATAAATAAATTAAAGCCAATTGTATCAAACGTATGTATCAACAGAACAATGAATGGTTTTTTATAGATATTATAGATATTGATAGTAGACTCTGAAACAATTGTCTCATAAACAGAGGATAATTATCACGCCAATATCCTGGATGTTTTATTTGCATAAACCCGTATTGTGCTTACCTATACGTCCGTCGAATGACAGGACATACTATGGAATCCCCTTCGGCTGGCAGACATATAGAATGGTATTTATATGCGTATACATATCCTTTATTTGGCATCACGTATTACATTTATAGCCAACAGAAGTATGTCACATAACAAAATTATGTATGAAGGCATTTGTTCAGAGTTGGTACAGTTTTCAAAGAATGTGATATTTATAAATATACATATTACGTTATATAATGTGAGTACAAAAAAAAATGTTTTACGTTTTGATGCACCCTTTCAGCAACGGTTATTATATCAACCATTTATAACTTTACATAATGTACTTAAATGCAAGTATACAATTATGTACATTTGTACATGAGGACAATAATTCTGTGTTTATTAGATTTTAATGTACACTTTATAATTCTACTTCTACTAATAAGAAAGCATTGTGTATGTATTTCTTTAAGGTTATCTAATGATTGGAAAAACCTTACAAGAATTAGTATATGAATTTCCGTTTAGTTGGCCTGTGGCAATAATAAGGTTTTAAATATTGTTTCTTTCTCCATACATGGGCATATTAATAAAAATGAAATTCTGTTTCAATTACGTTCATCCTACAGTGGTTACATATTCTATCAGAACGAAGTTTGTTAAGATGTCTTTCTTTTTCAATCATTAAATCATGTGCTGACAATCTAAATTTTATTAAAGACAACTTACTTTTTTTGATGTTATGATGTCTAAGTATTTTCTTGATAAGTTATTTTTTAAACAATATGTTTCTAACCTGTTAGAATATTAATTGAAGTTAGCCATGTTTGTTTATAAATATCCAGAATTCTTTGTTTAATTTGGTCAAAATATATATTGTGTGTGTTTTGCCAAAAGTATCCTTATCCCGTTTCTCCAAAAATCGTTTTGACATGGTATGTCCAATAAAGCCCATGGTATGTTTTATTTTTATTTGCATCATGGAAACGCGGAGTCAGTATGGAATCGATTTTTTTTTGCCAATGGAGCCGCATAATCAAAAAGGGGAGCAACCACCGTTATTATTGTAAAACAAAAGCATATATATGTTTGAAAAACAACAACAACAACAACAACAACAACAACAACAACAACAACAACAACAACAACAACACTTTATGAATCAGTTACTTGTATTAACTGATGTAAAAAATCAAAAGATTCAAAACACGCAAGTCTTCTGTCGCTATTAAAAAGAAATTCGACACATTTAATAGTAATCTGATAGCTTTTCCCTACATTCATAGGCCACGGGTTTTAAATCAAGGTTAACGAACCTTGCAAGCAACCTGATTCATTAAGGCTCAGAAAAAAAAGTTTTTAAAGATGTTTTGTAGCCTTAAAATATTCTGATTTTTAGATACATAACGACAACTTAAAAAAAACACACACAAATGAAACCGCAGTTAAATAATATATACATTTCAGCATAATGTAGAAAGTGTAGAAAACACAAACACTATACACATGGCCGTATCTGACATGTCTAATTGACTGCCCCAGGCCCAATCTGCGGTCCCAGTATAATATAGTGCTTGAAATGGGTGAATTAAACTGAAAATTGTGACATATGTTGTAAAGCCTTGTAAATATATATTTAATTTTATACACATCATCAACACAAAAAGAATCCCATAATCCTACTATCGGGAATAATTTGACCTGTACTTAGTTTAAACATATTTATTTCTAAATTGTATCAAATACAATATTGGAAATACAATAAATATAGGGATTAGAACGAAAGAAATTTCTTATCGTGTTCTTCTCCCTTTAACAATATAATGTGAACAATGATATGGCAAAACAAAACAAAGATCTTGTCAATACGATGTTGTAACATTTTACAAAAAAAAAAGAATATATATTAACGGATGAACAGAGAATGAGAATAATGAGAATGGGGATGACGAGAAGCATAAGTGGCGGCTACGTTGGTGTCAGAAATTTTATCTTGATCAGGCACTCTCTAGTAATATATCAACATTCAAAGCGTTTAGAAGATTTTATATAGCGATGAACGGCGTCAAATATTTTATATTTACTTCATATGATGCATTAATATCCCCGAAAAGTAAAACATCGATATTTATAATTTGTAAGAAGGAAAGATCGTCATACAATTTTCTTCTAGCATTATTGTAATTTGGACAACAAGTTAGAAAATGTTCAACAGTCTCAATTGCACCACAGTCACAGAGCGAAGAGTTTACCATATTTTTCAAATATAAAATCTGATTTAGGGAGCAACTATTCGTGCGAATCCTAGCATGAAATATTTGGTATTTTCTGTCACCATAATTGTAGTGTTTCGGAGAATTATTGCAGTCACTATTTATTAATCTTTTAAATTCTGAAATTGATTTCGCATTTCTTATTTCAATTGGAAGATTATTCCATTCACGTATCACAGAAGGTAAAAAAGAATTTTGGTATAAATTAGTGTTTGATGGAATATCTCGGATATTACTTGCATTTCTTAGATTATAATGTGTTATATTTGCTATTTGATCAGGGATAAGTTCTTGAAGATATGTGGGACTAAGGCCGTGAATCATTTTATAAAAAAGTATCAATTTGTGTTTATTCCGTCTTGTTTGAAGAGATTCCCAGCATATTTCATTAGATAATTTTTCAAGAGACACAAGTTTCGTTGTTCCCGTTACAATCCTAGCAGCTTCATTTTGAATGTTGTCTAATTCCATTTTTTCATAAACAGCACAATTGTCAAATATAATATCACCATACTCAAGTAGAGGTCTAATAAAAGATATGTAAATTGTTTCCAATGTTGTTCGATTTAGTAAAAATTTCATCTTCTTCATAATATTAATTCGATTCCACGCCTTAGATGTAATATATTCAATATGATGATGCCAAGAAAGATTGTTAGAAAAATATATACCTAAGTGTTTATGATTGTCAACTTCATTTATAACCTCATTGTCCATCATAATTGGCGGGTGATTAGTTTTATTTCTTTTTCTAGTGAAAAGTAATGATTCTGTTTTTTTAGGATTGAATTTAACTAGCCATGTATTAGCCCACTTACTAATTTTACCTAGGTCATTATTTAGAATTGATGAAGCACATATTGGGGCATCTACTGTAATAAAAAGACCTGTATCATCGGCAAATAGTCGAATTTTAGAATTAATATCATTTACTATATCATTTATGTATATTAAAAACAAAAGAGGACCTAACAATGATCCTTGAGGGACACCGGCCCTGATATATACAGGTTCTGACTTGACACCATGTAAAACAACTCTCTGGGTTCGATTATCTAAATAGTCGGTGTTTATCTAAATAGTCAGTGACCTGTACTTAAATCCCGTACCAAATGAAAACTTATTTGTACTAATTTGTTTCGTTATCATCTTCCTTTGTTGTCGCTGATGACGAATATTTTTTATATTGACATTAACACCGCCTAAGTAGCTTACTGTCTGGAAATGCCATGCATCTTGCAAACCCTAACTCTTTCAATAATTATACAAGAAAGGAATTACCTATTGTAAAATGTATCTCATTTGATCTATAGATTAATTAATTTATGGCATTCAAATCATCGTCGTAGACTATGTCTACTATAATAAAACTTTTGAGTTCTAAATTTCAGAATAATTTGAGTTTTTCATCGGCCATATTCTCGATAATTTACTGATTTTTTTTCAGATTTAATATATAAAAATGTTTAAAAAGTCATGATTTACATGGACCTTTTAGAACACATTTTAGAAATCTCTGATACAAACGGCCTACAGCTGAGGATAATTGTGAAAATGACATGTATCATTGTCTAGTGGAAATACTGGACCAGATGTTTGTAAATAATGCATGTACATGTTATTAAATTATTATGAAATGGCATTTCTTTATCTAAGTCGTGCTTCAAAAACATGCGCGACGTCTGTGATGCTTTGCATCAAAATTAATCTTGCAAAAGAATAGAATGCGACTAGGAGGAGTGTCGTGACTAAGGACCATGACTAACTGGCCCATGTTTTTGGTGATTTTTTTTCTCAATATTTGTCGGGAGCATAACTTATAAACTACACCAGTTATTGACTTGAAACTTCAAATACATCGTCGGAAAACCCACGTTCTCTCAATGCGCGTTGCTTCTTATAAATATACAGAAGTGTAGTCCTATTATGTAATAATATGCCGTCGCTTTGTGATAATTTATTTCTCTGGCAAAGCGACGCTTTGCCCTAGCTAAAAAATAAATAAATAAATCACAGAGCGACGAAATATTCATTGGACTTACAGAAGTGATAACGGAATATATATCGTGGGTTTTCGACGATGCTTCAAATATAAATAGATGGTGAGATTGGGAAGTGCGGTACCAGAGAATCGTAACTCTATCTGGAACATGCAAAGGTCTCAGAGATTAACAATGTTCAGAACAGTAAGGACTTTTCAAAATTGAAGGGACTCCAAATTAAAAGACTCCTCATCTTCTTTCTCAGTCACATAGAGATATATTGCCAGTTACAATTGTTAGCTATTGCCATTTTGTATTATTTGCTTAGATAGCACAATTTTTGTTGATTGACCATGTTAATAAACATACCACCAAGTGCATATGCGTTCACCGAATGCATAGTTTTGTTTTATATTGCATTTATATTGCATGTCTACTCATTCTACATATACATTTTTAGCTCGACTATTCGAAAGCTTAGGCATCGGCGTCGCCGTAACGATTAAGTTTTTTTTTATCACCTCACTTAATTACTGAACCCCTAAGGTACTGTTTTAAAACTTGGAATACTTGTGTATGATCACCACCCCAACCTAAAGGCAAGAGGGGATAACTATGTCATAGATTTTGACCAAATAATGCCCCGTTTTTTTTTTACTAAAATCTTGGTTAAGTTTTCTATACCACCTCACTTTTCACCGAACGCCTTAAAGTATTGTTTTGAAACTTAGAATACTTGTTTATGACCACCACCCCATCCTGTAGGCAAAAGGGGATAACTCTTACTCTGTAATGGATTTTGATCAAATTATGCCCCTTTTTCAACTTAGAATCAAGCTAAAGTTTTTGTACGACTTTATTTTTCACTATTTCCATTTATGTTTTTCTTTGAACTTTGGCATACTTGTGTATGACTATCAACCCCTGCCTTTGGTCAAGAGGTGATTACTCTGTCATTGATTTTGACATAATTATGCCCCTTTTCAACTGAAAATCTTGATAAAATTTTTCGTACCACCTGAGTTTTCCAATGAGCCATTGAAGGTGTTGCTTTGAACTTTGAATGCTTGTTTATGTCCTCTGCCTTTCACATGTAGGGAAGAGTACATTACTCTTTTATGGATTTTGACTTAATAATGACCCTTTTCTGACTTAGAATCTCAGTTTAATTTTTTTTTATATATTTGCTCATTGTTCACTGAACCCTTTGAGATATTGCCTTAAAACTTATAATACATATCTATATCCCTTGTTTACTTTTTGATAATACAGTGATTCTTATTTTGCATTTTACTGCAATATTTTTCTATATTGACAATCATTAGAATAGTCGAGAATAGTCGAGCGCGCTGTCTTACGGACAGCTCTTGTTTTTTTCCTTAGGTTTTACACACTGTCAATGTTGTGTAGTCATTCTATACAGTAATTTCATTATTGCACTGTCAATATTGTAATTTCACTATTATTATACCCGAAAACGAACATCCTCTTGATTGGTTTGTCCTTCAGTTGGTTAGTACGCATAATATTGCATACAATCTAAAGGCCATATTTATGCCACCCTTCGATAAGGAGGGGGCATATTGCTTTGCAAATGTGGGTCGGATAGTCGGTCTGTCAGTCGGTCGGTCCGTCGGTAGACCACTTCGATCAATAACTGGAGAACAATTGGGTCCACATTTCTCAAACTCCATAGGGTGATTGGTCATGACTAGTAGATGATTCCTATTGATTTTGGGGTCATTTGATCAAAGGTCAATGTCACAGTGACCTCGAATGTGAAAATCGTTTCCGATCAAAAACTGGAAAACGCTTGGGCCCACATCCCTCAAACTTCATAGGGTGATTGGTCATGACTAGAAGATGAACCCTATTGAGTTTGGGGTCACTTGATCAAAGGTCAAGGACACAGTGGGAGCTGGGGGCGTAGTGGGACATATGTGTCGTTCCGACAACTCTTGTTCTCTTTTGATCCTCATACTTCACCATTCAAACATATTCAGATGGTCCGTCAAACTGTAACTTAACACTGAAAATTATGACTTGCACACTAAACTTCTCCGGCGCATCAAAAGTTAAGATAATATTATAAGTCTTAGATTTGTGATCTATGTTCGGGTAGTCATATACATAGGTGTGCATACAGAGTTATAAATGTATGTACCAGTTTGATCCTCAAATGCTGCACAGGTGGTCGTGTGCGTGGATATTCATACAGAATTATTAACATATGTAGCAGTATGTTCCTCAAATAATGGTTTGTATGTAATGAAACATAGATTTACATACAGATTTTTGAATGTATATAGATGTTCCTCGGGTGGTGCATGGTTAGTCATATGATAATGGATTCCATATTTCCATGTATTTCCTTGCATTTTTGGCGCAATAATATATGACGTCAACGTCATGACGTCGTTCCCTGTGTATGATAAAATTGTGCCAAAATTGTTTTAGTTTAGAGTGGATAGGTGTATTTATGTATGCGCGTGGATGTATACATGAAAAGCCGTGTACGTACGAGTATATGTGTATGAGTGTCCATGCATGTATGTATCTACATGTGTATGTCCCTCATGAATTGCATGCTTGATCATATAATCTGTTGTTTGTAAAAAAAATCCTGTTAATTTTTGAACGCAATAGTATATGACGTCAACGTTATGACGTCATTTTCTGTCTATGTTTACATTGCGCCATATTGTTTTTAATCAAAATGCAATAATGTAGACTTGACTACACAATTTGAGTTTACCGTCGCTTCGACAGAATTTCAGTCATATAGCGACGCCCAGCTAATAACAGGTGGAGGAAGACTGCACGGAGGCATCCGTTTAGAACCACCGACCTACCGCAAGCCAGCTGGAAGGCTTCCTCACATGAAAATCCGCATGACCCTGCCGGGATTCGAACCCACGCAATGAGTGAGTGCTAAAGTCAGCGACTCTACTCTCTCGGCCACGGAGGCCCCGCAATAATGTAGTGCTGTTGTACTTCTTCATGATTTTTGATAAAGCCCTGTGGGCGAAAATTAAAAAAAGAGTTGTTTTTCTGTGTATTTAACCTTGCTCACTGTATGGAGCTTTTACAGTGATATTTACATCTCGTCAGCTTTTTCCGATATATAACTTTCTTTGTGTATCTGGTCAGCAGATTCGTCAGCGTTTTAGTACGACCCGGAACCAGGCTAATAAAATGTCGTATCAGCTGAAACCCCGCCCCTTTTATTTCGCACCTTTCCGTAATCTGTTCCATATATGGAAGTTCAAAATTCGATAAACCTGTAATCCGAGTTTTGTCGGTTGTAACTTGCAAAATGACAAACATACTTCGGCGTTGACGAAGTTATCCTTATTAACATGCCAATCTCCCGTTGAAAAGAAAATTCAGTAATTGTTAATGCGTTCAAGTGGAAAAAATACTAACACTAACTCATGCATATTTACCGAGTATATACCGACTTGAAGCGGCCACGAAGTCTATATAAATATGACTTTATTTTATATAAATACGAGTTAAAATGGTTAATGACAATTCCGTTTGCACGTATCCTTCACAAGTACAACTGCAAGTATGCATTTTAACATTTGCATATTAACATGTCTGGATTTTTGGCCCATATAAGCTCCATACTCTGCAAAAATGCAGTTGTGGTAAATTGGCATTTACCAGACCCAAGCACTGAGAGTTTGATTCCCACTGGAGGCATGTCTCAGGACCCTTAAAGGTAAAAGTTCTAGTTATACCCAGGAGCCGCCTAAAACTCTCTCTCTCTCTCTCTCTCTCTCTCTCTCTCTCTATATATATATATATATATATATCCGCAAGGTTCTGGGATTTCAAGAAATGAAAAAGAGCTGTCAGAGGACAGCACGCTCGACTATTCAAAATGCTTGTTGGTAAACCAAATGAAATCTATTTCAATTTTTGCCCTTCACATACCCTGTATATAATAATATTCAAAAATGATATATCTTGATAGTCCGATACCCCTTAATATTTTTATGAAGTCTAAAATCAACCCCATGTCTAGTTACTGAGACATAAACAAAATAACACTGTGCATGCAAAACTTTAACCAAAAATCCAAGTTAGAAAAGGGCCATAATTTGCATAAAATTCAGTCCAAAAGTTATCCTCCTTGGTTTTCTGATGCCCCTGAATACACTTCTTAACTTACTAGTCAATTCCATAAACAATTTCTGAGATATAAGCTGGACTGTAGCTTGAATGCAAAAATTTAACCAAAATTTCAAGTTAAAAGGGAACCCAGAATTTTTAATTTATTCCATCAAGTGTTATCTTCCTTTATAGTATGATGATACCACTAAACATATTAAAGATGTTTCAAATCAATCCCATGCCTGGATTCTGAGATATAAACATGGCAGCACCTTGCATGCAAAATTTTAACCAAATCTTCCAAGTTAAAAAGGGGCCAAAACTTCTAATATATTCCATCAAAAGTTATCTACCGTTATAGTATGATACCACTAAATGTATTAAAGATGTTTCAAATCAATCGAATGCTTGATACTGAGATATTAGCATGAAAAAGTACCTTGTATGCAAAACTTTAACCAAATTTTCTAAGTTAAAAAGGGGCCATAATTTGTGACATATTCCATCAAAAGTTATCTACCTTGGTTGTCTGATGTTCCTAAACATATTCATAAACTTTCAAGTCAATACAATGAATGGTTATTGAGATACAAGCTGGATAGTAGCTTGCATGCAAAACTTTAACCAAATTTTCTATTGCATGCAAAACTTTAACCAAAATTTCTAAGTTAAAAAGGGGCCATATTCAGTAAAGAATCTACCTAGGTTGTCTAGTGCCCCTGAACATATTTATAAACTTTCAAGTTAATACCATAAATGGTTATTGAGATATAAGGTTGATGGTAACTTGCATGCAAAATTTAACCAAAAGCTGCAACGCCAACGCCGACGAAAGTGTAACTACAATAGCTCTCATAGTCTTCGAATAGTCGAGCGAATAACACAGCATTAAGAGAAAACGATGGTTTATTTTATTTTATTTGTATATAGTATCGATTGGATATATCGAAATGTAAGTGACTTATGAATGAGCAAAATGCACGCAATGATCTCCCTTGTACGTTCGCTTAGGGCGAGTTCACATGGAACTTGAGATCGATCTCGATATACCCCAAGTTCAAACTGAACGGTATAGGTTTCATCACTATGGGCGTCTTAACCTTTGACCTCAACTTTACTAACCCTCGGTCGGCCAAATGAGCTGGTTCTCTGATTTTACATGCTGTGAAAAATGAGCAGGGTAAAAGCTGTTTTTCATAGAGCGAGTTCACATGGAACTCGAGATCGATCTCGATATACCCCGAGTTCCAACTGAACGGTATAGGTTTCATCACTAGTGACGTCTTAACCTTTGACAGCAACTCTACTAACCCACTATCGACCCAGTGTTTCTCGAGAATGAGCTTGTTCCCTGATTTTACATGCAGTGAAAAATGAGCAGGGTAAAAGCTGTTTTACATATAGTCTGCGATTACATATAGTCTGATTGGCTGAATTTTTACGGGTGGGAGTAAGCATACATCATGTAATAGCCAACCCTTCCCTAGAGCTTCCATGTTAACTTGCCCATAGAGTCTGTGATTTGCTGAATTTTTACAGGTGGGAGTAAGCATACATCATGTAAAAGCCAAACCTTCCACTGAGCTTCCATGTGAACTCACCCTAGCATAAGAATCACTGTTTCACAAATGTCACGTGATGATGACAGGTCTACAAAATGGCGAATGTTTATCATCTATGGATCTAAGTACGTACTTCACGTAAAATATGATATTTTAAACTTTTTTTTAACACAAGACGATAACTGATGTTTATTTAAGAGAATAAACTTAAAGGAATGCCACTCGCTCTAAAATAAAAAGAATTAAAAAAAAAATACTTTATGGTGTTGAAGGAATCAATATTATATGAATAAAAAAGGCTGATACATAGAAACAGTATTTTCAACAATTTTACAAAAACTCACTGTATATCAAAAATCTAGATACATGTATTTGGGAAGAATGAAGGGAAGATCACTGCGTGGAGATTGATAAATGGGTCTGAATATTGCATTGGCAACAGGTTGTCGGATGAGGAAGGCAACGTATCGACATTGTAACTAGATCTGAGTATTCACCTAGTAATAATTTCTGAGTATTAACAAAGCGTCACATTCTGAGTAACATAGAAGTTCTAATTGTGACAAGTTCTTAGTATTTTAAAAATGACTGTTCTTAGTATTGTTATTTCTGGATATGTCGTAGTAACCAGTTATGAGTACTGATATAGTTACCAATTCTGAGAATTGACATAGTAACCAAGTTTGAGTATTGACATAGTTAACAATTCTGAGTTTTGACATAGAAACCAATTTTGAGTATTGACATAGTCCCAAGTTCTGAGTATTGACATAGTAACCAGTTCTGAGAATTGACATAGTAACAAATTCTGAGTATTGATATAGTGACAAATTCTGAGTATTGATATAGTGACAAATTCTAAGTATTGATATGGTGACAAATTCTAAGTATTGATATAGGTCCAAATTCTAAGTATTGACATAGTGACAAATTCTAAGTATTGATATAGTGACAAATTCTAAGTATTGATATAGTGACAAATTCTAAGTATTGACATAGTGACAAATTCTAAGTATTGATATAGTGACAAATTCTAAGTATTGATATAGTGACAAATTCTAAGTATTGACATAGTGACAAATTCTAAGTATTGATATAGTGACAAATTCTAAGTATTGATATAGTGACAAATTCTAAGTATTGATATAGTGACAAGTTCTAAGTATTGATATAGTGACAAATTTTAAGTATTGATATAGTGACAAATTCTAAGTATTGATATAGTGACAAATTCTAAGTATTGACATAGTGACAAATTCTAAGTATTGATATAGTGACAAATTCTAAGTATTGATATAGTGACAAATTCTAAGTATTGACATAGTGACAAGTTCTAAGTATTGATATAGTGACAAATTCTAAATATTGATATAGTGACAAGTTCTAAGTATTGACATAGTGACAAATTCTAAGTATTGATATAGTGACAAGTTCTAAGTATTGACATAGTGACAAATTCTAAGTATTGACATAGTGACAAGTTCTAAGTATTGATATAGTGACAAATTCTAAGTATTGACATAGTGACAAATTCTAAGTATTGATATAGTGACAAATTCTAAGTATTGATATAGTGACAAATTCTAAGTATTGATATAGTGACAATTCTAAGTATTGACATAGTGACAAATTCTAAGTATTGATATAGTGACAAATTCTAAGTATTGACATAGTGACAAGTTCTAAGTATTGATATAGTGACAAATTCTAAGTATTGATATAGTGACAAGTTCTAAGTATTGATATAGTGACAAATTCTAAGTATTGATATAGTGACAAATTCTAAGTATTGATATAGTGACAAATTCTAAGTATTGATATAGTGACAAATTCTAAGTATTGATATAGTGACAAATTCTAAGTATTGATATAGTGACAAATTCTAAGTATTGACATAGTGACAAATTCTAAGTATTGATATAGTGACAAATTCTAAGTATTGAATTGATATAGTGACAAATTCTAAGTATTGATATAGTGACAAATTCTAAGTATTGATATAGTGACAAATTCTAAGTATTGATATAGTGACAAATTCTAAGTATTGATATAGTGACAAATTCTAAGTATTGACATAGTGACAAATTCTAAGTATTGATATAGTGACAAATTCTAAGTATTGACATAGTGACAAATTCTAAGTATTGACATAGTGACAAATTCTAAGTATTGATATAGTGACAAATTCTAAGTATTGACATAGTGACAAATTCTAAGTATTGATATAGTGACAAATTCTAAGTATTGATATAGTGACAAGTTCTAAGTATTGATATAGTGACAAATTCTAAATATTGACATAGTGACAAATTCTAAGTATTGACATAGTGACAAATTCTAAGTATTGATATAGTGACAAATTCTAAGTATTGATATAGTGACAAATTCTAAGTATTGATATAGTGACAAATTCTAAGTATTGACATAGTGACAAATTCTAAGTATTGATATAGTGACAAATTCTAAGTATTGACATAGTGACAAATTCTAAATATTGATATAGTGACAAATTCTAAGTATTGACATAGTGACAAATTCTAAGTATTGACATAGTGACAAGTTCTAAGTATTGACATAGTGACAAATTCTAAGTATTGACATAGTGACAAGTTCTAAGTATTGACATAGTGACAAATTCTAAGTATTGACATAGTGACAAATTCTAAGTATTGACATAGTGACAAATTCTAAGTATTGACATAGTGACAAATTCTAAGTATTGATATAGTGACAAATTCTAAGTATTGACATAGTGACAAATTCTAAGTATTGATATAGTGACAAATTCTAAGTATTGATATAGTGACAAGTTCTAAGTATTGACATAGTGACAAATTCTAAGTATTGATATAGTGACAAATTTTAAGTATTGACATAGTGACAAATTCTAAGTATTGATATAGTGACAAATTCTAAGTATTGAATAGTGACAAATTCTAAGTATTGATATAGTGACAAGTTCTAAGTATTGACATAGTGACAATTTCTAAGTATTGATATAGTGACAAATTCTAAGTATTGACATAGTGACAAATTCTAAGTATTGATATAGTGACAAATTCTAAGTATTGATATAGTGACAAGTTCTAAGTATTGACATAGTGACAAATTCTAAGTATTGATATAGTGACAAATTCTAAGTATTGACATAGTGACAAATTCTAAGTATTGACATAGTGACAAGTTCTAAGTATTGATATAGTGACAAATTCTAAGTATTGATATAGTGACAAATTCTAAGTATTGATATAGTGACAAGTTCTAAGTATTGACATAGTGACAAATTCTAAGTATTGACATAGTGACAAGTTCTAAGTATTGATATAGTGACAAATTCTAAGTATTGATATAGTGACAAATTCTAAGTATTGACATAGTGACAAATTCTAAGTATTGACATAGTGACAAGTTCTAAGTATTGACATAGTGACAAATTCTAAGTATTGACATAGTGACAAATTCTAAGTATTGACATAGTGACAAATTCTAAGTATTGACATAGTGACAAGTTCTAAGTATTGACATAGTGACAAATTCTAAGTATTGACATAGTGACAAATTCTAAGTATTGACATAGTGACAAATTCTAAGTATTGACATAGTGACAAGTTCTAAGTATTGACATAGTGACAAGTTCTAAGTATTGATATAGTGACAAATTCTAAGTATTGATATAGTGACAAGTTCTAAGTATTGATATAGTGACAAATTCTAAGTATTGACATAGAGACAAGTTCTAAGTATTGTAATAGTGACAAGTTTTTTAAAAGTTCATAGTTCTTCGTATTTAAATAGTAGCCTTGTTCTTAGTATTGTACTAGTGGATAGTTCTAAGTATTGCAATAAAGACAAGTGCTTCGTAGTATAGTGGAAAATAATTATGAACATTGTAATGAAAACAGGTACACAGTATTATAAATGATAATCATAATTATAAACAGAAAGGATAATTACTTAAAACAAAAGGAAAAGAAAACGAAAAATATATATTCGTTGCTCCAACTAAATGTCTGTCCATATTGCTGTCCGTCCTCTTCATTGTCTGCAAGGCTTTCGTCACTGTCGGTGGGGGTAATGTCTTGGAAAGGAGAACAGACATAAAATAACAACTGACGAACTATCTTCCATCCAAACAATCCTAGACCAATATTTAGAATGAAAGATGTCAACAATATACTAGTATCCTTTTATTAACACCAGCATCTTTCCAACCCTTAAATGTCAACTTTAATCTCTTTAAAAACATCAATATCATCATCAAGCATGCAGATTTCAGCAACTATGGTTCTACAAATACATAATTTTCATTGATACCAATAATGATGATACTACGTGCAATAATAAGTATGATATTTATAATAATTATTATGATAATAATTATGAATAAAGCTCATCATCATCATTAACATCAGCTGATCATCGTCATCATCATCATCATCAGATTTCTGATATTCTCCAACGAGTTCAAGACCACCATCAAAATCATGTTCATTATCATTGGCAATCTTAAACCACCAACAATACCATCACCACTTCAATCATCATCATCATCATCAGAAGCAGCAGCAGCAGCAGCGGCGGCAGCAACAACAACATCGACAACACCAACAAAAATGAGGAAAGCAGCAGTCTTTATTATCACACTTCACTACCTTAACACATGGGCCTATTATTTTTTGAGACAGACTCAGGATTTTAACATTTTAAACAGTCAATATTTTCGTTTCGAATAAATACCACCAAATATCTGATATTTATATATGAATAATATTTAAAGCATTTAATTTATTAAAATATTTACTTAAATGCCACTTTGAAAATTTGCACTTTTTAAGGCTGAGACTAAAATATAGTTTCATGGGATATATGAATAAAGGTTAGGGCCACAAGTTCTCAAATAATACTCAAGTAGAATTTCAGGTTCAAACTCAGATATCATACCCAATATCATATAACATCAAATGACCATAATTTGAGTTAAACATCAAAATCATACTTTAATACTATCTTGAATTTGTAGAACAAGGGCCAACTGTTCTTCAGCCCTGGCCCTCAACAGCGTGGCTCTCAGCGGCGTATTTTTCCAAGACCTAAACCTAATCTGTCGGCAGTACAGCAGGTTCATCCCGTTGGACGTCTTCATCATCTCCCGGGTTCTCCTATCTCATTCCTCTCTCGCCCTCCTCAACCTCTCCCTCTCAATCTCCTCCGCTCTTACCCTCCTCTCTTCTTCCTCTCGCTCCGCCTCCTCCCTTCTCCTCCTCATCCTCCTCTGCAACATTCGCCCACTTTCCTCCTCCTAATATTCTTGCGGACATCAGGCACAACCCTGTAATCAACAAACACATTCTCCAGACACAATTATCCACTTGAAACATACAAAACCCGACATTCGGCCTCACATCACCCTCGCCACCACCAACAGTCAGTCTGTCCAATTTTTGTGTTTCAAACCTGTCGTCAAAACTGGCATCAGACAGATTGGTATCCATCAGTCCGCCATCATCAATGTCTGGTTCCACGTCCAGCTCAGTGTTGTTCTTGGTGGCATCTGGTACCCGTCCTGTAACATTATAAAATGCATGGTTATTGTTATCATCCAGAAGCTCAAGACGTATAAGGCGTTATGATTTAAGTTCTAAACACTATTAACAATGACAAAATAACGACAGAAAAGACGTCAATCATACAATGGAATGAAAACGAGCATTGAGTAAGCAGAGCAACCAGAGATTGCATTAACGGAATATCTTAGGAATGTCTTAAGTTTTAAACTATTGGATGAAATCTATATTTCTGAAGAACTGAAATCTCAAACCAGACGTATAATTTGCCAAAAGATAACCCATAATCTGCAATAAGCTTTGATAAAAATTTAGCTATTTTACATCAGGATTACTCTCTACTAGAGCAAACTTACTTTTTGTCTGAAGGCAAAAGATTGACTGACGTTGCAAATGTGAACATGCGCGGATCCAGAGTGGGGTAAGGGGGTCATGACCCCTCCGCTCCTGGGATTTGGCTATTATTTTAAAAGTAAAGAAGAAAAGAACCTCCTGACCCCCTCAGGAAAAAAAAACTTGGAAGGTAACCCCATGTGACCCTCCCTGGGAATTCTTAAAGAAGAAGAGGAAAGTATGGAACGTAAGTCAATGTTCACAGACTGCCCCCACCCAACAACCGCTCCACCCTACGGTGAATTTCATGCCAACGTATCCCTGTCAGAACCCCTTGCCTGGATCCGCGCATGGTGAATACAACCACAGATCTTCAAGAGGTTTCAGAGAGTCCTGAAGAGAACCAGCAGATTTACAAAATTTACTCGCCGGTTGCTTCATAATGCTTGCATAGAGTTAAGGTAGACTTAACAATAAATGTCTTTAGTATGTACTAGTATGTTAACATAGTCTGCCTCTTTTAGAGAAAAAGGCTAGGACCACCCATTTCTGTATGATTTTCATATATGAAGACAATAGATACAAACAATACATTAATTATCAAGAGATTAGAATATTAGATGAGAAGAGTGTAGCATCACCTTTGGTCTGTGAGGCGGTAGGAGAGGCCCCACAGAAACCAGAGACTCGGACCCGGAACCTCCCGAACACACTGGCGGGAAAGGAAGGATGAGTAAAGATGATGTCAAGAGAAAGGATTACAGGCAAGCATTTCTTACAAATTGGCAAAAATAAAGGCATTTTACATGTGGCGGATTGTACAACATTTCATTCACCTTTCAGTGCGTACAGAAAATTGAGAACAAAAGTCTCTACCACTCATCATCTACTACTCTACTTCTCCCTCTAGAATAAATTTAATATAACCACCACTACTACTACCACTACTTCTACCATCACCAACAATTGAACTACGATTATATTGCTCCCCTGCTCCTTTATCTTTTACTGTATTTGTCCACAGCTTAAAACTAAGCATTATTAAAGAACTAGAAAAAATGTATTCATAAACTTCTTTTACAGGTCTTCTGGATTAACGTACTGTCAAACCTGTCTTAAGCAGTCAATTGAGGGAACAAGAGAAATTGATCGCTAAATAGAGGTGACGCTAAATGAGGGTTAATATGTATTTAGTGAGTAAAATGTACATGTACGTAGATTAGGCTGCTAAACGTGGCCAGTGGCCGACAAGAATAGAACGTTTGAAAAATAAAAACAAATCAGAAATAAGAATGAAGACTAAATTTATAACTAGAACCGCAAGCGGTATCTCGGTTTTCGCTTTTAACCTAATCAACTTGAACACTTTATTTCAACTCAGCCGCAATTTTCAATATGAAACAGAACGAAAAGGTTTTTGAAGACCTACTCTCATTTGCACAGTTGTTTTTTTTTTGCAATGTTAGAACATTCAAACTCTTCTAGCGCAAATATTTTCCCATACCCTATCATCACATCACATCACATTCTGTGGTGCTGTCAACAAGGAACAAAATGCTGAAAACCGCATTTCAATTAGACTTTAACGTTTTGAGTTATAGGCAAAAGAGTGATTTTAAGCAAAGCGCCCTCTAGCGGCAAAATGAGAAAAAAAAATGATAAAAATTTTACAATTAGGTACCTAGAAATGCAGCAAATAGTTCAAACAAGTATATAAGTCGCACTAATCGAACATTCTTTTTCTTATATATCACAATTTTAAGCATAAAAACTGAATAACAATTATTCCAAAAAAGGATCAAACTTTGGATTGTCGTAAAATGAAAAGATCATGTCCGATCTTCAAAAACTAAACATTATACGAAAGAACTATTTAGAACTAAAACTTTTGTTCATATACTCTCAATGAAATATTTTTAGATTTGGAGCACTTTGGGACCGAATAAAAACACAATTATCGTAATATGACCTTGACCTTTTCAATGTTTTTTAACTTTTTAATTGTGAGGCCCTTTCAAACATAACAATACATAACTTGTGAAAATTTCATGAAGAATGATCAGAAAATAAAGTCAGGAGCGACAAAAAAAAAACATGTTTTTGAAATTTTAATTTTTCCTAAAATTTAGTGAAGTTTGACCCTTTTCTAGAGGACAAACCATGCATTTCTTAAATTCGCCACCCCATATATTTTGTGCGTATATGTCTTGCAAATCATTTGCAGCAAACAGAATTCTTCTATCTGATTTCTAACAAAAATGGATAGGTTTTTCGTAGACCTACCCTCATTTGCAGTTTTTTTACGAGATTAGAACTTTCAACCTTCCGTTACTAGCTCAAAAAGTTTCAGCCACTCATACCTAGAAACTATCATATTTTATTAGGCTATCAACAAGGAACATAATTCAATTAACCGCATTTGTATCAGGCTTCAACTTTTAGAGTTATAAGCAAAAGAATGATTTCAAGAAAAGCGCCCCCTAGCGGCAAAATGAGATAGAAAATTGATTAAAATTTTACTGTTTGGTACCTAGCAAAGCAGCAAATAGTTCAATCAAGTATACTAGTCGCACAAGTCAAACTTTTTATTCTTGTGTATCAGAATTTGAAGCATAAAACCTGATTTACAATTATTCCAAAAAAGGATCAAACTTTGGACTGCCGTATAATGACCAAATCAAGTCCGATCTTCAAAAACTAAACATCACTGGAAAGAGCTCTTTAAGAACTAAAATTTTTGATCATATACTCTCAATGAAATATTTTTAGTTTTGGAGCTATTTGTGGCCGAATAAAAACACAATAATCGTAATATGACCTTGACCTTTTCAAATTTCTTTTAATTTTTTTATGGTGAGGCCTTTTCAAACATAACAATACATATTGTGTGAAAATATCATGAAGAATGAACAGAAAATAAAGTCAGGAGCGACAAAAACATGTTTTTGAAATTTTAATTTTTCCTAAAATTTAGTGAAGTTTGACCTTTTCTAGAGGACAAACCACGCATTTCCTAAATTCGCCACCCCATATATTTTGTGCGTATATGTCTTGCAAATCGTATGCAGCAAACAAAATTCTTCTATCTGATCTCTAACAAAAGTGGGAAGGTTTTTCGTAGACCTACCCTCATTATTTCACTTTTTTCCAAGGTTCGAACATTCAACCTCTCCTAGAACAATTTTTTTCCGTACTCGATGATGAGATTTCCATCATATTTGATTGGGCTGTCAACAAGGAACATTATGTAAAAAACTGCATCTAAATCAGGTTTCAAATATTTGAGTTATTAGCCAAACAGTGATTACATGCATTGCGCCCCCTAGTGGCTAAATCAGAAACAAAAGTGAAAAGTTTGACCATTTAGGCACATGTACAGATAAAGATGACTCCATGCCCAAAATTTCATAGCTGTAGCTTTTTTCATCTGGCTGCTAGGCTGGACACAAAAATGGGTGGAATTGGAAAAATAATAAAAACTAGAACCGCAAGCGGTATCTTGGTTTTCGCTTTTAACCTAATCAACTAGAACACTTTATTTCAACTCAGTCACAATTTTTAATATGAAACAGAACGCAAAGGTTTTTTGAAGACCTACTCTCATTTGCACAGTTTTTTTTTTTTTTTGGAATGTTAGAACATTCAAACTCCTCTATCGCAAATATTTCCCCATACCCTATCATCACATCACATCACATTCTGTGGTGCTGTCAACAAGGAACAAAATGCTGAAAACCGCATTTCAATTAGACTTTAACGTTTTGAGTTATAGGCAAAAGAGTGATTTTAAGCAAAGCCCCCAAAATTAAAATTTTACTGTTTGGTACCTAGCAAAGCAGCAAATAGTTCAATCAAGTATACTAGTCGCACAAGTCAAACTTTTTATTCTTGTGTATCAGAATTTGAAGCATAAAACCTGATTTACAATTATTCCAAAAAAGGATCAAACTTTGGACTGCCGTATAATGACCAAATCAAGTCCGATCTTCAAAAACTAAACATCACTGGAAAGAGCTCTTTAAGAACTAAAACTTTTGTTCATATACTCTCAATGAAATATTTTTAGTTTTGGAGCTATTTGTGGCCGAATAAAAACACAATAATCGTAATATGACCTTGACCTTTTCAAATTTCTTTAAATTTTTTTATTGTGAGTCCCTTTCAAACATAACAATACATATTGTGTGAAAACCTCATGAAGAATGAACAGAAAATAAAGTCAGGAGCGACAAAAACATGTTTTTGAAATTTTAATTTTTCCTAAAATTTAGTGAAGTTTGACCTTTTTCTACAGGACAAACCATGCATTTCTTAAATTCGCCACCCCATATATTTTGTGCGTATATGTCTTGCAAATCATTTGCAGCAAACAGAATTCTTCTATCTGATTTCTAACAAAAATGGATAGGTTTTTCGTAGACCTACCCTCATTTGCAGTTTTTTTACGAGATTAGAACTTTCAACCTTCCGTTACTAGCTCAAAAAGTTTCAGCCACTCATACCTAGAAACTATCATATTTTATTAGGCAATCAACAAGGAACATTATTCAATTAACCGCATTTGGATCAGGCTTCAACTTTTTGAGTTATAAGCAAAAGAATGATTTCAAGAAAAGCGCCCCCTAGCGGCAAAATGAGATAGAAAATTGATTAAAATTTTACTGTTTGGTACCTAGCAAAGTAGCAAATAGTTCAATCAAGTATACTAGTCGCACAAGTCAAACTTCTTATTCTTGTGTATCAGAATTTGAAGCATAAAACCTGATTTACAATTATTCTAAAAAAGGATCAAAATTTGGACTGCCGTATAATGACCAAATCAAGTCCGATCTTCAAAAACTAAACATCACTGGAAAGAGCTCTTTAAGAACTAAAACTTTTGTTCATATACTCTCAATTAAATATTTTTAGTTTTGGAGCTATTTGTGGCCGAATAAAAACACAATAATCGTAATATGACCTTGACCTTTTCAAATTTCTTTTAATTTTTTTATTGTGAGTCCCTTTCAAACATAACAATACATATTGTGTGAAAATATCATGAAGAATGAACAGAAAATAAAGTCAGGAGCGACAAAAACATGTTTTTGAAATTTTAATTTTTCCTAAAATTTAGTGAAGTTTGACCTTTTCTAGAGGACAAACCACGCATTTCCTAAATTCGCCACCCCATATATTTTGTGCGTATATGTCTTGCAAATCGTATGCAGCAAACAAAATTCTTCTATCTGATCTCTAACAAAAGTGGGAAGGTTTTTCGTAGACCTACCCTCATTATTTCACTTTTTTCCAAGGTTCGAACATTCAACCTCTCCTAGAACATTTTTTTTCCTGTACTCGATGATGAGATTTCCATCATATTTGACTGGGCTGTCAACAAGGAACATCATGTAAAAAGCCGCATCTAAATCAGGTTTCAAATTTTTGAGTTATTAGCAAAACAGTGATTACATGCATTGCGCCCCCTAGTGGCTAAATCAGAAACAAAAGTGAAAAGTTTGACCATTTAGGCACATGTTCAGATAAAGATGACCCCATGCCCAAAATTTCATAGCTGTAGCTTTTTTCATCTGGCCGCAAGGCTGGACACAAAAATGGGTGGAATTGGAAAAATAATAAAAAAAAAAAACAAACTAGAACCGCAAGCGGTATCTTGGTTTTCGCTTTTAACCTAATCAACTTGAACACTTTATTTCAATTCAGCCACAATTTTTAATATGAAACAGAACGCAAAGGTTTTTTGAAGACCTACTCTCATTTGCACAGTTTTTTTGTTGTTTTATTTGGAATGTTAGAACATTCAAACTCCTCTAGCGCAAATATTTCCCCATACCCTATCATCACATCACATCACATTCTGTGGTGCTGTCAACAAGGAACAAAATGCTGAAAACCGCATTTCAATTAGACTTTAACGTTTTGAGTCTAGCGGCAAAATGAGAAGAAAAAAAATGATAAAAAATTTACAATTAGGTACCTAGAAATGCAGCAAATAGTTCAAACAAGTATATAAGTCGCACTAATCGAACATTCTTTTTCTTATATATCACAATTTTAAGCATAAAAACTGAATAACAATTATTCCAAAAAAGGATCAAACTTTGGATTGCCGTAAAATGAAAAGATCAAGTCCGATCTTCAAAAACTAAATATTATACGAAAGAACTATTATGAACTAAAACTTTTGTTCATATACTCTCAATGAAATATTTTTAGATTTGTAGCACTTTGGGGCCGAATAAAAACACAATTATCGTAATATGACCTTGACCTTTTCAATGTTTTTTAACTTTTTAATTGTGAGGCCCTTTCAAACATAACAATACATAACTTGTGAAAATTTCATGAAGAATGAACAGAAAATAAAGTCAGGAGCGACAAAAAAACATGTTTTTGAAATTTTAATTTTTCCTAAAATTTAGTGAAGTTTGACCTTTTTCTAGAGGACAAACCATGCATTTCTCAAATTCGCCACCCCATATATTTTGTGCGTATATGTCTTGCAAATCATTTGCAGCAAACAGAATTCTTCTATCTGATTTCTAACAAAAATGGATAGGTTTTTCGTAGACCTACCCTCATTTGCAGTTTTTTTACGAGATTCGAACTTTCAACCTTCCGTTACTAGCTCAAAAAGTTTTAGCCACTCATACCTAGAAACTATCATATTTCATTAGGCTATCAACAAGGAACATTATTCAATTAATCGCATTTGGATCAGGCTTCAACTTTTTGAGTTATAAGCAAAAGAATGATTTCAAGAAAAGCGCCCCCTAGCGGCAAAATGAGATAGAAAATTGATTAAAATTTTACTGTTTGGTACCTAGCAAAGCAGCAAATAGTTCAATCAAGTATACTAGTCGCACAAGTCAAACTTTTTATTCTTGTGTATCAGAATTTGAAGCATAAAACCTGATTTACAATTATTCCAAAAAAGGATCAAACTTTGGACTGCCGTATAATGACCAAATCAAGTCCGATCTTCAAAAACTAAACATCACTGGAAAGAGCTCTTTAAGAACACATGTTCAGATAAAGATGACTCCATGCCCAAAATTTCATAGCTGTAGCTTTTTTCATCTGGCCGCTAGGCTGGACACAAAAATGGGTGGAATTGGAAAAATAATAAAAATAAAACAAAAAACAAATCAACAGAAGAAGAACAATAGGTTTTCGCCCTGCAGAGGCGAAAACCTAAAAAAAAAAAAAATCAACAGAAGAAGAAGAATAGGTTTTCGCCCTGCAGAGGCGAAAACCTAATAAAAAAAAAATCAACAGAAGAAGAACAATAGGTTTTCGCCCTGCAGAGGCGAAAACCTAATAAATAATTGTGTTCTTGGTGGCCTAGCGGAATACATTATTATGTTCAGGTAGTTTAAGATTAACTAGAACATAAAAATGTTGACAGTTGGTAGGGCCACCGGGATCATTTTTTCCCCTGCCAGACCAGCGGCCAGCGTTCTACCAAAAATCTCAATTTGCAGTGGTTCTCAATCAACTGGGAGATTTGCATGAGGAAACCTTGAGGACATACGTGAAATGTACGTGAAATGCAAACCAGTTTCTGGCTTTAATCTTCAATATAAAGAAGTTAGAAATACTTACACTAAACTGGAAATGACCATAGCTAGCAGCGGAGCTATCCTGAAATACGAAACAACACAATAGGTAAACACTATACAGGATTGCCTAACGACCAGGTTATTATAATATATTAATAAACTCAAATATAAAGATCTAGGATACATTTTTCTAATGATATACCGCAGAATGGCCTTATATAGTCTTACAAAGTTCCTTTCATCACGAATTAAGTGACAAAATATACATACTTTGTTATTTAAAACGAGATGTATAATGACAATCATTGAATTATAAAATACTAGCATATCTAATTTACGCTTATTCTGAATTAGGTAGTCTCATTAAATTTTTGTATAAAGTTAAGGCCCATTATTCTTCCAAAAGCAGTGTATATTCTTCGAACAGAAAAGCAAAGAGTGTGCTACAGATTTGTTAAGAGATGTTATCTGTACATACTGGTTGACGACAACGTCACTACAATGCATAAATAATAAAGAATCTTTTACTAAAGATCATCAATTATTTACAAAAACAACTAACTTGCATGTTACGCGTATCTTCGTCAATTTTCTGACGTGTTCCATAGTCTTTCCGTATGTCTCCGTAAGCAAATCACGAGGGCATTAATTGATGACGTAGCAGTAAACAATTTGTGATTCAGAGACGCTTTTTTTAAAATTCAAATTACTTCTGATAACAGACCGTCCTCAACGCAAAATGTAAACAATGAGAGAGTATTTTGACATCCATCCAAAATACTAAACTGCATAATTTGATCAGCATTTTCAATGTGTTTAATTGTTATTTTACAGCAGATATTTGAAGGAACGTGGATGTAATTGTCATGTGAAGTGTACAGGCCAGTTTAGTTTGTCTGATCTCACTGAACATCTCAACATGAGGGAACTTTTAAAAGAGGAAAGGGAGATGTACATAATGGCATCAATAACTGATGGAGACAGAGATCAGACAAAAAGGGGGAAGAAGAGGTGTCGGCTGAGACGGACATACACATTGTGCGGGAAGCCCGTGTGAAAGGTTGTTTTTATGTCTGTGATTGGGATAGGGAAAAAAGCTTTAAATAATATAATTCACCACATGAATGAAAATAGGCCTACTCCAAGAACTCATGACAACAACAGAGCTACAGATAATTTCTAAGTCTAAATATTTACCCCCTCTTATATTTTGTAATGCTGAAAACTGAAAATTCAAATATTTTTACACCCCCATAATAAAACTAAATGACACTTATATTCAAACGCATCTGCCTCTTACCTTGATATACCATGATAAACAAGTCTCAGTGTTCTCTGTACCTTGCAGCTTAGTGACAACATTTTAGAAGTTCTATATGAAGACCTATGTACAACACTCCTTTTGTTATTTTCCAACTGAGATGATAATATTATTACAGACTATCTAAAACTTTCAACTACGGTTGCTTCTCCAACAGTTTAACTTAACAGTTTCATCGGAAACGGAATCACCGGCATATTTCTTAGAAGCATTTTCGGTCATAATAACGCTGCCATATATTATTTCTTCAAATATTTGCTCGGTAATAGATCTAGCCATTCATTTTCATTTTTGAAAAAAAATGAGAACACTAGGATTGTCTGCATTGCTTAATATTTTCTCTTTAATCTCTCCGGTTTGCTTCTACCTGCCATTTTAACGTCTACACGATACGCATGGTACCCGAATACCGACAACGATAACTTAAGAATCATGGTTCCCGACTATCAAGAACGTTAACTACTACAGTACATAATAGAACCGGGGACCAATGTTAAAACCCTGACTAGTTCGATACCATAAAATTGATTTGGAATAAGAGTACCGAAATATGCGTAATGTTGAGTAACAATGCTGATCGGACCTTTCAAATGCGTTTTTTCACCCTTCAATTTTTATTTTCGATGCATTTTTACCAAAAAATAATGCTTAAAAACGCAAAAAACGCGTCTTATCTGTAGCTCTGCAACAAAGGAAGCAAACCTGCTCACAGACTGGACTTTGATACAATCAAAGCTGCTGTGAACTTTGTTACCAATTTTGCTGACATGAATGGACTCCCTCAACCAGCTGCGCCAAGAGGTCGAGACAATGTGCCTATTATTTATCTTCACTATCAAACAATAAAGAAGTCTGTATATAATGACTATCAAACATCTTTGGCTGAGGGTATGAGAGCAATGAAATACACAACTTTTGTTGCTGTGTGGAATAGATGCCTATCGCATATTAGAATTGCATCACCTAGGGATGATGTTTGCGGTATATGTGAAAGGCTCAGTAAAGGATGTCAGACGCCAGAGAAGCGGAAGAAAAGTTAACTTCAGCAAACGAACTCTCCCAGCACATTGTATCTCCACAAAAGGAAAGGGAGCTTTATAATTCCTGTATGCAGAAAGCCTTAAATGGAAATGAAGATGGCTCCGTTTATTACCACACCACATTCGACTTTTGTCAGAATGTTACAATACCCCACCATGGACGTCAGATGGGGCCACTGTATTTCACAACTCCAAGAAAGGGTCAGGTTAGAATGGCTCCCCAAACAACTAAACTTTCTGATGGATGAGTCAGAAACAATCGGCATGGATGGAACGCTAACGCATGGACCAAATGCTGTGATAAGTATGGTTGACTGGGCCATGGACACATATGCTGCTGATACACCGACCCGTGCCTTCCATGCAGACAATTGTCCAGGTATAATGATTCTTCTTAGTTAAAATATACATAAACATTAAACTTTAGTTACAATGTATGTATATCCTATCTAAGTACGTCCTCGCCTACGTCATGTGGAGGGTCATGACTGGTCACAATCAACAACTAGAGTACATGATGCAGATTCCAGGTAGATATTAATCGGTTATAATCGATGATTGATCGAAAGCTACCGAAGTCGGCGATCATCGATTGTATTCCTTCGTAATCGATTTTCCTTCTCTCCATGTCAGTAAATAAAAGTATGTGTACCAAGAAATGAAAGAAAAAAAGAAACAATATGAACATGAGATCTACTTTCTTTCTGATTTTTTTTTATGAAAGTTCTAGTTTTTTTCTTGTTATTCCAATTAATTTTCAATCTTGCATTCATAGTATGCAAATTCTAGTCTCTTGTAATTTACATTCTTTAATGGTATCTTCGTTTATTAAATGGTTTTGCTTTCAAAAGTCACATTCTACATATAAGTGATGGTAAAAATCGATGATGATTGATCGAAATGTCTTGTCCTTTTATTTCCGATCATCGATTTTGATTTAAGCCGATTTTAGAACTCTAATTCCAGGTCATGCCAGGTGTAGGATTGATGGTGGATTTGGTTTGATCAAACAGAAGTACTGACGTTCTGACTGTGATTGCATAGACCAGTTAGAGGATGTTGTTAACAGGTCAGCTTCGACTAATGAGACGGTTCGATTCCCAGCGTGGCAATGGAAAGACTGGAAACAGTTCTTCGAACCTGTCATCCGCTCTGTGAAAGGTTTGAGGTAAACTCTAAATATATAATCTAGGATAAAACTTTATAATATTTAAATACAATATTTTCCTATATTTTGTCTTTTTACGATTTTTTACGAAACAACAACAACAACAACAACAACAACAACAACAACAACAACAACAAACTAGAACCGCAAGCGGTATCTCGGTTTTCGCTTTTAACCTAATCAACGTGAACATTTTATTTCAACTCAGCCACACTTTTCAATATGAAACAAAACGAAAAGGTTTTTGAAGACCTACTCTCATTTGCACAGTTTTTTTGCAATGTTAGAACATTCAAACTCTTCTAGCGCAAATATTTTCCCATACCCTGTCCCTTGAAATCCATCACATTCTGTGGTGCTGTCAACAAGGAACAAAATGCTGAAAACCGCATTTCAATCAGACTTTAACGTTTTGAGTTATAAGCAAAAGAGTGATTTTAAGCAAAACGCCCTCTAGCGGCAAAATTAGAAACAAAATTGCAAAAACAGCAAATAGTTCAAACAAGTATATAAGTCGCACTAGTCGAACATTCTTTTTCTTATATATCACAACTTGAAGCATAAAAACTGAATAACAGTTATTCCAAAAAAAGGATCAAACTTTGGACTGCCGTAAAATGAACAAATCAAGTCCGATCTTCAAAAACTAAACATCACTGGAAAGAGCTCCTCAAGAACTAAAATCTTTGTTCATATACTCTCAATGAAATATTTTTAGTTTTGGAGCTATTTGTGGCCGAATAAAAACACAATAATCGTAATATGACCTTGACCTTTTCAATTCTTTTTTATTTTTTGAATTGTGAGGCCCTTTCAAACATAACAATACATATCGTGTGAAAATTTCATGAAGAATGAACAGAAAATAAAGTCAGGAGCGACAACAACATGTTTTTGAAATTTTAATTTTTCCTAAAATTTAGTGAAGTTTGGCCGTTTCTAGAGGACAAACCACGCATTTCCATAATTCGCCACCCCATATATTTTGTGCGTATATGTCTTGCAAATCGTATGCAGCAAACAGAATTCTTCTATCTGATCTCTAACAAAAACGGATAGGTTTTTCGTAGACCTACCCTCATTTGCACAGTTTTTTGTTTTTGTTTTGTTTTTGTTTTTTTGCAAGGTTCGAACATTCAACCTTCCGTAGCTCAAAAGCTTTCAGCCATACGGACCCTCGAATCCTATCATATGTTATTAGGCTATCAACAGGGAACAGAATGCAAAAAACCGCATTCGAATCGGACTTTAACTTTTTGAGTTATAAGCAAAAGAATGATTTCAAGAAAAGCGCCCCCTAGCGGCAAAATGAGAAAGAAAATTGATTAAGATTTTACTGTTAGGTACCTAGCAAAGCAGCAAATAGTTCAATCAAGTATACTAGTCGCACAAGTCAAACTTTTTATTCTTATATATCAGAATTTGAAGCATAAAACCTGATTTACAATTATTCCAAAAAAGGATCAAACTTTGGACTGCCGTATAATAACCAAATCAAGTCCGATCTTCAAAAACTAAATATCACTGGAAAGAGCTCTTGAAGAACTAAAACTTTTGTTCATATACTCTCAATTAAATATTTTTAGTTTTGGAGCTTTTTGTGGCCGAATAAAAACACAATAATCGTAATATGACCTTGACCTTTTCAATTCTTTTTTATTTTTTGAATTGTGAGGCCCTTTCAAACATAACAATACATATCGTGTGAAAATTTCATGAAGAATGAACAGAAAATAAAGTCAGGAGCGACAAAAACATGTTTTTGAAATTTTAATTTTTCCTAAAATTTAGTGAAGTTTGACCGTTTCTAGAGGACAAACCACGCATTTCCTTAATTCGCCACCCCATATATTTTGTGCGTATATGTCTTGCAAATCGTATGCAGCAAACAGAATTCTTCTATCTGATCTCTAACAAAAGTGGGAAGGTTTTTCGTAGACCTACCCTCATTTTTCCACTTTTTTCCAAGGTTCGAACATTCAACCTCTCCTAGAACAATTTTTTTCCCCAGTACTCGATGATGAGATATCCATCATATTTGATTGGGCTGTCAACAAGGAACATTATGTAAAAAATCGCATCTAAATCAGGTTTCAAATTTTTGAGTTATTAGCAAAACAGTGATTACATGCATTGCGCCCCCTAGTGGCTAAATCAGAAATAAATGTGAAAAGTTTGACCAATTAGGCACATGTTCTGATAAAGATGACTCCATGCCCAAAATTTCATAGCTGTAGCTTTTCTCATCTGGCCGCTAGGCTGGACACAAAAATGGGTGGAATTGGAAAAATAATAAAAAAAAAAAACTAGAACCGCAAGCGGTATCTTGGTTTTCGCTTTTAACCTAATCAACTTGAACACTTTATTTCAACTCAGCCACAATTTTTAATATGAAACAGAACGCAAAGGTTTTTTGAAGACCTACTCTCATTTGCACAGTTTTGGTGTTGTTTTTTTTTAATGTTAGAACATTCAAACTCCTCTAGCGCAAATATTTCCCCATACCCTATCATCACATCACATCACATTCTGTGGTGCTGTCAACAAGGAACAAAATGCTGAAAACCGCATTTCAATTAGACTTTAACGTTTTGAGTCATAGGCAAAAGAGTGATTTTAAGCAAAGCGCCCTCTAGCGGCAAAATGAGAAAAAAAAATGATCAAAATTTTACAATTAGGTACCTAGAAATGCAGCAAATAGTTCAAACAAGTATATAAGTCGCACTAATCGAACATTCTTTTTCTTATATATCACAATTTTAAGCATAAAAACTGAATAACAATTATTCCAAAAAAGGATCAAACTTTGGATTGCCGTAAAATGAAAAGATCAAGTCCGATCTTCAAAAACTAAACATTATACGAAAGAACTATTTAGAACTAAAACTTTTGTCCATATACTCTCCATGAAATATTTTTAGATTTGGAGCACTTTTGGGGCGAATAAAAACACAATTATCGTAATATGACCTTGACTTTTTCAATGTTTTTTAACTTTTTAATTGTGAGGCCCTTTCAAACATAACAATACATAACTTGTGAAAATTTCATGAAGAATGAACAGAAAATAAAGTCAGGAGCGACAAAAAAACATGTTTTTGAAATTTTAATTTTTCCTAAAATTTAGTGAAGTTTGACCTTTTTCTAGAGGACAAGCCATGCATTTCTTAAATTCGCCACCCCATATATTTTGTGCGTATATGTCTTGCAAATCATTTGCAGCAAACAGAATTCTTCTATCTGATTTCTAACAAAAATGGATAGGTTTTTCGTAGACCTACTCTCATTTGCAGTTTTTTTACGAGATTCGAACTTTCAACCTTCCGTTACTAGCTCAAAAAGTTTCAGCCACTCATACCTAGAAACTATCATATTTTATTAGGCTATCAACAAGGAACATAATTCAATTAACCGCATTTGGATCAGGCTTCAACTTTTTGAGTTATAAGCAAAAGAATGATTTCAAGAAAAGCGCCCCCTAGCGGCAAAATGAGAAAGAAAATTGATTACAATTTTACTGTTTGGTACCTAGCAAAGCAGCAAATAGTTCAATCAAGTATACTAGTCGCACAAGTCAAACCTTTTATTCTTTTGTATCAGAATTTGAAGCATAAAACCTGATTTACAATTATTCCAAAAAAGGATCAAACTTTGGACTGCCGTATAATGACCAAATCAAGTCCGATTTTCAAAAACTAAACATCACTGGAAAGAGCTCATGAAGAACTAAAACTTTTGTTCATATACTCTCAATTAAATATTTTTAGTTTTGGAGCTATTTGTGGCCGAATAAAAACACAATAATCGTAATATGACCTTGACCTTTTCAAATTTCTTTAAATTTTTTTATTGTGAGGCCCTTTCAAACATAACAATACATATTGTGTGAAAATATCATGAAGAATGAACAGAAAATAAAGTCAGGAGCGACAAAAACATGTTTTTGAAATTTTAATTTTTCCTAAAATTTAGTGAAGTTTGACCTTTTCTAGAGGACAAACCACGCATTTCCTAAATTCGCAACCCCATATATTTTGTGCGTATATGTCTTGCAAATCGTATGCAGCAAACAGAATTCTTCTATCTGATCTCTAACAAAAGTGGGAAGGTTTTTCGTAGACCTACCCTCATTATTTCACTTTTTTCCAAGGTTCGAACATTCAACCTCTCCTAGAACAATTTTTTTCCCGTACTCGATGATGAGATTTCCATCATATTTGATTGGGCTGTCAACAAGGAACATTAGGTTTTCGCCCTGCAGAGGCGAAAACCTAATAAAAAAAAACAAATCAACAGAAGAAGAACAATAGGTTTTCGCCCAGCAGAGGCGAAAACCTAAAAAGAGGTCTTTCAGTATTACACATGTATAATGAGCATAATTATATATGCAATATGTATTTCAAGCATATTGTTTCCATGGTTACCATATAATTTCAGGAGCTACCAGTACTTTAGGTTCAGTGCTGACAATCCAGGCATTGTTGTAGTAAAGAAGGAAAGAGATGGGGAGGAAACATCTATGCGTTTGTTGAAGGATGCGTGCCATGGGTTCCAAAATTGTCTGCCTGTCCCGATAGCAGCCGCCGCCCGACAGACATATCTCTTTAGAGCTGTACGTCCGTTCGTCCATGAACAGTTTCAGGACATTACATGCCCACAAATGAATGATTGATTGTTATAACTGTGTGTAATGGCTGTTTTTTTTTTTGTTTTTTTTTGTTGTTGTTGTTGTTGTTGTTTTCTAAAATATGACTGTAAGTTGGCAGTCGATACAATATTCTGATTGTTTTCCTTTACGTTTTGATAATTCATTCTATGGTTGCTATGCAGTACTGGCGTAACTGTGGATTTTTTTATCTTTTAATTAAGGCTCTGGAACTGTAATGAACTTCGGCAAACACCGACACTCGGAAATGTCCGTGTTTGCCGAATGATCCGTAATCGTTAATTATCGGTTTATTCTATTTTTAGTAATTTCCTATCATTTGGTGGGGTTTTCCGATACGTAGTTGGGTAATCCCCATATTTATAACCAGAGGTTTCCTTAGAAAAACTGATTAAAATCAGTAATGGTTAACAAACTATCAACAGAAGGACATGTGCTATCTGTAAGCAACACTTTATAAACAGTTGATGTAGGTATGAATGGAAATGTCAAAGTAACAAAATAATGAGAGTAATGCAAAAAAACAACAACAAAAAACTCTGGAGCAGACACAAATGTACCTTTTAAAGGAAGTTAATAATAAATACAAATTAAACTGAGATGAAAAATATGGAGACTTAAGAAAGCCTTCACATGGCCCTTTACACCATTTGTAGTAAATGTGATATTCATGTATGTTATTAACAGACACATCTTGGACCATTGGACCTGCAGGCAGAGTTTATGATATTACATGTATATACTGAATGTTCAGCTCCGTTGCATTCATATATTGTTCAAAAGAACAAGGTTAACCATGTATTCTGTGATATATTTGTGTTTTTGAAGTTTAAAACTCATTTTTGTATCATATATAGATGATTTTTTTATTTAAAGATTTACTATTTAATTAAATTGATATTTTGACGTTTTTTCGTTGGAGTTTCTTCTATTATTTTATTTTGGAACGGTAAAACTTCTATTGAATCTCATATTATGTAGAGTTATTATTGCAGAAAATTTTAAAAGTTGTTTCATGTCTTAAACTTAATCCATACTTGAGATATTTAGCTTTAAAGATAGTTGAAGTTTTTAAACATGGCAGAAAAACTGGAAAATTTGCATGTGAGTATATGTATATAAAACTCTTTATCTTGAAAAATATTTGTCCAAAGCTCAATTCTATTGATTTTAATTAATATTTAGTTGTTGTAAAACAGGAAAATGGGTTAAAATATGAACATAAAACAGTTGTTTATAAAAAAAAGTGTACTTTTTTATTTTTTACCCTTGTATTATTTCGACCATTTCTGAACATTAAGGGAAAATACATAAAAATGTCAATAACTTTAGTTATAAACGGTAAATTTAAATAAAAATTCACCATACAATGTGTTTTATAGTATAGATTCAGGAAATAATAACATTTTTAGGATTTTGGAAGGTCACCATTACAGTTCCAGAGCCTTAAGTCTGTTTTACTGTACCTATAGCGTATCTAATATGGTATTAAAACTACAGTCATACTGATAACTGTTTTGTTTTATTGAATATCAAGATCTAAACATTTCAAAAATCCTAGTATTTTGACGAAAGCAATAATGAGACCCAAAGATGGTTGTGTATGTTAGAAGGTCATAACTTCGCAAGTTGACAAGATATCAATTAAAATCAAACATTTCCGGAATGGGGAATGAATTGTCTTAAAAGATAAAGAAAAAACACATTTTTGAAAATTTTGTCATTTGCCTTTTCCCAAATAAATAAAAATAAAACATGTTCTATTAAAACGTTGAATAATAAAAAAGAATACTGAATATAAAAACGATTCCTATTTTACTGTTAAACCTTAAAAACACGAATGTGTAAGCTTTAACATTTTTATCAGTACTAGTGTTGTGTCTGATTTAAGACAAATGCCACAGCGATTTTCGTATATTGTAATTATTGCCTTGATCTGATTTCAATCTACAGAAGATTTGTCCAGCGTACAGACGGACACTACTCACATGCCCCGGACCACGTCCATGTTTCCTCCATTCTCACACGTTGCCATAGTTTATAGTTTTGTTATGAGCTCAAAATATTGTGATAGATCGCAATGTCGCACAATGTGTAACTAGGCGACACCGGAAACGGAAGTTGACGTTGTCATTGACGTCGTTATAAACAAACGGCGTCACGAGATATTTTGAGCCAACTGCCATTTTGAAGTCATTACTTTTAACACATCTCTTCATTAATTCTTTGTCAAAATAACGTTATAATTATGAAGATTTCCTTTTCATTTTTAAATCAAGTTACTCACACATGAACATTAAAACCACTTGAAAATGGAGAGCAATATTAAAAAAGATAGACATTCACTCAACATAGAAAAATGGAATATTAAATGGGGAAAAGAAAAATAAATCGTGTTTTAGAAGAGAGAGACATTTATTGATTAGGGAACTTGTGTTAATGATATATGTTTTGTGATCCGAAAACTCTTACGAGCTCTATTGATAAAGAAATAAAGGATACTTATTTGCATATTTTTTTTTTTTTTTATTTTTTTTTTAAATACCTAAACAAACATACACGTATCTCCGAAGTCTCGTCTCGCGAAGCGAGCTCTATGGTAACGCGTAGCTGTAAATTTTTGTTCAAATACTAACGCTTTGATAACTTTCGTCAGTCGCCATCTTGAATGTTTGCCATTAGAGAAACCGTACTTGTATGGATTATCTCCCTCGATAAATTCAACTATGTGGTAGGTAAATGAACAGACAACTCTTGCAAAACAAAGGTCCTCTTGGTAACGCGTGACAGATTGATTTACACGCCTATGATTGGTGAAATATTGACTTTGACATTACAACAAGAAAAAATATATATTATAGATCGAATAAATAGTTTTACATGATAAACGCACTAAAAATGTAAATTATTTTTTATTTTAACAGAAACATTTTATGTTACTGTAAAAATAAGATACGCATATTTCAATGACGTTGCAAAAGGTTGGTTACTCGTGCGACCTTGCCCTGCCCCCGTCAGTATCATTCGTTCATATCATTCATTTGGATCTAATCGTACCTACTAGTATATTATGATAAAAGTTATACATCTACATTTAGTGTAGATTTCTCTCTCTCTCTCTCTCATTAATAAAGTAAATCAAGATTTTCAGGAAGATTCTTATATTAAAGATGAAGTTTATCTATGCATGTTGTTTAGATATTTTCATCTATGATCCAGAGTCACAGTAAGACCCACATATTCTCTCTCTCTCTCTTCATTTCTTCCTTATTTTTACACAGCAGACAAAATTCCACTCATAAAATCTATACTTTAACCCTGAAATAATCATATGCTTAATTTGTATGTTGGTAATTTATATGCATGAGCTTGGTTAAAGTGTTAAGATGTAATTTTGGTCATGTTATTGGTAAAACACACAATTCCTTTGTATTAATTTACTTTTTTTAATGCTTGATCATTCAGGTCTGGATAACATGCATCCTGTAAATATGCAATTGGCTATATGTAAGTTTTTATTCAATCTAGTGACCATCTGTTTGATTATGTTTATGTCTTTATCCCCTGTTACAAACACAATTTCTTTTTATTAATTACTTGGTCTTTTTGACTTGACTATTTGTGTTAACCGTCGCTTCGACAGTAGTTCAGTCATATAGCGACGTCCAGCTAATTACAGGTGGAGGAAGACCTCGAATGCACGGAGGCATCCAGGTAGAACCACCGAACTACCGTAAGCCAGCTGGAAGGCTTCCTCACCTGAAAATCCGAATTACCCTGCCGGATTCGAACCCACGCGGCGAGGGGCTAAGTGAGTGTTAAAGTCAGCCTAGTCTTTTTTAATGAAATAAAATCTTACATAATTTACAGAGAAGTCAATTGTTATAAAGTTTGGTTTATATGGCTTATCCTCTCCAAGGTGTTGTATTCATATATCCATAAAGTGTGAGGATTAATTGAATTAATTCATTTATGTTCTGCAAAATGAAGGAGTTTTTTTTTTGGTAAGAGGAGGGGTTCTCTAGGTTGATACTATAACTAATCAGAGACCATATTTGTATTATCGAGCTACGTACATTAACGCGATATTTCATATCGAGCGTGACGTAACTTGACAGGAAAACACCAATAATTCGCAAAATTTATTGATCCTTGTTTCCAAACTGTTTTTTTTTCTTAAATGTAAGGAGAAAAGATAAAAACATTTAATAAAAAGGTACCAACTTAATATCATTTTCATTTATGTTTCTTTTATCTATTTCTTTTCAAAACCACCCGTTAAATCTACCGATAACTCTCAGCTAGCAGACGATGACAGATTTATGTAAGCCAACAGATGCGAAGCGTTCAGTGAAGGCGACTATTAGCAATTGCAATTTGGTACCCTGCTTACACTCTGCAATATAACAGGGGTGCAACCGCTCACGTTAACGATTATTGGATTCACTGAACAAAGAACAGTTCTTAAAATAATTCATGTTTGATGCACTTTTCAACATTCCTATATACGGAAGTCATTTAGTTAGCAAAATTCACACTTGACTAGAGCTGTAACGAATACAGCAGGTACCGAATACGAATACACATCACTATACAGGGTCACGAATACGAATATTTATATGTGAATATGAATACACCCTAGCTGGTATAAAGCAGAAATAAAAGACAATCTGTATTCAGGTTGCACATATATTAAAGTGTTTCAGTGGCTGTTATCTCGTCAAACATAAACTGTATTTCCAATGATCATTGAATAAAAGTGAACAAATTGTATGAAAAATTATATGATAAAAAATAAATTGTTTGAAACATGACTAAACATTACTTTGTTTATGTAATAAGAATTTAGCTTGTACTTGGAATAAGTAAACGCTATTGAAAATGACATTTTGTGTGATCAAAGTTTTGTTGCAAAATATAATTACAAAAAAAAAAAAGGTTAATAAACCAGATGGCCCATACATACTGTTAATTAATACTGATATTGTTTTACATATAAAAATATGATACATTTTATTGTTCATATTTATCATTTGTGTTCATATTTTTTTTCTTTTCTTTTCTAATTGTCTTCCATGTTTTAAATTAAATTTTTATTATCATATCAGGAACATGCGAGAAATAATAATTATGACAATTTAAACTTA
>CM037780.1:12955890-12967874 GCA_021229015.1 Solen grandis | reverse complement strand
TATCTCCTTTATAGTATGATACCCCTAAACATATTAAAGACGTTTCAAATCAATTCCATGCCTGGACTCTGAGATATAAGCATGCAAGTACCTTGCATGCAAAAATTTAACCAAAATTTCTAAGTTAAACAAGAGGCCATGATGGCCCTGTATCGCTCACCTGAGTACCATTGCTCTAAAGGCACTGTATAATGCTACACACTAAATATCTAACTCTTGATCTTGTGGTTTCTGAGAAGAAGATTTTCCTTTCTTCCTCTATATAAGCCTATGTAAAATCAAGTGACACCTGGGGCGGACCCAATTTGGACCCAATGGCCATGATTTGAACAACTTTGGTAGAGATCCACTAGACAAGGTACAAGCCTTATATCTAAGCTCTAGGCCATGTGGTGTCTGATAAGAGGATTTTTCTTTTTTTTCCCTATATAAGCCTTTGTAAAATAAAATGACCCCTGGAGCGAGGGCAATTTTGACCCAGAGGTCATTATTTTAACAACTTTTGTAGTAGTTCACAAGGCAATTCTACATACCAAATATCCAAGCTCTAAGCCTTGCAGTATTTCAGGAGATGATTTTTATATTTTTCCTATGTAAAATCAAGTGACCCCTAGGGCAGGGCCAATTTTCACCCAAGGGCCAGGATTTAAACAACTTAAGTAGAGATCCACCAGACAATACTACATACCCAATATCTTAACACCAGGCCATGTGGTTTCTGATGAGAAGATTTTTCTAGGTTTTCCCTATAATATAAGCCTATGTAAAATAAAGTGACCCCTGGGGCAGGACAAATTTTGACCCTAGGGCCATGATTTGAACAATTTTTGTAAAGTTTTATAAGACAATTCTACACGCTGTAGGCCTTACAGTTTTGCAGGAGAAGATTTTCTAAGATTGCATTTTAAAATCTATTTTTAGCTCCTGTGACCTACTTTTTCAACCAATCATAATAATTTGTACAATTTTGTTAGAGGACATCATAAGGATGATTCCTGTGAAATTTTGTCAAAATCCCTTCAGTGGATTAGGAGGAGATGTTGTTTAATGGAAAAAGTTGACGCAAGACGCACGCACACATGGACAGATGGACGGACGACAGACGCCGGACAAAAGGCAATCATAAAAGCTCACCATGAGCACGTTGTGCTCAGGTGAGCTAATTATCTAAGCTCTAGGCCTTATGGATTCATAAAAGAAGATTTTTAAGATTTTCCTATATAACTCTATGTAAAACAAGTAACCCCTGGTGCGGGGTCATTTATCACCATAGGGCTATGATTTCAACAATCTTGGTAATGAACCATTAGATGATGCTACATACCAAATATCTTAGCTCTAGGCCTTATGGTTTCATAGGAGAAGATTTTTAAAGTTTTTCCTATATAAGTCTATGTAAAACAAGTGACCCCGGGGCAGGGCCAATTCTAACCCCAGGGTCATAATTTGAACAACTTTTGTAGAGATTCACTAGACAATGCTACACGCCAAGTATCTTACCTCTAGGCCTTATTATTTCATAGAAGAAGATTTTTAAAGTTTTTCACTATATAAACCTATGAAAAATAAAATGACCCCTGGGGTGGGGCCAATTTTGACCCCAGGGTCATGATCTGAACAACTTTTGTAGATGTTCATAAGACAATTCTACATACCAATTATTAAAGCTCTAGGCCTTACAGTTTTGCAGGAGAAGATTTTCTAAGATTGCATTTTAAAAATCTATTTTTAGCTCCTGTGACCTACTTATTCACCCAATCAAAATTTAATTTGAACAACTTTGATAGAGGTCATGATAAGGATGATTCCTGTGAAGTTTGGTCAAAATCCATCCAGTGGTTTAGGAGGAGAAGTCGTTTGAATGAAAAGTTGACGACGGACGCACGCACGGACGCAATGACGATGGATGACGGACAACGGGCAATCACAAAAGCTCACCTTGAGCACTTTGTGCTCAGGTGAGCTAAAAAGGGGCCATAACTTGTAATATATTCCACCAAAAGTTATCTAACTTGATAGTATGATACCCCTTAATGTATTTAAGATGTTTCAAATCAATCGCATGCTTGGATATTGAGATATTAGCATGAAAGTACCTTGCATGCAAAACTTTAACCAAAATTTATAGGTTAAAAAGGGCAATAATTTTTAACATATTCTATCAAGAGTTATCTACCATTAAAGTATGATACCCCTAAACATATTAAAGATGTTTAAAATCAATCCCATGCCTGGATACAGAGATATAAGCATGAGAATATCTTGCATGCAAAACTTTAACCAAAATTTCTAAGTTAAAAAGGGGCCTAAACATATTTGTAAACTTTCAAGTCAATACCATGAATGGTTATTGAGATACAAACTGGATAGTAGCTACTTTTGCATTGAAACAAACTAGTGATCACGAAATAAAACAGTTACATCATTTGATTGCATCAGCATAGAAATATAAGTCCTATAATGTTTCATGTCACAGGCGATTTTTGTAGCCTGGAATATTTATTTTTCACAGATTATTTTCTTTTGTAAGATCGAATCGTATCCTATTGCATTAAATCGTTGGGTTTTGTAAAGCAATGGTGTATCATAAATCGTATATCGTAAATTGCATAACGTATATTTTATTGAATCACTGTAAGATTTTTGGCAGTCTAAGTTTTGGGATACCTTTTATTTATTAATTATTATTTTTGTTTTTTAAGAAAGTAATTCTTCTTCAGGTCTCTTAATTCAACATTTTGCATATGTGTTTTAATTTTTTATTATAAATTATATTATGTAGTATAATCTTATTATTTGATTAGTTATAATAACATTCTTTTACTTTTTATGTACTGGTATATACATGTGTAGTGGCCTACATGACTTTCTGCAACAGACGCCGTGCGTTGTTAATCAGTTTAATGCACATGTGAAAAATATGTATTTCGGAAGCATTAAATCGATATTGAAGTATACCGGGCTCATTCATTCCTATAAGTTTACTTGATGTGTTTGATCAAATTTCAATGAAATGAAAATGTCTGAAAATTGTTGATTTAAATATGACCTAATTATGCATAATCAAACTCCGATTTCATGCAAGATGCTGCTTCCTTGGAATAACTTATTTTCCAGGACCCGTTTCTTCTGCAGTGTTCGCTCGATTGCTCTTATTAAAAACATTGAAAGAGATAATCGTAACTTAATTATATACCTACATTATAGTTTTAATGTGTTTTAATATTTTTATTTCCTACTTCATTTATTCCCCCCCCCCTTCTCTCTCTCTCTCTCTCCACACATGCACATCATTTAAATAAAACAAGAGGGCCAAGATGGCCCTTGGTCGCTCACCTGAGAAAGATGATTGCTTAAGAAATAAAGATGCTTGAGTGTAAAAGTGAAATCTGGCTTTTTTTATTCGTGAAATGGGCATAACTCCTGACCTAATTGACGGATCTCAGCCATAATCGAACTCAATTGAGACCTTATGGTCATAAGCATTGTCATAAAGTTTGAAGATGATTGCTCAAAAGATGAAGATGCTAGAGTGTAAACAAAGTGAAATATGGCATTTTTTTAATATTAAAAGGGGCATCTAACTCCTGTTTCTCTTATTATAATGAATACTCAGCCACTTAATCGAACTCAATCGAGACCTTATGGTCATAAGCATTGCCATAAAGTTTGAAGATGATTGCTCAAAAGATGAAGATGCTAGAGTGTAAACAAAGTGAAATATGGCATTTTTTTAATATTAAAAGGGGCATAACTCCTGACCTTATTTATGAATCTCAGCCATAATCGAACTCAATCGAGACCTTATGGTCATAAGCATTGCCATAAAGTTTGAAGATGATTGCTCAAAAGATGAAGATGCTAGAGTGTAAACAAAGTGAAATATGGCATTTTTTTAATATTAAAAGGGGCTTAACTCCTGACCTGATTGATGGATCTCAGCCATAATCAAACTTAATCAAGATATTATGGTCATAAACATTGTCATAAAGTTTGAAGAGGATTGCTCAAAAGATGAAGATGCTAGAGTGTAAACAAAGTGAAATCTTGCATTTTTTTATATTAAAAGGGGCTTAACTCCTGACCTTATGGACCGATCTCAGTCATAATCAAACTCAATCGAGACATTATGGTCATAAGCATGGCTGTAAAGTTTGAAGATGATTGCTCAAAAGATGAAGATGCTAGAGTGTAAACAAAGTGAAATCTGGCATTTTTTTAATATTAAAAGTGGCAAAACTCCTGACCTAATTGACAGATCTCAGCCATAATCGAACTCAATTGAGACATTATGGTCATAAACATTGTCTTAAAGTTTGAAGATGATTGCTTAAGAAATAAAGGTGATAGAGTGTAAACACTAAAAATTGATAAGGCCGCACGACGGACACTCACGGGATCACAATAGCTCACCCTGAGCTTTGCTCAGGTGAGCTAAAAAAACCCATCCAAATAATGCTATAGATCGTGTACAACCATTTGTAGCATATTTCAATGATAACGTGAAGGGAAAATGAAACAGTTGAATCAAAAGAGGATAAATTCTTCTGATAACAGATAAAATTTCGTGGCTCTGTATCAATTGTAACCTGCTTTAATTTGAACCTCAAAACAGAGAAGAAAAAATAATAATAACCAGAGTCGCTAACGCGACAGCATCGTTTTTTGCTTACACTATCTTGAAAAAGTTTCTTTCAGTTTTAATTATAACTTTCACTTGTGGCATGCTCAGTATACGCTATATGAGTTGTATAGCAGTATTTATAGATAGATACTGTGGACAAAATATATTCAATATATATAACAAAGGGCCATAACTCATATAAAATCAAGCCATTCATGATGTGCCAACAATATACACAATTGTACTTAGTATTTATTTGTGTTGTTAAGTTATATCAAAATCATACCATTGGTAGCCAAAATATATTGCGAACAAATTATATTTCATAAAATTTTAATACAACAAAGGGCCATAACCCCTTAATGATGAAGATGTGCAAACAATATGCAACTTGACTTGGTACTTATTCATGCTGTGAAGTTAAATCAAAATCAGTCCTAAGGTAGCTGAGAAATATCACAGACAAAACCTATTGAAGAAATATAATAAAGGGTCATAACTCATTTATAATCAAGTGAATCATGACATGCCAACGATATGCACAACTAGGCTTGGTATTTATTGGTCTTGTAAAGTTTGATTAAAATCAAAGCAAAGGTAGCCTAGAAATAGGGTGCACTAATATCGTCTACAGACTGACAGACTGACTGACAGACGGATCGACCGACGAATGTGACTCCAATATAGCTCCCATATAGCTCATACAAAAATGTCCTTGACAAAGACTATACTACAGAACTATAATGTACACTTGTACACTTGTCGCCGTATGAGGCAGACATGTTTTTTGTGCTCTCTTTTGCATTAGATATTTTTGGATTTTTGCTTGATGATTGCGCTATAATTTTATGTGCGTGGACATGAATATTTAAAGAATATCTCTGAGTGTTTACATTTTTCTAAACATATTACAAATCTTAACTTTATTACATGAAAATTTTGATAGTTTTGTACATTATAGTGTATCAAATATGTACCAGGCAGAAAATCATTCACACGTGAAATACAGTCACAAAAGCGACTAGGTAGATAACTGTCCATGTGTGAAATACAGATACAATAGTGATCAATTGCTGGCTATATGAGAAAGGGTTACACATTAATAAGGATGTTGTCTATCAAAAAAAATGCAACACATTAAAACAGTTGAGTGAACAAATACACTGCATTTCTTTGAACTGCAGATCTGTTGTCAACAAAGATGTTGTGGTTGGACAATACCTATGAGATGAGAAAATAGATTTTGCATTGCTTACAGAGACATGGTTCTCCGATGAAAAACAGCACCAGCCTGAAACTCAGATCTTAACCAGTATGGTTATAAATTAAGTGTCGCGAACAGAAAACACAAGAACGGAGGCAAAATTGCAATGTCATGTAGGACATCCATTAATATGAGAAAAATTGCGGGCAAATGTACGAAAAGCTTTGAATATGGTATATGGCTACTGATTTTTAAGAATATCACATTTCATGTGATTGGTATTTATAGGCCTCCATCAGCATCAACTTACAGTCTGTTTGTTATTGATTTTTGTGATTTCATGGAAAAAAGTATGCCAAAATATTCAAATCTAATGATCATGGGCGACTTCAATCTACATTTAAATGAAGACAGCAATGCTTTATCTGATTTCAAAAACTCTCTGTTTGCCATGGGACTCGAGCAACATGTTGACTTTTCTACTCTACTCTAATAGCTGGTCAATGCTTAGATCTACTCATTACAGAAATAGTAAATGGCGTTGAGGTCCATTCCTGTCAACCTGGTCCATTTATCTCTGATCATTGTGTAGTGAAGATAGTCCTCAAAATAAAAAATGAAAGTATCAAAAGCAAAACCGTTTCCAGTAGAAACTTCTGGGAAATTGACCAACTGATGTTTTCGAACAATCTTAGCAACATTGCTGTTGAGGAAACGATGTTAATCATTTTGTTGACATTTTTGAAAGCAAAATAACAGATATTTTAAACTTTAATGCACCACTCACAGAAAAGACAAAAATATGTAGAATACCTAAGCCATGGTTTAATGAGAATATACAATCTCTTAAACAACAAACCAGAAAGTTCGACAGACTGTGGCGCAAACATCGTGAAACTTATCAGTTTGAAGCTTTTAAAACTGCAAGAAACAAGTACAACTTTGAAATTAACAAAGAAAAAACCCGAGTTTTGACAGAAAAGGTAACAAACGCAAAAGGTGATTCGAAGAAACTTTACTCTTTGGTGTCAAAATTAACAGGATCTAAATCTAAATCAGAGAACCCTATGCCGCAAAGCGAATCTGACTCTGTCCTTGCTGAAGATTTTGCACAATTTTTCATGACCAAAATTGATAAAATACGCAATTCGTTGAAAGATTATATAAGTTACCAACCACAATGTAGGGATGTTCCACATATTGACCATTTCGAAGAGTTAAGTCAAGATGAAATTAAAAAGTTAGTACTTGAACTTAATACAATTAAGTGTGAATTGGATGTACAGTGGGGCTCACGTTCAAGTTGGCATATTTTTCGTGTATCGTGCATGTAACGTGCGTTCCGTAACCGTGTATCGTGCGTGTATGGTGCGTGCGTTTATCGTTCACGATTCTAACTTGTTTCGTGTAACGTGTTCCGTTTATCGCATCGTTTGTACCGTGTGAATCGTTCTGCACGATATATTTTGTGGACCGAGAGATTGCGATTTAATGTGCATTCAAAATACAGATTTCTACTCTTGATTGTTCGTTATATTTAAAAATTGCATAATACGTAAAAGTGATACAGTTAGAAGGGTTACGTACATGTGTTTTCATTGTCATTCAAATTCAAAATATGAAAAAAAAAAAAATAAATAAATAAATAAATAAACATTAAACATAAACGTACCTTTTTTTCCAGGTGATCCAAATATATCCTAAAATATTTCAATGAATGTAACCACATCAGGATATATTACGTCACGGTTTTGACAGCGAAATAAAAATGTAACAAATGACCAACATTATCGCAAAATTTACTGTTTGAATTTGGCATTCTACTTAATTCATTGGAGATAATTAGATAAAAATTCGCAGGTGACGCCCCTGACACGTTTGACACGAACTTCCTGTGTACTATCCTTGGTGTTTCCAGCTTGACACTACACAGCACAGGAAACGATTTCAATCACATTGTGTCGAGACTTTACCTTACTGGGTGTACTTATATTTACGAAATTAACAGTTTTTTTTTTACATTAAAAAAATAAAGTTTTTTAATTTTAAGAATATGTAAGGTTATTTTTTTACAAATCCTTTATTGCACATATATATATATATATTAATGTAAACATTATTTAAAAAAAAGAAAGAGAACAATATTTACTATATCGGAGGAAAACATAGAAAAGAACTGTGCTATAAAGTAAAACTAAGTCGGAAAAAAAGAAGAAAACATCGAATTACAAAGCGATCAAAAAATAATCGTTAAGGGATCGGGTATGAAGCACAATATTTCATTCTAGCCAGGCTGTTTGAAATTGGAAAAGAAATGAGAGAAAGAGATAATCTCACAAATAAAAAGAAGTTTGCCAGGTAAGTATTTAAGTATCGCCAGTTATTAACATAATAAACTGACGAATTAACCTGAATTAAGTTTGTCATTTTCGTTCATAATATTATTAAAAACAAATATATTGGCACAAAATATACCGCCTGCTATTATGCTGTAAAAAATCAACACCTTGCCGCATAAAAGAAAGTACATTTTAGCAACTAACGAAATTCACCTCGGGTTTCGTGTAAAAGACATAACGTCTACTCAGCCATATTATTACACGGTGTTATAAACCAGTGATCACCAGTCAAAAGGACGTTACAGGAAATGGATTTTGTGACTTAGCATTATACAGTGTCATATGTGAGCGGATGCAGATACTGTCCCTTCTGTGTCGAGGGTCTGGCCTGGTTATCAAAATTAGGTGCAGGTACTTGTCGTTTGTGTGTACAGAATATAAAAGATCATTTACTTTTTCCCCATGTACATAACATACAACACGAAGAAAAACCTAATATCAACACTGCCATATAAACATACATTGCTCCTGTCAATCTTATATAGACAAATAATGAATCAGAGTGGAAAACGGGTGGAAACTCATTTAGACATCAGAGAATAAATAGTTTATGGATTAAGAATATATACCAAATATATATAGAGAGCGTCATGATAAATTATGGAAAATATATATTCTAAAAAAGTACATCGGCATATGAACACACACACACATCTTATTTCTTCATGTCAGATACTTTAATTTATACATTTTTAACAATTAAACATCTCTTATGAAAGTTGAGATATAACATTGGTCGTCGGCTTTTCAGAGGAGCTGTCCGATTAAGGTTTTCTCACACGAAGCCAAAATAATACATAACATGTATACAATTATATAACCTATTTTAACAGAAACTGAAGAAAACACATCTTTGTGATCCCCGTAAATATTTATTATGTTTGTGCGTGTCTGATAAAAATCACTGTGAATCGTGTATAGATAATTTGATATCAGTTTTTTTTTTCTTTAAAATTATGTCATACAATTTTGTTATGCAGATTAATCTCTATTTTAATTGTAGTTAATGACGAATTTCGGTCATATTGCTACTGATATTATACAATAAATAAATGCAGATTGGAAAATTAAAATCATACCAGCACGATTTGTAGAAAAAAATGCTAGTTATATATAAATAGTTATATAAAAATGCTAGATATACATGTAATAGATATAATATATAAGTAGACTATCCATGTCACAAAATAAATATCCAAGAAAAACATATTTCTTTCAATCTAAAAGTCTTGCTTTAATTATGTACTTTCTATTCGGCACGTGCCAATCCTGTGACAATGTGACGTAATTTGCTTTCATGTTAAATAGGATGTAAACTGTGACATGCGCTGTTATGTAAACAGCATAGGTAGGAATCAAGTGATTTAGCATATAGCACATCTATATAGGCACATAGCACAACAATACACAGCAATACAAAAGTGTCACCAAAACTGAACCCTCTGTGTCTAAATATCCACTCTACACACCTAGGAAACTAACATACTGCAAGAATGTGAAACTGACGACAGTTAGCGGTTTCTTTTTCCAGCTGAAAGTTTGTGTAAGCGGTTGTTTGATGGTTTTATAGCAGATCTACGAGTTGACATTGTATGTGGTTGTAAGATTTCTTTTCATTTTGCAACTTAAAAATATTTGTCGTTCTTCATGTGAAGGATAGAAACACGATTTATCTATAAAAAAAAGTCTTCAGTGTTGTCATAGATACTAAGGAAAAACTTAATAAGATGAACTTTTTGATCGATTGCGTTTTTTGAATTTATTCGATAAACTGATAGGAAATTAGGAATTAATTGCCGAAAGCATAACTTTAAATACTCGCTTTTCCATACATATCCTGGTGATGGTACAGGTAATTATAAAGATAAAATGGGCTCGATTTTTCCACTCCTAAAACTATTGAATGTTTTTATTCCGTCTTTTGAAAATCATTTGGGGTTGGTTGTTTTGTCTGTCTTCCAATAATGAGTAATCATACATTGTATAAACAGATTCGTATAATTTGTCAATTCTATTCGTTTTCTTATTAAAAGAATTAGAAAAAAAAGATTAATAAGTGTCTATGGACGAAAACAACTACAGCTAGTATATGTGGCTAAAATTATAGATTACCAACAATACGATACGATTTTTTTAATTCTGTGTTCAGATTTGTTTCGGTAAATGGCCAGATCGGTAATTAATTAAATAAAGAATAAACATGTGCATTCATACATTGTACATGAACGTGATCATATAAGAATAAAAAAAGTAATCATTTCTTTCAGATCTTCGACGTATCTAAAAGAACAAACATGAAATATAAAGATTACTAGCAATTACATGTAGTTATTATAAATCTAAAACGAGAATTTAATACGATCGCTTGTCTCTTGATTCCTTCTTTAGTTCTCTTGTTAACTAATGACGCATAGAGAAGTAGTCTATGGACGAAAACAACCGAGTTGACCGAATAAGCCGGCAGCGTTTGCATCGTGCATGGTCAGTATCGTGTGGACCGTGTATCGTGTATATGAACCAAACGTGTAACGTACGTGCACCGTGTAACGTGCGTGTAACGTGCGTTCCGTGTCCGTGTAACGTGCATGTAACGTGCGTTCCGTGTGCCAACTTGAACGCGAGCCGCACTGTATTACCAACACAGATCTTAAATCAATTTCTTAATAGCCTGCTGCCAACTATTACATCGTTAGTGAACATTTCTCTTAAACAAGGTGTTTTTCCAGACAGATATAAACAGGCTATTGTCAGACCTCTTCTTAAGAAATCTGGACTTGATTTAGAACTTGCAATTTACTTGAAATTTTCTGGACTTTTTGCGCATGTTATTTGGTACGGCAATATTACAATCTTTTGATCTTTTGAATATATTTTGCTTACAAATCAATGTTGTCATAACAAGTGACACAACATAAATTCCTTAAGGTATGCTTAATATTGGCATCAATACTCATGACGCTGGAGCGCGAAAACATATTGAAATGAATGATTTTTATATTTCAACGATGTCAAAATCAAGTGCCTAAAGAAAAATATCCTTTTTGCAAGGACATGTTCAGCTAACGTTCTATTAATCAAGAAAAAAAATATCTTCGAGAATTCGAACAGGTTTGTTTTCACATTTTCAAGTAGGCATTCCATCAAACATGAATAACTGCCATGTTTGATGACGTAATCACTTTAAATTTTCAAGACCTTATGAACGTACTAAGTTTCGACATTTTTTAAAAGTTTAAGTTCATTGGTGTAATTGGCGATTTTATATGATTTTTTAAAATAATTCTTGCTTAAGTATGCATGACATCATAATCACGTGACAAAACAAACACTACTTGCAGTATGCATCACTTCAATTTTAACTCTATCAATTCTAGAGATTTAATTAAGATTGACTCAAAATTCTTGATACCAGAGTGAGAGAAATCTTTAAAAAGAAATGCATTTTGTCTTTTTGATGACATCATACCCACGTGACTTTAGAAAAAATCATTAAGAAAATAGAATGCAAACCTCTATGCCGATATACTGTCCAATTTTCATGCTTTCTAACGCAATCAGGGGGCTTTGTGACATTTAAATTTAATTTTTAGACCAAGTTCGAAACTCGGTATTGCCATGAAATCTTAATCTTTTCGAATTTAGAAATTGAATGCCAAGGTGCACATCTACATCCTAAAATACATCTTCTGTAAAAATATCAAGATAATCGGACCAAAATTGAAGGCTCTATAGCACGAACAAACTTTTGAAGCTGACG
>CM037780.1:12928987-12955790 GCA_021229015.1 Solen grandis | reverse complement strand
TCTGCTTAGCCACAACCCACAGACAGTCATAGTAATGGTCCTCAGGTGATGTTGATTTCAATTCAATCTTACCCCCATTGGAGTTCATAATGTAACCCGCATCCTTGCAATCTTTATAAAGAATAGGTGTTAACAAGAGCTGTCATGGAGACAGCGCGCTCGACTATTCTCAGTGCTTTATAGTATAAAAAAAAGCCATGCAAAATCTTTCAAGGGCCATGTATCTGTCAAAATACATGATAGTGTCTGCTCTTTTCTACATATTCCCTTTGGTAGTTGGGGAGATTAAATTTGCACGCAAAAATCCAAGGTCACAAAGGAGAATAATTCTTGGAAGGGTCAATTATGACCTGAACAAGTGTGATTTAAAGTGAATACCTTTGGTGGTTGTGGAGATTGAATTTGCATGCATAACCTTAACCAGGAATTTCTAAGTTCAGAAAGGGGAATAATTCAGTAAACAGCCATGCTAGAGTAATGGGTCTTAAACAATGGCCTAAAATTATGAACCCAAAGACATTTGTAAAGCTTCAAGTGAATATCTTAGGTGGTTGTGGAGATATAAGAAGAAAGAAAAACTTGCAAGCAAAACTGTTACACAAACGCCAGGGTGAGTCAGATAGCTCTCCCTATTCTTTGAATAGTCAAGCTAAAAAGGATATAAAGTACAAATTACAGAGTATCATCATGAGTATTCAATATATAAACACTTTATAATCTATTATGGCAAACCAGAAAAATAATGTAAATATAAACAAGAGCTGTCTGAGGACAGCACGCTCGACTATTCAAAATGCTTGTTGGTAAATCAAATGAAATCTATTTAAATTCTTGCCCTTCACATACCCTGTACATAATAATAGTCAAAAATGATATACCTTGATAGTCTGATACCCCTTAATATTTTTATGAAGTCTAAAATCAATCCCATGCCTAGTTACTGAGACATAAGCAATATAACACTGTGCATGCAAAACTTTAACCAAAAATCCAAGTTAGAGAAGGGCCATAATTTGCATAAAATTCAGTCCAAAAGTTATCCTCCTTGGTTTTCTGATTCCCCTGAAGACACTCCTTAACTTTCAAATCAATTCCATGCCTGGATACTGAGATATTAGCATGAAAATATCTTGCATACAAAACTTTAACCAAAATTTCTAAGTTAAAAAGGGGCCATAATTTGTAATATATTCCATCAAGAGTTATCTACCTTGGTTTTCTGATACCCCTATACATATTTGCAAACTTTCAAGTCAATACCATGAATGGTTATTGAGATACAAACTGGATAGTAGCTTGCACACAAAACTTTAACCAAATTTTCTATCACATGCAAAACTTTAACCAAAATATTTAAGTTCAGGGGCCATAATTCATACTAAATTCAGTCAAGAGTTATCTACCTTGGTTGTCTGATGCCCCTGAACATATTTATTAACTTTCAAGTCAATACCATAAATGGTTTTTGAGATATAAGGTTGATAGTAACTTGCATGCAAAACTTTAACCAAAAGCTGCAACGCCAACACCAGGGCAACAACTACAATAGCTCTCATATTCTTCGAATAGTCAAGCTAAAAATCAATATATAAACACTTTATAATCTATTATGACAAACCAGAAAAATAATGTAAATATAAAAATTTATAACAAATTATATGAAAAATATGTTATTTCACATCTTATATATAGAAGTTAAATGTTTGTTTTACCTGTTATAGGAAATACTGGTATATCTGAAACAGAAAAGTACTCATATCTACAATGAGTTGTAAAACAAACAAAAAATTGGTGACAGCTGGGTCAAAATGGCCTTATTTTGCTCATCTGGGTATCACTACTGTGTAAACAAACCAGAGATTTGTTTTTGTAGAAAACTTATGTCTCCCCCCACACCCTTCCCCTCACATACACACACACACACACACATACATACAGTGAGGCACACAGTGACATATACACAAGAGCCCTTTCATCAATTTCTTAATGAGGAAATTTATGTTCCAATAGCATAAGTAGAACAAGAGTTATCTTGCAGTCAACAAATTGCTTGTTTGTTTGTTAATTGGGTTTAACAACCCAAAACAGTATTTCAGTCATTTGGAGAAAATGTCAACTTGAGACAGATATATTGCTGGCACATGGCAGTAACATGCAGTAGACATGTGGCATGATACTACACCCAATCACATTATCCTGACACCAGGTCAACCAGTCCTGGAACTGCCCTTATATGCTGAGTGCCAAGCAAGGAAGCTATACTTTACCATTTTTTATCACTCAAGAAATTGTGAAAAAAAGGGAATAACTCCAAAAATACTGATGCCAGAGTTACAACCCTTGTGCATGACATTTTCTCTTATTAATTTCTTTCCATAAATGAAATTTAATTTCAATTGCAAGATTCAAACAGAAGTTATCTTAAGGACACAAAATTGCATAAAAGGGGAAACTAGAAATGTGTCCAGAGGACACAGATGCCCCAACCTGTCGCATTTTCCAAAACAAAGGCCAACACCTAGGAGCACAAGCCATTTCCTGAGTAATATATCCATGAAGTTCAAAGTCTGTAGCACAAATACTGCCAGAGTTACCTGTGCCACAGTTTTGGGATGGACAGACGGACAAAGGCAAATCTATATGCCTTTTTTTTTGGGGGGGGGGGGGGGCATAAAAATACTCAGGAGCACAAGTTCATGTCCTGAAAAATATATCCATATATTCATGAAGTTTCAAGTCTGTAGTACAAATACTTTAAAGTTAATGGCGTCACAAGCATAAAATTCCATATTTTTCAAAAACAAAGGCCCACAACTCTGTCAACTTTGATGACGGTTCGAATATACCCACGAAGATTCAAGTCTGTAGTACAAATACTTTCAGAGTAATTTGAGTCACATGCTTTTTTTTTTTTTTTTTTTAAGGGGCTCAATGAAAATACCCAGGTGTGCAAGTTCATGTACTGAATAATATATCAATGAGGTCATTCTGTAGTACAAATACTTTTAGAATTACGTGCATCGCAAGCATAATGTTCCATGTTTTTCAAAAACAATGGCCCATAACTCTGTCAAATTCAACAGCGTTTCGATAAAAATACCCAGGTGAGCAAGTTCATGTCCTGAATTATATATCCATGAAGTATCAGTCTGTAGTACAAATATTTTCTGAGTTATGCATGTCACAAAGTTTAGGGTTTTCGGGCAACTCTGCTTTTAACCAACCCCTCTGGACCAGATGATTTTGCTCAACATATCTGATGTCTGAGTCATGTGAATATTAAACATGTCCCATACATGCTTTGTTTTTGTATCAACTAATATCCATGTTATGTATTATGTTTTTTCACTTTGCATTCAGAAACATAAGCAGAGTTGCATTTAACTTTCCTTCTTTTTCTTTTGTAAATTAAACAGGCAGAAAATAATAAGATACATAAAAGGCAACCTCTAATTTCACATACTGCAGTTCAAACTGCTAAAATTATACACAATTACTTTGATAACAGACATAACATTTATTCACTGCAATGTCTTTTTGAGGCATGGAAACAAATGATAATCCATTACCTTGTATTCAAATTAAAATAAATAAATGAAAAAATAAATAAATAAATGTTATTTAACTGTGTACTAATAAGTGTAAAAATGTAGACATGAAAGAGAATTTGAAAATAATTTAGCATTCATTGAGGTAAAAATATTTTCAATTCAATGGCTACTTTAAATTGTTTTCTAATCCCCGACAAGTAATGGATTCAAAATGGTAAACCAAACACAATCATCCATTCTCCAGTCTACTGTATTCAAATGTGTTCAGGGGTTTCAATAAGACCCAAAATTAGGAACTTCTGAAAATTCCATGTCTGAATTTCAGGAATTTTCTTAAAATTTTCAGGTAATGTAGTGCATTCAATGAGCAATTAAAAAAATTTTTATTCACCTTTTACAGACTGCTTTTCTTAAAAATTATATAAAATTATTTTTAATGTTTTATTTAAAATATTGCGATATATATAGGAGTATTAACTACCAAATTTTCTTAGTTCCTTTCCTTAGTACATGTTCAATATTTAAACGTCTCAGAAAAGATGAGTGAACTAGATTCCAAAAGTGTATAAATCATCAAAAATATTACGAGGGCGACAGAAACAGCAAACAAATGTTCTGATTATTCAGACACAGAAAGAGCTTTTGAACGAAAATCTCAATGTACTGAAATGTTCATGAATTAATATATAAATGATGAAAAAAAATGCAAAAGCAAAATTAAATGATGAGAAACAATGCCAAAGCAAAATAAAACAAGAAAGTCAGTAGAACTGACAGATGCTCCCGAAGAACATCATTGTTACAAATAAGGCCTTGGTCAATGGGTGGGAGGATATGTTGAAATCCCCATTCCTAAATCATATCTATTCTCCTCATCAGATGAGATATTTTACCAACTCTAATTTGGAGACTTAGTAACAGTTTACTATTTAATATGATAATACGTGTTACTCATCAGATCTTTCATTGATTTTTTTAAAGTTTTTATACTACTAAAAATTAAGTCATACATTTCAATGTGTGCTCATATCAAAGAGGTTAACCAACACTCTTGACATATGACTGGATATTTGAAATAGTGTATAATGGCCTAAACAACAATTAGCTGACATGATTATGATTGACATTACAAGCATATTGAATTTTGTGGGGTTTTGTTTAAATGATATCTCCTGTTAAATTAGGCAAATGACATGAATATTAGTCAACAACATGGTAGTAGGGGCCATAACTCTCTTAAAAAATGAGAAACCAGGTGACATCGACGATATGCGTATCTACCCTTTAAACCGATATGCAATATGAACTATAGGCCAAAAAGTCAAGGGGCCATAACTCTGTGAAAAATTGAGGAACCAGGTCACGCCGACATTATGCGTATCTACTCTTGGTGATAAAGCTTCCCATAAAGTTTCGTTGAATTCAAGCCATTAGTTCCTGAGAAAGAGCCCGGACAAGAATCATGCAATATGTACTATAGGCCGAAAAGTCGAGGGGCCTTAACTCTTTGAAAAATTTAGGAATCGGGTCATGCTGACGATATGCGCATCTCCTCTTGGTAATAAAGCTTCCCATAAAGTTTCGTTGAATTCAAGCCATTAGTTCCTGAGTAATAGCCCGGACAAGAATCATGCAATAAGTACTATAGGCCGAAAAGTCAATGGGCCATAACTCTGTGAAAAATTTAGGAATCGGGTCATGCTGACGATATGTGCATCTCCTCTTGGTAATAAAGCTTCCCATAAAGTTTCATTGAATTCAAGCCGTTAGTTCCTGAGAAATAGTCCGGACAAGGAAATTGTGACGGACGGACGAACAGTCGGACGGACGAAGCGGCGACCATATGCGTCACCTTCGGTGAGCATAAAAAAAACTACAAGAAAAATTTTATTGAATAAAATGAGACTCAAACTCATGCCTCCGTGCTTGCACTGAGCTATTGTGTTTTCTATTTAATATATCCACTGAGCTATTGTGTTTTCTATTTAATTATATCCACTGAGCAATTGTGTTTTCTATTTAATTATATCCACTGAGCTATTGTGTTTTCTATTTAATTATTCCATTGAGCTATTGTGTTTTCTATTTAATTATATCCATTGAGCTATTGTGTTTTCTATTTAATTATATCCACTGAGCTATTGTGTTTTCTATTTAATTATATCCACTGAGCTATTGTGTTTTCTATTTAATTATATCCATTGATTCTATTTAATATATCCACTGAGCTATTGTGTTTTCTATTTAATTATATCCATTGAGCTATTGTGTTTTCTATTTAATTATATCCACTGACCTATTGTGTTTTCTATTTAATTATATCCACTGAGCTATTGTGTTTTCTATTTGAGCTATTGTGTTTTCTATTTAATTATATCCACTGAGCTATTGTGTTTTCTATTTAATTATATCCATTGAGCTATTGTGTTTTCTATTTAATTATATTCACTGAGCTATTGTGTTTTCTATTTAATTATATCCACTGAGCTATTGTGTCTTCTATTTAATTATATCCATTGAGCTATTGTGTTTTCTATTTAATTATATCCACTGAGCTATTGTGTTTTCTATTTAATTATATCCACTGAGCTATTGTGTTTTCTATTTAATTATATCCATTGAGCTATTGTGTTTTCTATTTAATTATATCCACTGAGCTATTGTGTTTTCTATTTATTTATTATATCACTGAGCTATTGTGTTTTCTATTTAATTATATCCACTGAGCTATTGTGTTTTCTATTTAATTATATCCATGAGCTATTGTGTTTTCTATTTAATTATATCCATTGAGCTATTGTGTTTTCTATTTAATTATATCCACTGAGCTATTGTGTTTTCTATTTAATTATATCCATTGAGCTATTGTGTTTTCTATTTAATTATATCCACTGAGCTATTGTGTTTTCTATTTAATTTTGTGTTTTTATTATATCCACTGAGCTATTGTGTTTTCTATTTAATTATATCCATGAGCTATTGTGTTTTCTATTTAATTATATCCACTGACTATTGTGTTTTCTATTTAATTATATCCATGAGCTATTGTGTTTTCTATTTAATTATATCCAGCTTTGTGTTTTCTATTTAATTATATCCATGAGCTATTGTGTTTTCTATTTAATTATATCCATGAGCTATTGTGTTTTCTATTTAATTATATCCAATGAGCTGTTGTGTTTTCTATTTAATTATATCCACTGAGCTATTGTGTTTTCTATTTAATTATATCCATTGAGCTATTGTGTTTTCTATTTAATTATATCCACTGAGCTATTGTGTTTTCTATTTAATTATATCCATGAGCTTTGTGTTTTCTATTTAATTATATCCATGAGCTATTGTGTTTTCTATTTAATTATATCCATTGAGCTATTGTGATTTCTATTTAATTATATCCATTGAGCTATTGTGTTTTCTATTTAATTATATCCACTGAGCTATTGTGTTTTATATTTAATTATATCCAATGAGCTATTGTGTTTTCTATTTAATTATATCCACTGAGCTATTGTGTTTTCTATTTAATTATATCCATTGAGCTATTGTGTTTTCTATTTAATTATATCCACTGAGCTATTGTGTTTTCTATTTAATTAGAGTTGGTTTTTTTATGGGAACATACCATGACATTTGAATTTTACTTTCCCTGGTCATACCTAACAATTCTGAGACAACCTTCTATATGATGTTGTCATGAGATTCAGTTAGCGATACTGAATCTGATTTTAATGAGATTGGGTCGAAATGTCAAAATTAGGAGAAGCCTCATTCATTCACAAATGATTAAAATTTTGCTAAATAATGTATTAATTTGGTATTAAATCTCTGCATGGGTTCAAAATTTGCTTCCCTTTCATATAACAACAAGAGGGACATAGCAGCCCTAGATCCCACACCAGAGTATATAGCTTATTCAAATTATACTTTCATTTCTTATCTTAATTTTAAAAGTCACATAGATTATTAATCATAAAAATTCTATTTTAAAAAAAATGTAATAAAAAAATGTAATAAAATTCTTTTCAAAAGAAATTCCTGCCTGGAAAAATATTTAGAGGAGTGAATTGAAGTTATTAATATAACTGTTTCATATAATAACCATTAAAAAGTAATGAAATTCTGTTATCATTTCAAATTCCTTTCATGTTTCTACAAAAGCTGATGACAATTAAAAACACAACCTATTTCTGATTATTTGTTTGTTGGGTTTAACATCCCACTGATAGTATTTCAGTCATTTGGAGACGATGTCTACCTGAGAGATATAGTGCTGCCACACTGCAGTATCACACTGTAGATACGCAACTCCTACCAGTGCTCTACTATTTCACCAAGCAGTAAATGCCATCGTTCTTTAAATTATGGAAACGAAAAGGCCTTATATGTGTGGTTTAAAGCAGATCGTGCCCCAAATCTCCCTGTGAGAGGACATATAAAGTTGACAAAATGTGAAATTTTTGAAAAACAGTTGGGATCCAGTTTGACACCATGAAACAAAAGCTGGATCTCTTGTGTCTGTGTCTCTTTACATTACTTCCTAATCAATTTTAGTAGCAAGAATCAAAAGTATAATGAAATTTCACTATATGCAAACATTTATAATAAAAAAATTTGTTATAAGGATAAGACAAAATTTTGATACGATGAAATAATTGGTAAGGTCCCCATGATTTCGTTATTAGTGAGCTTTACTGTATACCAGTACCATTTTTCACACCTTTGGTATGTTATGGCCTCCCGCTCCCAAGGCTCTAACCACTCGGCCACCAGGGTCGGTCTCATTATTTATATGTTTGCATTGCTACAGATAGGTATGCATCTACTCTGCAGAATACTAAAAACATGTCTTTTTAACCTTCAAGCTAAAATAAAAGTATTACCTTTAACTTTTCTGAAAGAAAAATCGGCACTTTTTACACACCTAAAAGTTAGACAACCTTGTAGTTAATTGGCCATCTTTTAATGCAAACAAAAATGAAATGGGGGGAAAAACTTTTGTCAAAGATTTTACTTGTCTAAAACAACTTCGATCGAAAGGAATCTCGGCATGAAGAATGTTCTAATGGAAGAAAACACGCAATTTCTATAAAGAGGACTTTAAAGAACCCCATGACTTTACAAGAACAAGCCATATAGTTTTCAAATACAGGAAGATTAGAAACAGATACTTGAAACTAATGAGCACTCATTACCATTTCTGTCATTTCTGCAATTATCATGTTTTAATGTCTATTTGTGAACAATAAGTTCAGCTTTTTCTTCTTCATATTTTTTGGTAGTACCACACTATGAGCATTGTAATGCAGAGGATGAAAGATTTGTCTTCCAGTACCAGTAACTTGTATTATGTATGTATGAATCAAAACCATATCCAGCTTTCATATTCCAAAATACTCAATTTCTTTGAACATCTAAGTAAAGTAATACGGATTCTCCAATTTCTTGAAAGAAAATTCTAATATCAAGATGCAGGCCTGTTTCAACAGGCCAAGTACTGAACCTGAACTGACTCACTTTCACAAAATACCTACGGTTTATTTACTTAAGTTTGATGGACTATAACTGTGCCCTTACTTACCTTGTGTGAATAAGTATGTTGCTTTGAAGCCCAGATGAACTCTGGGATTGCCAGGGTCCAGGGACTGCCCGGTCTGAAACACCACTTCCATCTTATTGGACTTGGATAGGACCACTGGCCGAGCAAGTTGACCTGTCCACTGACGCTGGATGTTACTGTCCCCAAACTGAAAATTCAGGAAGTAGAGCAATCAGGGAGAGAAACATGGACATGGAGACAACAAGTACAGTGATACACTGAGCAGAGGGAAACATGAAGGAACACACTGTTCTGTGAGTAGTTACATGAAGGAAACATGAAGTAACACCGTGTTCTGTGAGTAGTTACAGGATGGAAACATGAAGTAACACCGTGTTCGGTGAGTAGTTACATGAGGGAAACATGAAGTATCACATTGTTCTGTGAGTAGTTACATGAGGGAAACATAAAGTAACACATTGTTCTGTGAGTAGTTACATAAGGGAAACATGAAGTATCACACTGTTCTGTGAGTAGTTACATGAGGGAAACATGAAGTATCACATTGTTCTGTGAGTAGTTACATGAGGGACACATTAAGTAACACACTGTTCTGTGAGTAGTTACATGAGGGAAACATGAAGTATCACATTGTTCTGTGAGTAGTTACATGAGGGAAACATAAAGTAACACACTGTTCTGTGAGTAGTTACATGAGGGAAACATGAAGTATCACACTGTTCTGTGAGTAGTTACATGAGGGAAACATGAAGTAACACATTGTTCTGTGAGTAGTTACATGAGGGAAACATGAAGTATCACACTGTTTTTTGAGTAGTTACATGAGGAAAACATGAAGTATCACACTGTTCTGTGAGTAGTTACATGAGGGAAACATGAAGTATCACACTGTTCTGTGAGTAGTTACATGAGGGAAACATGAAGTATCACATTGTTCTGTGAGTAGTTACATGAGTGAAACATGAAGTATCACACTGTTCTGTGAGTAGTTACATAAGGGAAACATGAAGTAACACACTGTTCTGTGAGTAGTTACATGAGGGAAACATGAAGTATCACACTGTTTGTGAGTTTATGGCAGATAATATATGATTTAATCAATAATAGGACTGATCTTTGTAGTTCATTTAGGATTAAAACAGATTCCGATGAGAAAAAGTAGAATTACTTGAGAAGCGAGATTATGAGAAAAATATGCAATTTAAGATGTTAAAGAAGTTAGGAAAGAGACCACCACACAATTACAAAAGAGAGAGAGTCAGTATAGAAAAAGAGAGAGGTGGCAAAGAGGTGGTACAGAAGGAGGTGATAGAGAGAGAGGTGGTAGAGGCTAGATAGTGTTTACTAAAACAAAAAGGGAGGTAGAGCAATAGGGAGCTAAAAGTAGAGAACAAATGGGAGATAAAGAAACACAGACAGAGAGAGAGAATGACAGTCAAAGATAATCAGACCACCAAGGACACTTACATAAAGAGCACTAGTGTCTGCAAGATGCCAGTCATCAAATGTGAGCAAAACCCTATCATTCACATTTGGACTAGAGAAGTTGAACTTGTAGAACTCGTGGTTCATGGCATACCCGCCTATACCAAAATATGGAGAGCTGATGTTTCCAGTGTATCCTTTCTGCCCAGATCCTTGTATCTGCTGTATTTTCTCTATATCAATCAATAAAATAACTAATAAATTCATTTTAGAAACATCAAAATTTACTGTTAGTAGAGGAAGAATACATTATAAACAAAAACCACATAGCTCTCCCCTCACCTATGTAAGGTCCTTTCAGTGCTATAACATTTGACCTCTAAAGTGTGACCATGACCTTTGGGCTACGGACCCAGTTATTGAGTGAAACACATTGTCTAATGATGATGAACATTGCTGCCAAGTAATTTCAGTATCCATCAAGGAATGACAAAGTTACAGAGTGAAACGAACAAGAGGGCCATAGAGGCCCTGAATCGCTCACCTGAGTATAGGGTTACCCAAGGAACATCTGTACTAAAACATTTTGGAATATGGCCTGTAGTTTTGAAGTAGATGATTTTTAAAGTTTTCATATTTTTTTTTCTTTTCATTGCAATGGCAACAAGAGTTCTACATGGATTAAGTTTACTTTAGCAAATTTTGTGAACGTCCACCCAAGGATCATCCCTGCCAACTTTAATTAAGTTCTGTCCAGCGGTTTCCGAGGAGATGTCGTTTAAAGATTTCACTATAAATATAAAGGCAAATTAGCCCCGCCCCTAGTGGCCATGTTTTTTATGGATTGGCATAATTTTAAATGATAAATTGCATGTAGGAGTTTAGGACAAGTCTAATAAGTCTAATAATTATCGAGTAAACTGTGAACTGGCATTACTTTGCATGTATAAAATTTACATGTAGTACGCATACAGCAATAGAGGACTGTATAACATATACATTTTTATATGAACAGCACATTTTCCTGTGTAACGTTGCCATTTCCCGTGAAAAAGAACTGTGCAGTGTGGTACAGGAAATGTACACAGTCCAAAATGGCCAAGCTTAGTTTTACAATGTATTCTCTTTTTAAAAAGGGAGATAAATTTAGTCAAAATGGACCTAAGAGTTATGGCCCTTTGGGAATGTAGCCCTTGTGATAGTGAACAAGTATGTGAAGTTTGATGACAGACAGTTAAATAGTTTAGAAGTTATGGCCAAGTTAAAGATTTTCACAACAAGGACACCAGAGTGAGGACAATAACTTGACTTTTTTCCTTTGAAGCTAAAACAAGAGGGCCATGATGGCCCTGGATCACTCACCTGAGTATACGGTTACCCAAGGAACATCAGTTAAAACATTTTGAAATCTGGCCAGTAGTTTTGAAGGAGATGATCCCTGTAATGTTTTATCAAATTCTGTCCAGCAGTTTCAAAGGAGATGTCATTTAAAAATTTCACTATATACATATAAGGCAAATTAGCCCCACCCCTGGTGGCCATGTTTTTTATGGATTGGAATAATTTTAGCAACTTTTGCCAGCAGTTTCAGAGGAGATGTCATTTAAAGATTTCAATATATACATACAGTCTATTCACTATGGAACGAAATGCGATGGAGCGAAATGACGGTGTAATGCAAAGTAATTGCCAGGTCCCGGCAATATTTGTTCTTTATTCAATGTAAAAAAGATGCGATGGAACGAATAGGATGGAACGAAAGATGCACTGGAGCGAAGTATGTATGTGGTCTGATTTGCTAATTAACAACTGATTAATGACGCGTTCTAACGAAGTGTCAGTCAGTTTTCACACCTACCCGAGTGACACCTTTCGCTTACACGCGTCCGCCATTATATTGTCTGTAATCAGCCTATTAGCACGCCATCTGTGATGTTGATTGTTTCAAACTGACACGAAGCTTACAAGCGAGTTTATTTGTTTGTTAGAAAGATTAATGAGTGATTTTATGTCAAAACTTAATAAGCAGCAGTATAAATATTGGTCTCCATCAATATCATTGTATAAAAATAAAAAATAAAGAGAATCAAATAATGAAACAACATCACACTAAACATATTACGACACTAAATCTTTACGACAGTACATGGTTTTCGGCAATACATACTAAAACACGACATAAACAAACGAGTGAGCACATACATAAAGGAATTCCCAATCGTCAATATGAAAGATGCGATGGAACGAAATACGCGATGGAACGAAATAAATGCGTTTCCCGGGACTACTTCGTACAATCGCGAATGGACTGTATAAGCAAATTAGCCCTGCCCTTGGTGACCATGTTTTTTTACAGATTGGAATAATTTTAACAACTTTTGTGATGGTACACCCAAGGATCATCCCTGCCAAATTAAATCAAATTCTGTATATGTGGTTTCAGAGGAGATGTCATTTAAAGATTTCAATATATACATATAAGGCAAATAAGCCCCGCCCCTAGCAGCCATGTTTTTTTCCAGATTGGAATAATTTTGGCAACTTTTGTAAAGCTTCACCCAAAGATCATCCCTGCCAAATTTAATTAAATTCTGTCCAGTGGTTTCAGATGAGATGCCGTTTAAATATTTCACTATATACATATAAGGCAAATTAGCCCCACCCCTGGAGGCCATGTTTTTTATGGATCGGAATAATTTTAGCAACTTTTGAGAAGCTTCACCCAAGGATCATCCCTGCTAAATTTAATCAAATTCTGTCTAGCAGTTTCAGGAGATTTTTAAAAATTTTATATACATATTCCCCTCCCTGGCACCAGTTTTTTTATGGATGGAATAATTTTAGCAATCTTAGTAGAGTGTTTTTAAAAATTCGAAAGGCCAATAGTTTTGAAGATGATGATTTTTAAAGTTTTCATAATTTTTTTCTTTCTGATGCCATGGAAACCAGAGTTCCACATGGATCAAGTTTATTTTAGCAACTTTTGTGAAGGTTCACCCAAGGAACATCCCTGCCAAGTTTTGCAGGTGAGCATAAAACAGACAAGCTAAAAAATATGCACAATTTATCCAAACACATACATGCCATATCTCCCGGCGGGAGATTAAATCTCCCGGGATTTCGACTTGTCTCCCGATCTCCCGCCGTGAGGTGAAAATCTCCCGGTCTGACTTAAATCAAACTGGTTTCCCTTTGAACTCAGTATAATCCATTTTATTACCGACCTATGATACAGCATTACGAAGATTACGTAAGAACATGTGTTAGTATCAATCCTGACCAGTGTGCTGTACACAGCCACAAGCAATGTGTGATCGTCCTTATCCAATCAAAAATACATAATTCAGACAGGTAGCAGATTGGACACTCTATCAGTTGAAACAATTATCGTCGGGTAATTAGCAGCTATCAAGGCAATACTAAAGCTAGAATGAGTAAGGTTAGGATGGTACACTGTAATAAAGATGTAAATCTTATGGATAAAAAAGGTCCCGGAGAATAGCTAATCCTTACTTACCGGAAGTGTAAACAATAAATGATAATTAGATCAACTGTTTACCAATCATTTAAATCTTAACAAAACTCATCATATTGACACATCATAGAAAGTACACCTCAGCTAGCGATAAATTGCAAATGAATTGCAATTTTCACACCGAAAATGACTTGATAAACAAGGGATATCGTCTGCTGAGTAATTTACTATAATGAGATGTCATGATCGGAAGAGTTGGGTAACCACTTCATACCACCATACCGTACTGTACACGATTAATATTTTAAGCTAAATAATATTTTAGCTAAAAGCAATTTAATTCAGAAAAAAAGAATACACAGACGGAAGGTGAAAGTATTATTAAAAATGATCTAACTTTTTATCTTTATTCATCCCCATTAATTAAAACCTTATGATCAGAAATCATTCAATAAATCAAAGATACTGTAGTCATATCAATTTAAATGTGTTTGCATGTAAATGGCATGTTCTCCAATTTGTTACAAGTTAGTGTTGCATTTAATGTAAAACAGTGCTTGTGGAAAGTTAAGTTTCTATTTGAATTAGATTTATTAATAAATTTTGTATTTTTCTTACATATAAATTGCATATGGTATTTTCATTAAATGCAATAAACAGTATATAATATAAACTGTTAATGAATTTAATGAAGGGGTAATCAAATGTGTATTTATTTTAATTTTTTATTAAGAACGTCTCTTCGATATATGTCGTAAAATCTCCCTGGCTGGACCCCAAATCTCCCAATTTCAAAATCTCCCTGGGAGACATACTGAAAATATGGCATGTATGCAAACATCACAACATTTTTGTCTGTATTTGAAATTCAGAGTTGTTACAGTTTATAGTGATTTCCAATATGGAATATATCCTTTGTACAAATGACCAATCTTTACAGCAATTGCATACAGCACATTGAAATGGCAAAAAATTGTTGCTTAAAAATCATGCAAATCTTTACAGTGATTGCCTGCAACATTATGAGATAAGTGCATTTTTGCAGGTTCAAAAACAGATGCAAGATTTGCATATTTTCAGGAAAAAATAGATTGGAACCTAGAAACTTTTTTTGGATTGCTGCTGTATAATGATGCACTGTTTGCAACTCAACATATTACAAGAGTGTTCTTTAGAACACGTGTGCCATCTGCTGAAGCATGACAGAAAAAGTGTGACTGACTAAAAGACAACAGACGGAAAAGAGATCCCTGTTTCACCTCTTCTTACAGCAGGTGACACAATAACAATTCATACCAGATATCCATATTACAGAGAAACAGCTATTACCAAATTATGTGTATCATTGGTAAACAAGAACACAGTGAAGACTATACAGGCAGCAACTGGACAGCTGTTGGTCTGTAGTTCACTAGTGAACAAGTGGCACAAGCATTACTCAAATAATCCTTTGACAGGGATTTGTACATGAGACTTTTCTGTTCTGTTATTGATTGGAAATGAAAATTCCATGGAGGCATGGACAGATGGACAAGGTTAATCCTTAATCACCATTTTTCGAATGTTGGGGGCTAAAAAACATTGACTGTGGTGGAATCTATTTTAAGAAACTGTAGATGTTTTTGTGACATGGATGTTGTGAAGCCATTTCAGCTGTACCACTGTGTCTGACCTGTCATTATTTTGTAAAATGTAAACTCGCAGAATGTTTTGTAATGGTCACTAAAATTATTGTGACTATAATTCTATAGTGAACATATGACATGTTTTTAATTCTAGTTTATGTGACCAATAACTTTCTGGACACACCTCATACAAATGTATCAACTTACCAGTAGTATTGTATTTCATCAACTTACCAGTAGTATTGTATTTCATTCTCAGGGTGAAATTTCTAGGATAGTAAGAGCCATGGCAGAAGACAATGAATACATTACTGGACTCTGACTTGAACCCATCTTTGAAATCACTCCATTTCTGATAGTACCTGAGAGTCTCATTCATGAAGTACATGTCAAATATATACATATAGTCACATCTGAAAAAGACAAAACAGCAAAATTTGGCAAAAAGTTTTCATTTAAGACAAAGTATCAATGATATGCCACTGTTACACATTACAAGAGTGACGGAAAGATGTCATGAAAAAGGTGTGACTGACAGACAGACAACAGAAAAGTGATCACCTCTGCTTACAACAGATGACACAAAAACTAAAAACCTGATCAATCATACACAGTGTTACTTTGCAAACATGAGCAAATATTACTGTAAATTCCAAAACAAGGTAACATTCTCTGTGTATGCAGACTCAAACAAAGTATAGAATAATTATGGTCTCAACAAATACTTGATGTCAAAATTTGATAATTTGCAAAATTGTTTTGTTATGAATATTTTAGAATGATGTGAGCCCCAGAAGAAGATGACAAGAGGGCCATGATGGCCCTGAATCGCTCACCTGCTTATAAATGAGCAACATATGTTGGATTTTTCATATGGCCCTACTTTTTGACCCCATATGACCCACTTTCGAGCTTGTCCAAGATTTAATGAAAACAAACATTCTGACTAAGTTTCATAAAGATTGGGCCAAAAATGTGGCCTCTAGAGTGTAAGGTTTTTCTAAGATTTGCCTTTTTACCCACATGACCCAAATTCAACTTGTCCAAGATTTAATGGAAACAAACATTCTGACCAAGTGTCATGAAGATATGGCCAAAAAAAATTTTATGGAGACAAACAATCTGACCAAGTTTCATGAAGATTGGCCTAAAAATATGGCCTCTAAGAGTGTTAACAAGCCAAATTGTTGACGTCGCACGACGGACAAAGGGCGATCACAAAAGCTCACCTTGAGCACGTTGTGCTCAGGTGAGCTATTAAACATATAACTAGACTGTGACTGGAACACATATACACAGCGTAACACTTGTAACCAACAGGGCAAACACAATATGTCCCCAATCACAGATCTCTGAGACATAAATATTATAATATGAAAAATAATGCTATATCATATGACATTATACTCAAACAGCCGTTTCCGGTTTTGTATTACCATCACATATTTTCTTATATCTAACAAGAAAACATACAACTTTTAGGTTCATGTTACACGTGTGTATTCTTTATATGTGCACATCTTGTGTGGATTTAAGAACATTTTTAGAGAGAGAGACACCAGAGAATGGTGTCTCATAAAAATGGGATAAAACCCTGGTAACACTAACCCTGGAACACAGTTGTGGGAACTAAGCTTGTCTGTGTGACAACTGAAGTTCTTGGGTTCTGTGCCTGTGGGAGAGACAAAAGGCTGCAGGCCTATCTGGCAGTTGCTGCATGACTCCACCTTCAATACACATGGGTTGTATATGGAACTGCTCATGGACTTGCTATCCAGAACAATGGTACCCTCTTTACCATAACTACTGATCCGCAGGTTGCTGGTCTCACAAATGTCATACTGGTCTGTGGAAATATATGTATAAACTAGAATACACGTCTGCACATTATTTGTACTCAATGTGAAACAAAGGAATGTGTGCAGATATGTAACTATGATGAAGAATTAAACAATAGTCTGATCATGCCCCTGTACACCTACATGAACTTTCAAGGCATTTCAAAACTGTTGGCTGAGATATAAGCATGACAGTATGTGAATGAGTTATCTAACTTGTATGTTTAATGCACCTGAAGACATTTTTAAGTGTTAAATGAATATGCTAAGCCGGTTATTAAGATAAAATGCATTGTAGTAAATTGCATGCAAAAAACTTCACAAAAGTGTGACGCCAGGGTGATGTAGAAAACCTTCACAAAAGTGTGACGCCAGGGTGATGTAAAAAACCTTCACAAAAGTGTGACGCCGCAAGGGTGATGTAGAAAACCTTAACAAAAGTGTGACGCCAGGGTGATGTAGAAAACCTTCACAAAAGTGTGACGCCCGGGTGATGTAGAAAACCTTCACATACTTTATATAGTCAAGCAGATCTTTCACCCAAGTACAATTAGTCCAAAAGTTACAATATAGCTTACTTAGGATTTATATTATGACCCTCAAAATTCAAGATAGGACCATCATCACATATATAGGACCATCATCACATATATAGGACCATCATAACATATATAGTACCATCATCACACATATATGGGACCATCATCACATATATAGGACCATCATCACATATATAGGACCATCATAACATATATAGTACCATCATCACACATATATGGGACCATCATCACATATATAGGACCATCATCAAATATATGGGACCATCATCACATATATAGGACCATCATCACATATATAGGACCATCATCACATATATAGGACCATCATCACATATATAAGATCATCATCACATATATGGGACCATCATCACATATATAGGACCATCCACATATATATGGGACCATCATCACATATATAGGACCATCATCACATATATAGGACCATCATCACATATATGGGACCATCATCACATATATAGGACCATCATCACATATATAGGACCATCATCACAACCAGCTTAATCCCCATGGAAGTCTAATATTTAATGGAGTAATCCTGATTTATCATTTAAGCAAAATTACAATGAACTATAGTCAGAATTTTTTTTCTTTTATGTTTCTGAATGAAAGAAGCACACTCCCTTTAGGTCTAAATATTCCAGAGATAATCTTTTTCAGCAATTATGTAAATGAGTCATAAGAAGATCAAATGTGCAAAAGAAAATTTAATTTTGGCCTGTGGGTTCAGAAAAGGAATTATGATCATTTTATAGATTATATGGAAATATAACAAGTAAACAGAATGATATTCTGACCACTGGTTTCAGAGAGTAAATTCATATACAGATTATATACTATATACACAAGCAGATTAGGCACAGTTTTTCCATGCCAGATAATTCAGGTTTATATATAGGGGGTGCACCTTATATATTTATACAATGATATACAGGTTTTCAAGTTGTTTTTTATCAATCCAAAGAAGTAAAATTTACTTGTATACAATCTCAGAAAATGAATATACCGAAAATCAATTAATATGACAAAATGCCATGAAGTCTATACAAAACCTTGATAAACAATACCAGGTTCTTGCTTTTGTTCTTATCAACTATCCTACTCGTAAATTTTATGACAAGACGTGAGGAGAAGAACTGGATGCAATCAACCAACAACACAGTGATTTTCACTGTGGGCCCACCTGTCATGAGAGTGTTCATGGATTAAAGGGCCATAACACTCATTGATGGCGGACTCCGTGCTGATGATGTTGGTTGAGGAGCAGTCTACACTGTATATCTACACGTTTATTTAACTTGTAGAAATTACCTCTGAATTTACCTCTGAAGACAGTGGTTTTTTTCACTTTGTGGGGAAAGGGGTCTGGGCCCATAGGAGGGGGGAAAAAGTGCGAAAACAAGCTACAAGGGGAATTTTTCTACTATGTATAATGTAGGCATTTTGTTGTATTTTACTCTTATTTAATGATGTTATATTGCATAAAAGAATAATAATAATGTTTAAACAATTTTATTAAGAATTCTAGACTTCTTTGGTTCTGAAGAAAAGAAAGGGCTTTCTGCACTGTAAACCATGTCAAAACTGATCATACTCATTTACTATTCTGACATACATCATCTTCAAATAAGAGGGCCATGATGGCCATGAATCGCTCATCTGATTATAAATGAGCAACATATGTTGCATTTTTCATATTGACCTACTTTTTGACCCCACATGACACAAATTCTAACCTGTCCAAGATTTTATGAAGAAAAACATTCTGACCAAGTTTCATGAAGATTGGGTCAAAAAAAATTTTTCTAAGATTTGACCTTATGACCTACATTTTGACCCCACATGACCCAAAATCAATCTTGTCCAAGATTTTATGGAGGGAAACATTCTAACCAAGTTTCATGAAGATTGAAAACTGTCCAAGATTTTAAGGAAAAAGTTGACCAAGTTTCATGAAGATTGGGCCAAAAATATGGCCTCTAGAGTGTTAACAAGCCAAATTGTTTACAACGCACGACGGAGGAAGGGCGATCACAAAAGCTCACCTTGAGCACATTGTGCAAAATGCAACAACTTCAGCAACTTAATGAAGAACAAGAGGGCCAAGATGGCCCTAGATCGCTCACCTGAGAAAAGTATCATTCATTGCCTGTACAAAACAGATTGCTTTAGAATTAAGATGATGAGGTGAAACAATGTTCAGGAATTTTCTGACCCCATCCACAAAAGATATCATCATGACAAACATTCTGCCAAAGTTTGAGGATAATTGGACCAAAAATGTTGCCCTCAGAGTATAAACAAGATTTTTCTAAGATTTGACCTACTGACCTACATTTCTATCCAGCCCCACCCATAAGATTTTTCTAAGATTTGACCTATTGACCTACTTTCGGTCCGGCCCTCCCATTTTCGAAAGGGTTCAAGATATCATCAAGACAAACATTCTGACCAAGTTTGAGGAAGATTGGATTAAAATTGTGCCTCTAGTGTGTAAACAAGATTTTTCTAAGATTTGACCTACTGACCTACTTTTGGATCCAACCTGACCCATTTTCGAAAGACAAGATTTTTCTAAGATTTGACCTTCTGACCTACTTTTTGATCCAACTGACCCATTTTCGAAAGGGTTCAAGATATCATCAAGACAAACATTCTGACCAAGTTTGAGGAAGATTGGATCAAAATTGTGGCCTCTAGTGTGTAAACATCAAAATTGTTGACGGACGACTGACGACGGACAATCAAGTATCCCAAAAGCTCACCCTGAGCTGTGCTCAGGTGAGCTAAAAAGTCTGGAAAGCTCACATGAGCACTACATGCTCAGGTGAGCTAAAAAGGGGAATTTGAAAGCTTAAAAGGATAAAATGACTGATGAATTTGCAGTTCATTAATTCAGACAGATTGACAGATGTGACGGACAGAGAGAAGTAGAGAGCCATATATTTACATATAGACAGGAAACAGATAAACAGTTTGACTGAAAGACAAAGACATAAGGCAAAGAGGGAAAGTAAGATAAATTGAGTAAACAAGTAGGCAATACCTCCAGCAGAATTCAGTGGTATCCATGACAACACAGCTGTAAAATAAAGTATCACAGCAATAACATTCTGCAGGAAGACAACTGCTGGGATATGGAAATACTATTAAGCTTTATGACATGCCAATTTACCTTGTCATAACAAGGTGTACCTTAAGCTCTAGAATCATCATTTGCAAAACAGCATCCAGCTAACCAATGGTACATACATCATTAAATTATCATTTCAGAAGTATAATTATGTTAAAATTTACAGTAAATGTTGTTTTTTTTTTATCATATTTCATGTCGTACATTACTCATGAATGCATGTCTTATACTGATCACTCTCTGTCAATTCGAGGAGAGAGAAATACTCGTGTATTTGATACTTAGAAAAATTAGCAATTATTTTAATATTGGCAATTTGTTGTCCATTTATCTGATTTGAGAGAGCTTAAAGAGCTATACTCTTTCTAATATTAAATGTTGAGGTGACTTCTTTTTTTCTGAATCATACATCATGTGTAGCAACATTTCATTCAAATATTTGTATTCAGATTGATATCTTTATGTTGTCTTGTTTAAAATGCAACATATTACAGGTGTACATGTACCACAGCCCCTGGGAATTTCAATACTGGATATCCAAATTCAATGTCCTCGGCCAAGCTATATGTGCACCTGTTTGCTTCTACCATGGTTATACAATAGATAAATAAGCTTGCATGACAAGCTCCTGTGTAGGCCTGTGACATTTTATTTTTTACATATCTTACATGTTCATGAATAAAATGCACAACAATCGTCTTTATGGGATTCATTTAATATTTTATTATAGAAAATTTCATAGCAAACATCAAACAATAACTTGGCAATGATGCGCAAGAGGGGAAAAATTATCAATGAGGCAAAATACTATGATCAAAATTGTATGACATATGCCAGTGGTAGACAATCAGAAATATGCAGTTCATGCACCTCTAGCATGTAATAAGCTAATTTGTATATGGCAAAGAGAATGTTGTTGTTCATTGAAATATGTTCAGCCCTCAAAGAGAATGTTGTTGTTCATTGAAATATGTTCAGCCCTCAAAGAGAATATTGTTGTTCATTGAAATATGTTCGGCCCTCAAAGAAAATGTTGTTCATTGAAATATGTTCGGCCCTCAAAGAGAATGTTGTTGTTCATTGAAATATGTTTGGCCCTCAAAGAGAATGTTGTTGTTCATTGAAATATGTTCGGCCCTCAAATAAAATGATAAATCAGCTACAAGATCCATTTGATGTGGAATATCAATAAAACAGTTTCAAATTACAAGTCACTTGACTTTCTCGACCTTTGCTGTTTAAGATAATGCTTAACCCAACATTAGGACTCTTGTGTAGTCCTTTGATTACCTATTTAGTTTAACAAATCAGAATAACATAAGATGTTTTTAGGAAGATAAATTAACCTTCAAAGGGGTAATGATGATGGTTACAGACAATTTTATGAGGAAAAACAAAGTAATATACTGACAGTGAATATGTGTGTAATACAAGGTAAGGACAAGAGCATGCTGAGGTGGGCAATATACGCCTGAAGGCAAAATCATATAAGTGTATCATAGTACAAATTATTGTTTTTGATAAGGAGAAGCAGTTTTGATGTTGTTGTACATATCATTGATAATTATCTTTCGTACTTGTGGAGAAAAAAATATATAGGTAGTTTTGATCTCAATAATAACTTATAAATTCAATTATAAGTTATAGAAGATAAATGAACTTAACAATCAACTATATCAAAAATCAGTGAAGTGTAACCAAAAAAAAAGACACTGACCTGATATTATATACTTGCTTACTACATTATGAATTCAACAGTCATGAAGTCTTGCAAGAGTTATTGTGCAGAAATAGCCACATCACATAAAATTTGCCTATGAAGGGCACATAATTCTATAACAAATCACTTGATTATAATCAAACTTGACCTGTATTTATTAGATCAATCCTGAGAAACTTGGTCAAAATCTGTTCAGCGATCTAGGAGAAGATGTTGTTTAAAGGAAATTGTTGACAACGGACTCATGGATGCCAGACAATGACCCACCAACGTTGTGCTCTGGTGAGCTAACTTTACTATAGCATAGTTGTGCTGAATACATAATCCATGCAAAAATACAGCAGGATCATTTCAAACCAAACAGTATGTGTGGTCAAAACTTGAAGGTTGTAGCAAAAAAAAATCCTAAGTTAACAAGTAACTGGTGTTGCAGGCAACACATGAGTCCCCTACCGGTGAGGTACATAAAAAGCAACCAGAATTTTGGTCAGAAGAAAAAGAAGAAAAAAAAACAAGCTAAAAATGATGTGCATAATCTCCATACTGCCATCTATTCATATTTCAAGTTTCAAAAAAAATATTTTCAGTACTTTTTATTAATAATAATACATAGACTATAAGGAAACTAGCCAACACTATGGGGGCCTCATTTTCAAAGGGATAAACTTCAAATAAGCAATTATGGTAGAGGAAAATTAGGCTATCAATTGTGCCAAATGAAATTATATTCTGACCATTGTTTCCAGAGAGGATGATCTATAAAGTATATAAGGAAAGTAGCCAGCCTCATGTGGCCTCATCTTTTTAGGGATCTATTTTATTTTAGCAATTATGGTAGATCACTATGAGGTAACCATTTGCGTCAAAAGAAATTCAATTTGGACCACTGGTTTCAGATGATTTTTTTTTTATATACAGTTGACACTCGTTATGTCGACATCGCCGGTCTCGACATTTAGTATATATCGACATACTTAGAAAGTCCCGATTTTTTTTATGTTATGCTATATGTTTTTATATCTCGACTGGTAATTTAGGTCCCAAAAGGCATATTCTCAACTAATTATCTTTGTTTATCTCGACACACGTCGGCTTGTGCAAACACGCTGATAGGTGCGAAAATCAATGATTCGCATGTCGGCAAATTGCGTCCCCAAGCTGGTTCGTAATTAGCCACTGATTGAGTAAATATGGTGCAAACAACAAGCTGTTTGGAATTAAACTAATTAATGTCAGTGTCATGATGCATTTGAGTGAACTTTGAAAAATATATTTAATACAGTCAATATTGAGTCATTCTTACGTATTCGTTAATTTCACGGCACCGTATTTAAAATGGACGATCAATCCCAGCCGTAGACAGGTAAAATTTATATGTCGACATGTTTATATTTCGACATAAAAGTCATGATTTTTCCAATGTCGAGATAACGAGTCTGGACTGTATTAAAATGGTGCTGGTTGCCATGGCAACCAGAGTTCTGCATTGATAGATTATTTTAGCATTTTGGATGATTCCTGTCAAGTTTCGTTACTTTCTATTCACCGATTTTAGAGGTGATGTCTGTTAAAGTAAATTGTTGATGACGGAGGACTGACGAGAGTGACATCCTAAATAGCTCACCTTGAACATGTGCTCTGGTGAGCTAAAAAGAAAAAATACTGGTTTGTATGAGCAAAAAATTCATCAAGACTTGTACATCATGAACATGTGTAGCTTATCTCAAAATACCCTTGTTCTGCAATTTTATCAATTCAAGGGTTGTAACTCTATTGTGTCTGGGACATTCTGACTGGTTTTCTTTGAAAATCGAGTTACTGTGCCAGCACACATTGTGACAAAGTTTGGTAAAGATTGGTTACATTTGTAAAGATTGGTTACATTTGTAAAGATTGGTTACATTTGTAAAGATTGGTTACATTTGTAAAGATTGGTTACATTTGTCAGTGTTAGAGTACAGAAACTTTTGATTTTGCAATTTTTCTTAAATTCAAGGGCAATACATGTCTGGAACAATCTGACTGGTAATCAAACTTGGCTGAGATAATATGTGCCCATATACCTAATAAATAATTGCATTGTAACCAAGTTTGGTTAAGATCAGTTCACTTTTGTTATAGTTCATGGCACCATTCGACAGTGTATAAAAATTTAAGCAATGAAGAAGAAATCTTACCAAGGATCATGACCAACTTTAACTCCATGCCTAATGCCCGACTTATCACACCACCATGGTAACTGTTTCTGAAATAGAAATATTTCTCATTTCCAACACTAAGAAAAAAAAGATGTCCAACAATGAAGCTTTACCTTCTTAACAATGTTCTAAACTGACATGTAGACCCACTGATATTCTTAACATTAAGACAGATTCTGTATCTAAATCTCAATTATTCAAAATGCTTGCTGTTAAATCAAATGGTATCTCTTTCAAGTATTGCCCTTCACATACCCTGTATATAGCAATAGAGTCAAAAATTATATATCTTGATGTCACAGAAAGTGTTAATTAAGCCTAAATACTGTGCCATAAGCAAAGTTCTAACCAAATTTTCTATTGCATACAAAACATTAACCAAAAAGTCTTAACCAAAAAGTTTAATACACAGATAAACAACTCTTTTTCTAATTTTCGCCAACAGGGCTTTATCAAAATTCATGAAGAAGTAAAATAGCACTACATTATTGTATTTTGACTAAAAACAATACTAACAAGAGATGTCAGAGGACAGCACGCTCGACTATTCAAAATGCTTGTTGGTAAATCAAATGAAATCTATTTCAATTCTTGCCCTTCACATACCCTGTACAAAATAATAGTCAACAAGAGCTGTCAGAGGACAGCACGCTCAACTATTCAAAATGCTTGTTGGTAAATCAAATGAAATCTATTTCAATTCTTGCCCTTCACATACCCTGTACATATTAATAGTCAAAAATGATATAATGCTAAAATCAATCAAATGCCTAGTTACTGAGACATAAGCACAATAACACTGTGAATGCAAACTTTAACCAAAAATCCAAGTAGAAAAGGGCCATAATTTGCATAAAATTCAGTCCAAAAGTTATCCTCCTTACTTTTAATATATTCCATCAAGTGTTATCTTCCTTTATAGTATGATACCCTTAAACATATTAAAAATTATATGCAAAACTTTAACCAAAATTTCTAAGATAAAAAAGGGGCCATAACTTGTAAGATATTCCATCAAGAGTTATCTACCATGAAAGTATGATACCCCTAAACATATATAAGATGTTTCAAATCAATCCCATGCCTGGATACTGAGATAAGAGTATGAAAGTACCTTGCATGCAAAACTTTAACCAAAATTTCTAAGTTACAAGAGGGCCAAGATGGCCCTTGATTGCTCACCTGAGAAAGATGATTGCTTAAGAAATAAAGATGCTAGAGTGTAAAAGTGAAATCTGGCTTTTTTATGGTGAAAAGGGCATAACTCCTAAATTAACTTGTCAATATCATTTATAATTGAACCTGATTGCGAGATTATGGGCATAAACATTGTCTTCAAGTTTAAAAAAGATTGTTAAAAAAATGAAGTTGGTAGAGAATAAACAAAGTGAAATCTTGCATTTTTTTGTATTAAAAGGGGCATAACTCCTGACCTAAATGGCCCATCTTAGCCACAATTGAACTCAATTAAGACATTATTGTCATTAACAATGTCATAAAGTTTGAAGATGATTGCTAAACAAGAGCTGTCAGAGGACAGCATGCTCAACTATTCAAAATGCTTGTTGGTAATTCCAATGAAATCTATTTAAATTCTTGCCCTTCACATTCCCTGTACATAATAATAGTCAAAAATGATATACCTTGATAGTCTGATACCCCTTAATATATTTATGATGTCTAAAATCAATCCCATGCCT